>CM055899.1:43743204-44123204 GCA_029582155.1 Panopea generosa
TTCATTCCTTGCTGTTCATCCGCAAATAGCCATGCAGTTTCAATTGAGTGCAACACGGTATTTCGCTGGTAAATACGAGAAAGGGTTTGAGTGGTATAAGCAGCAGATGCCATGCAGCACCACGGATCAGATAACAATGGAGAAATCTCCGCAGTACTGGTCCAACTCTGAAGCTCCTCAACGTATTTATCAATTCAATAAAAACATCAAGTTGATTCTCATCGTCAGAGATCCTATTGCCAGAGCGATGTCTCATTATCTTCAACAACGTTCTGTCAATCCAGAATCACTAAAAGGAAAAACTTTTGAGCAACTTGTACTTGATGATCAAGGAAATATAGATATAAAATGTGGATACATTTCTAGCTCTACCTACAGCAAGATCTTACGACACTGGTTAAAATACTTCAATCTCAGTCAGATTTTAATAATCGACGGTGACAATTTCAAGCAAAATCCTACAGAGGAGTTACAAAGGGCTGAGAAATTTTTGAATTTGCAGCCTTTCATTACAAATGATTTGTGGGTATATGACGAGGAAAGGAAAATATACTGTCTGAAGATATGCATGTCAAAAGGGAAAGGAAGGCCACACCCTACTATAAGACCTGAAGTGATGTTGAAACTGAAACAATATTTCATACCATATAATAAACAGTTTTTCAATATCATAGGACAGACATTTAACTGGTAGGTAATGCACTTACCATGTTTCAATATGATCAGGTACATTTTTAATTGGTACGTATTACATTGCCTTGTTTCAATTTGATCAGGTACACTTTTAATTGGTATATGTAATATATACCAATTAAAAGTGTACCTGATCATAATATGATCAGGTACAATTATAATTGGTACATATTACAATTGTCATGTTTCAATATTAGCAGGTACAATTTTAGTTGTCAGGTATTACATTTGCCTTATTTCAATTTGACCAGGTACACTTTTAATTGGTATATATTACATTTGCCATATTTCAATATGTTCAGGTACAATTTTAATTGGTACATATTACATTTGTCATGTTTCAATATGATCAGGTACAATTTTAATTGGTATATATTACATTTCCCATGATTCAAAATGATCAGGTACAATTTAATTGTTAGGTATTGCATTTGCCATATTTCAATATGATCAGGTACACTTTTAATTGGTATATATTACATTTGCCATGTTTCAATATTATCAGGTACATTTTAATTGGTTTGTATTACATTTGCCATGATTCAATATCATCAAGTATACATCTAATTGGTATGTATTACATTTGCCATGATTCAATATCATCAGGTACACTTTTAATTGGTAGGTATTACATTTGCTATTTTGTCATATGATTGGGCATACAGTTAATGAACGCGTATCATATAAATGGAACATGGAAAACAAATTTGATTTAATAAACGATATAACGATAAATATTGATAGTTTGTGTAATAATTTAAACGATTGTAAAAATGGCAATTGCGACACCGATGATATGGTTAAAGTATTCTCGGAATATCTTACAGAGAAAGGAAATAAATATTGTGAAGTGCGACACAAAACGCCAGTTAATGCATATTAAATGAATTAAAATAATGTATTGAATAAAAAATGGTTTGATCAAGAATGCTAACGAAAACTAGGGGTATACAAGAAGGCAGTTTTTCGTTTTTATTGAAGTAGGATAGCTTAAAATAAACACATCTTCATGATAAATAAAAAGGACTATAAATATCATTGTAGAATAACCAAGAGATAGACAAAAGGCTTCAAAAATGAATGAAATGAAACATAAAAAACCTAGAAAATTTTGGAAAATGTTTAGACAAAACAAGACATCCCAACAAAACGATAATATTAATATGACTGATTTTTATAACTATTTAAAGGGGACCTCAACCCTGTGTATAAAACAGGATAATATGAATAGCTATGAGTTCAGTTTCTATTAAGAGTATCAATATGCATAAATTTGAGTCCATAAAGATATATCAGCTCGTTTTGTAACGGTCATTTTCGCACATGTGTGACGCCACAACTATACTTCCGGTTTAGAACGAAATTAATTTATACGCTACAGCAGATATGGAAACGCGCAATTATAGTCACCGGCAAAAGTACTCGCAAGAATAATAAAATGGATTTTAATAATGGAAAAGGACTTGTGGCTTACAACTTTGAACCAGAATTTTTAGAAGCAGAGTTAAATGAATAAGAAAACGAGAGTAGTGACGGCACAGTCATTCACACATGTAAAAGATTTTTGCAGCTGCGAAAACTGTGCAATGATGCATTCGTCTGACGAAAATACGTGCTGCAGATGCAATGACCTTACTATTTGAAATTTAGAAGATTTAGAATGAATCACAGAAATAATACAGAGAAACACAGCAATGTCTTATGAAGCTTTCACCCAGAAAGATGATAACTGTTAAACAGTCACACCGATGATGAACCTGAGATCAAACCCGAAACCCATGAATCACGAGCCTGACATCTTATCATGTAGCCTGATATTGATGATTGAATTTCAAAATAGTAAAATTACCCTTATCTTGATAAAGAAAACAAAACTATTTTTGCGGTCAGTGTTGATGTAGATCCAGAAGAGCCTGCACATTCATGCTGTACTCTCAGGGTGTATAATATTTGCTACCCAGTAAATAAATTATCAAAAAACACTATTTAGACCAGAAATGGAATTTAAGGGAAAAATGGTCTGTTACATATATTTACCTGCCTAAGAGAGAATAAGAAATAATATTATATCTCTTTTCTTATCGTGTTTAGCTGGTGCGGCCATTGTTGCACACTGAGAAATGGCTGATAAAATTTGATTTCATACCCTTTTTAGTAAAATTAGATGAATCATGTGTAACGTGCACCGAGCGGATTGTGCACACAACTACTAGTAAATATGATATATTAGAATTTTCCTTGGACTACTTGCCGTTTGATTTAAGATAAATGGTGAAATAATTTTCCTCAAGCTACTTTGCTTTATGATTAGATGACAAATGATTGAACAAATGATTCGTGTTTAAAAAAGAATAATCACGTACAATTAACTTTACATATAAAACCAAATTATAAAAAAGGTTTCGAACTAACGTTTCAAACAAACGTTTCGCACAACACTATGCCCAGAACTCTGTTTTAAATAAATAAAACTAGTTCTGCAGCACTCCGCACAACACTATGCCCAGAACTCTGTTTTTAATAAATAAAACTAGTTCTGCAGCACTCCCAACAAATGCCCAGGACTCTGTTTTAAATAAATAAAACTAGTTCTGCAGCATTCCAAACTCGAAACTAGGAGCTGCACCAAAGTATCAGACTTACGTCTCAAACACTTGCTCAGGACTTTGTTTTAACTAAATAAAACTAGTTCTGCAGCACACCAAACTCGAAACTGCGAGCTGCACCAAAGTATCAGACTTACGTCTCAAACACTTGCTCAGGACTTTGTTTTAACTAAATAAAAGTAGTCCTGCAGCAATGTTCCAAGCCTGTCCCAACACCTGTCTGAGACAAACAATGGTACCCAACAGACTACGACCCTGAGCACTGTTCACAAGTTTCAGAGGGTTCTGCAACTCTGAGTTGAAAACTGCACTTCTGGGAATCCCTCGTTCACTTGTTACCTCGGTCCAAAGTCCCAGCCTGTATTACCAAATAATAATAATTAATTAATAAATTAATTTTGCAAAGTCTTCTTGCAGCTCCTTCTCCGTCGAGTTGTAACATCAGACTGACCAAGAATACTGGCGGTCAGCTGCTTATATAGCAGAAGTCACATGACCTAGCCACATGGCTTCAATCGGGCACTCTTAGCGTTGTACGACCACATAATGAAATTCGAGATAATGCGATTCAATTGAATTACCATCCTTAATCAAATTCAATGAGCGTCTACCTGACAGTTTATTTACTACGTTTTCTGTACGTGTATTAATGTAACTTAATAAACAATAAGGAATACTTAGACTATTCATATATAAAAGGTAAATATAAAGTTAACAGAAAAGTGTAGCGGTGTAACAAAATACACCGATGTTATGGATTTCTATATGTACAAGGCGTTTTTCGTCACACATGGATGAGATTTTTGTTTTTGTTTTACATAACTTGCACCGTCTTTTGGTTATTCAAATTGTGTTACTATCCAATTTGATATATGATTATTTTCTATTCTACCAGTTCCCTGAACACATATGAATGTTTCTCCTTATAGGGAGTGTCATATGGACTATACTGTCTATAGGCATATTGCACAAAGTGTACGCTACTGTCCAGCTACTGGCGCCCTGCTGAGCTTTCATAATTAACCAACACCACATTCACACCATGTGGTAATGAGAAATACCCTGCCACAGTGTGCATATTGTACCCTAATTAGTACATAGTGCATAATTAGTGCATATTGTACCCAGGTTTAATGACCCCAGGGTTTATATCAGGATGTAATATCACAAAGTATTATGCCTTATTACTTATTTAAACATTTTCAGTTAAAAAAGGTTTCAATATCAATGCAAACTTACAAGTAAAAAATGATGTAATATGATTTTATGTATATTTTTCACAAATTGTATTCCAGAACACTATTTTAACAGTAAAAAACCTCTGCTGTTGAATAACATACAATAGCTAAGCATAAGAACGAAAATAAATGGATTTTCATGTATTTATAAATAGATAAAGGAACAATTGTTTTAATCTATCTTTTTTCATTACGAAGTAGAGATAGTCCAAATGTCTATTCAAGAATAATGATCTAGCTGACAGTGCAAAAGCCATATATCAATAAACTAAATTGCCTATTGATTATAGAATTAATAAAATGAGTTTATGAACAATTAATGGTTCACTGAATATTTTTTTTGCCATCGAGGGCTTACTGTTTAGATGTTCAGTTAACCTAACCACAGTTTCCAAAAAAGTTACCCAGTACTTGAGCACTTCCCATATCCGCAAATAACTGATAACTTTCACTTGAATCAGCTGTTAGAGACAAATGATAATGATTTTGCAATATTTTGGAAGAGTATATAAAATTACAAATAAAATTTCAGAAATCAGTTGAGCTATGAGTGTTATTAGCACATTTTTAAGAGTTTCCCACTGGATAATATACACTAATTCTATATGTATGTTGCATATGGTACTCTTCGTCCTGAAATCATCAGAAAGTGTATGCTTGGGTGGTGGTACCCCCAAGGCATTGGTACGCTTCATTCTGCAATCTTAGGTCCTACCCCAAAGTATATAGGCGTTTTGCGCGTGATGTCACCAGAAGCTTGACACTGATGCATTGTGAAATCCCGTATTAAAAAACAACGCGTCCCACAAAACATATTGCTTTACTCCACCCACTTATTCCGTTGACGAAGACAATGTTTATGGGTTTAGTCCTTCAATTCAGAATCGTTTTCGCGTTAAATTGTCTTCCATTGATATTCACTAATGTACAGTATATCTATCTATCTATCAACACTGTTTACGTGAATTAGTGTATATAGATTAGAGTTTTAGTAAAGAGCAGTCACTAACGACACAATAAAATTTTCGCGAGAACTAGAACGTAAGTGTTGCTATGACGTCACCGAAAACTTCCAACATAAAAGAGCTATAAAATGGCGGCGCCCATAATATTAAGGAAACGCTTGAAATCATTATATTTGATATCGTTTTTCTCATTTGATTAATTTCGTTCATTTAAAATTTGTTGATTTTTGTGTTATTTACATGTCTATTTAACGATAAATAGCCATATATATTCTGACATGCGGTACCCTTTAAAGATTTATCTTCAAAGTTCAAAACTGAAGAAGACGTAGATGTTCAAGATTTTCTGCAAAATTTTGATAACAATATAAACACAAGCACATTAATTTTGATGAACTTCATTTACGTTTTACTATAGAAGAAATTATGAAAACGATTAAGTTATTAGGTACAAATAAATCTTGGTCTTTTGATTACGTAATAAATGAATATTTTAAGGAAGAAATAGACGTATAAGATAAGCCGTCAGACATTTTATTTAATTATATCCTCAATAAACAACGTAAAATCATGGTCTAAAGGAGTTGTTATTCCTGTTTACAAAAAAGGAGAATTTAATGACACTGCAAATTAGAGGGATTACGCTAGTAAGTTGTTTTGCAAAATTATTTACAGTTGTTATAAATGAAAGATTAAAGAAATGGGCATTGGGCAATGAGATCCTTACAGACACTCAATTTGGTTTTAAGGCAAATTATAGCACTGTAGATGCTTTATTTATTTTAAATTATTTTATAAATAGGCAAATGAAAGAAAAAGAAAATTTTTATTGTTGCTGTACTGATTTATGAAATGTTTTGACTCTATTTATAGAAATGCTCTTTGGTCAAAATTAATCAAAGCAGGTATAAATGGATGGCTTTTCAGAGTTATCCGGTCGTTGTATGATTATGTCAAATTGTGTGTTAAACATATGAATAGTTTATCAGTTTTTTACAATAGTGAAGTTAGATTGTAACAAGGGGAGATAATCTCACCAATTTTATTTTCATTGTTCGTTAATGATATTGAACTTTTTCTTCAACGTGATCAAAATACCGGCCTGACTTTGGATCAGCTTTCTATCTACCTATTGCTTTTTGCAGATGATGCTGTTATCTTCTCAGAAACAGCAATCGGACTTCAAATGCCATTAAATAATTTAGACGCCTATTGTACCAAATTGAAACTAAAAGTAAAAGTAAATAAAACGAAGGTAATCGTATTCTGAAAAGGGGGGGGGGGGTCTCTTAATAAAACTAATGCTTTTAATTATAATAGTGAATAATTAGAAATAGTACCTAGTTTTAATTTTTATTGGTGGTCTTAACAAGTGGAGGTTCATTTCAAAGTGCTACTAAGACGTTGACGGGGAAAGCTTTGAAAACTATGGGTTCTTTGTTTAATATAACAAAAAAAATGAGATGTAGCAACAAATATTATGTTGAATTTATTTTATGCTTATGTAGCTTCTATTTTAAGTTATTCCTGTGAAATATGGGGCTTTTGTAAGGCGGATGATATAGAACGTGTACACAGGAATTTTTTAAATTGGCTACTTAATGTTAAAATGTCAACAAATAGTTCAGCGTTATATAGCGATTTCCCTTGTATATAGTAAGACAAATAAGAATAATTAAATATTTCCTTGGGCTGTATTCTGCAAAAAGTAGTAATTGTATATTGTTTAATGTATTAAATATGCTTACAATTAATTGTGACAAAGATCCAACTATAAGTAACTGGGCCTCTAACGTTAGAACACAAATGCTGGTTTTCAAGAAATTTGGTTGTTTTCTTCATCCATAAAAATCGACATGTTTATACACACTCCTCCGGAAAAGGCTGATCGATATATATATATATATAAACAGTTGGTTATAACATCACGATCATCATCAACACTTTATAAAACAATTAAAACACATTTCAGTATGTCGAGTTATATAAGTAAAAAGAACATCTTACAAATTAAGAAAAATTTAGGTTATCTTCGCATCAAATACATATTGAAACAGGTAGACACAGAAACAAAGATAGAACCGAAAGAAATGTACTTTGTGTCACCTTAATGACATTGAAGATAATTTTGTGATAATATGTCCTTTCTATGAATTATTAAGAATTCAGTACGTACTTAAAAAATTTTACCATCATCCGAGTATGTATAAATTTATTGACCTTTTAAAGGAATTATATTGGCATTATCGTCAATTCCCTGTCCTAATACACACGCCCAGCATAAAGATACACGTATAACTAAGAGATATACGCGTCTAAAGTGTCTTATTGCATAACCTCTTTATTACAAACATCGGGTTTTTGTTTACATTTGCCATTTTCAACGAACCGCTTTCGGGTTTCCGATCAATCATCGAATAACATCGTGAAGACTCGTTCCCGATCTCGTTTTCGAGGCTTTGTTCAGGAAGTTTACAGAGTTCAATGTAAACATTGCACAATACTTTATTGCGGGACGTAATAACGTTTTGGCCAATATTCAATTACTGTTAATTTGATAACTTTCAAGTAAATAAAGGTTATACGTCAATATATAAACATTATTTTGTGCACACTGCATACAGGAAAAGTCTGGCTTAACAGCGTGTTTGTGTTACTTGCCAATATAATCCCTTTAAACGCAACTAAACTAAGAGTTTTTGATAAATTAGCTGTATTTTTTATATCAAGGCATTTAAGCAAAGATCAAATGCGTTAAATTCAAACAACTGATTTGTAAATGTACATTGTAACACTATGTATTATTATTTACTTCCTTTATGTAACACAATTATGATCACTCTCGTCTTGCTGCATGCATATATTGTATTGTTTGTGTAAATAACGTTGAACTGTATATGTTCAAGTTGTATTGAATAAAATTTTCAACACAGTACTGAGTACGGCATCCAGTTCTATTGGTCAAGGATGATATTAGAATATACATAAATAAAACAGTAGAACCACCAACTTCTGCAAATACTGTATTTACCTATTACAACAGCAATGCATAATTAAAAAGAATGCTGTTCCAATACCTATCATTTTAAAAGTAATCATT
Source organism: Panopea generosa (assembly GCA_029582155.1). Taxonomy (NCBI): domain Eukaryota; kingdom Metazoa; phylum Mollusca; class Bivalvia; order Adapedonta; family Hiatellidae; genus Panopea; species Panopea generosa. Next base: position 43,751,807 of record CM055899.1, read on the forward strand.
TTACAGTCCCAATACATTAGGCGACATATCAAAAACGGTAATTTCGGTATTCTATGAACTGCATATATTATCGTACTTTCTAATGTTACTGACAGACATTTTACATCAAGTGCTCGAACCTACAACCTTAGAAGTGTGAGGCCAGTGATTCTGTGATTGCGCCTAAGACCACTAGACCACGGAGGATCCACTTTAGCTTAGGGAAACGGAAGTAAATTATTATGCCATCAATAAAATATTGTACTATTAAAATTAGACCAATAAGATTTAATATTTTAAATTCATACTGTAAAAAGTGGAGTCTAGAAGTTAATGCACAAAAAAACTAAAGTTATGGTGTTTCGAAAGCGTGGAAGAATATTACCAAACGAATGTTTTACTTATAATGGAAATCAATTGGACGTTTTTTTTATTCAAATTACTTAGGGACAGTTTTTAGCTATACAGGAACGTTTTCTCTTAATAAAGAACATCTAGTTGGTAAAGTTTTAAAGGCATTGAATGTTCTGTTAATTAATGGTAAAAATATTAAAGTCAAGCCGAAAATGTGTTGCCAATTGTTTGATGCCTTTGTAGGTTGTGATGCGATTTTAGGATAATTATGCCTCTGAAATTTGGGGATATAATAAATCAAAAGAAATTGAACGTATTGACTTAAAATACTGCAAGACTATTCTTAATGTTAGAACTTACACTACAAATAGAGGTGTTTATGGAGAACTAGCTTGCTACCCTTTGTACATATCTCGATATGTTAGAATTTTAAAAAATTGTTTTAAGTTGTTAATCACGGACAGTGTAATAATAAATGTTATGTACAAATTGTCATAATGAAGATTGCATAGCTGGTAAAAAGTGTTGGTTAACAAATGTTTAACATTTATTATGTCAAAACGGATTCGCTTTCATTTGGAATCAACAAGGAAAAGCAAATGATAGACGCTTTATTAATGTTTTTAAACAACGTTTGATTGATACTTTTGATCAAAGCTAATACACTAATATAGAAAGAAGCCAAGTGTTACATAATTAAATTGGTGAAATCAGAATTTGGTTATGAAAAGTATTTAGACATGTAACAAATTGATTTAAGAACTTATATTTGCACAATTCTCACAATTTACACATCAAAACGGGTCGTTTTGTTAGAAACCGAATACCTCGAGCCGAAAGATACTGTATATATTGTATGATTCGTGATATTGAAAATGAATATCATTTCATCATTTAATGTTCATGTTTTAATACTTAAAAACGTGAATTTATGAACGTTATTATTACGAAAACCCAAGTTTATTAAAATGCATAGAACTTTTAAAGAAAACTGATATTGATACCATAACAAAATTTATAATATTAAAATATCTAAAATCCTCATTTATACTGCGTGTTTCATTTTCTCATAACACTTAGTTCATCCTCTATATATCTTATTTGTTTAAATAGTATATATTTTAAAATATTATACAGAGTCACGTGACAACAGTTTTTGAAATGTTTTGCATATAATAGAAATGTAATATATATATATATTTAAATGTTCTATTTTATGTATGTATTGTATGATGATTTACTTATGTGTAATTCAATAAAATATATGTTCTGTTCTGTTTATAAAAATGCTGCATAATGATAATATAGCCCATTAATTAGAGAGAAAATATCAACACCTGAAACACGGAACTAGAATCTCTTATTCCTTGACTGAACGAAACAAGGTCAGACCACTAACACAACGATTCGAAAGTTTTTAATTGTGTGCACATATAATCTTATAAGTCTTTTCGTTATGACGTATTTCACCGTTGCATCATTTCGATTTGTAAAAAAAAAACCGCAAGAAATACTACCGTATCAAACATACTTCATTCTTTGTTTCCATTTAATTATTGACATGATTGTTTCCGACTTCCGCACAGAACCCATAAGTAATATTACAAGTCCATTCTTCAATTATTGCTTGTGAAAACTGGATTTACACAGGAAGTAATTTGTTTTTTCAACCGTCAGGTACGTGCACAGATATTTGTCGGAAATGCGAGGCTTTACTCGGAGTGTTTATGGAGATAAAGGTAAATATTGCGCAATGTTTTTATGCATTCCGCTATACTATTGACAATATTTTGATTATTGTTAATTAAATAACTCTTAACTTAATTATGAATCCATTTACAAAATCAGTTATTATATATGATTACGAATGCTACATTATGATTCTTTGAAAATCGAACTAAACAGGTCAAATAAATTGAACTATTGACAACTTTTTTCCTTCAAAATTTTCTACATAAAGGTATTGAACATTTGGTTTGAACTATTGACTGTAACTGGTTTCGACTGAATAAAACCGGTTTCAACAGAATCAGAATAAGTGATAAATAGTTCATTTAATACGGATATGAATACTTGTTCAACAGTATACAACTATGTACATTATTAGAGGTCAATGGTTAAACTTATTTATCCAAGGAAAATGACTATTGACCCAAAGGAAACTATTGACCGAGACGCAGGTTCACTTTACATGTACAAAAACAACAAATTAACATACACATTAAAATATTACATCAACAAATGATTAGATGCAGAATAAACCTAGCACTTGAATATCTACATAGTTTCGGCAATTTCTATCGTATTTATCAAATTATCGCTTCTTACGACATGCATGAGCCACAGTGATTCTTTTTTTGCCATCACTCATATGGAACCAAACAAGGGTTTGTAATTTAACCACAATAATGAACATGACAAACAAGAGCTGTCGGGATACATCGCACTCGACTATATTAGTAAATCATATAATTATCAATACTGTTCAAATCTCATTCAATATCTCTGTCTGCATGTATTTTTATTATCAAATAATAATAGTGTTTGTTTTGACTAATGAAAATGTGAACCTCTTTTTATATGTCAGTATGTTCATTGGCCTCAAGTTTTATATCAATTCAATCAGCCCCATACATCTCCTTTACTTGGCATTGATCTCAATCTTCTCTACAATGGACAACTATAGTAGACAACAAATAAAAGCAAAACGTGTCATCCTGGTACTAAATTGTACAAAAGGGTAAAAAAGTTATACCTTCGTGCGGAGGTAAAGTGATTTTATAAAAAAGTCCGACCCACGGGTTACATACACTTGCAAAGAACCATACGGTTGAACTTCCCTGCTCAAAGGCATTACAGTCATATTCATTTGTTTTATCTTAAAAAATATTAATTTATCATAAACAGAAAATGTCACTGGTATGTGTCACATGCCCCACAAGTGGTCTATATAAATAACGATATAAACCTTTGGGCGAAATGAAAATAACAGCTATGCTTATCTTATCTGGCATGCGAGAAAAATTATCAGGCACATCAATGTGACCACGATATCTTTGTCAAGTAGACAAGCTTAAAATAAACATGGTATGCATTCACCTATTTATATCTCCACTTTATGCTAAGACTAAAATTCTTTGGAAGTATCCACACTGACAGGAAGACCACAATTTACAATCTAATGGTTCAATTTCATTCCAAGTTATAACAACGTAACGAACACTTAATATAACATTATAAAAGAACTGTAAGTTCTTGGCAGGTATTATTTATAGTTGTCGCGAGATCCACTGCTCCTTTATCTTCCTCCATCCAGTGGTTACAGATGATAGCATCAAAGGCCCCACCAGCTCTTTTAAGCGTATGGCTGCTGCTCAAGCTTTTACTCCGCGAATATATCTGTTCTGAAATAGTTAGGGCAGTCGTTCTAGAAAGTTTTTATTTGCTTGTAGTGACTGACAAGTCACTATAAGTATTTCAGTTACAACCAGGATCCATTGTTGCAAAGCACTGTTAGCTTATTGTCATGTTAAGATGAATTTTCGATTCATGGCGTTTTGTGATATAAAACATTCAAAGCAACACGTATAACACAATTTCATTCTTGTTCTATAATCGATTGTACATACGAGACTATGAATTTTAAAGATAACAAATGTACAATAATTGACTTAACGGAGCCATTTTGGATTTTGAAACATTTTCGATGTGCGGTGGTATAGTATTGGCTGTCCACTCTGGAGTTTAAACTGAGTTTAGACCTGATGACCTCTCAAAAATAACTCCTAGTGATGTTTCTATCAAGGAGAAGGATTCGAGAATAATTGCCAAAGTCTTATTAAGCTAAAACAAGTTGATAAAAACAAGGACTTATGTAGAGAAGGAAAAGTAACTGATTGAAATGTTGTGAACGCTCGCGTATTCACGCAAAATCTCGCGAAAACCTTTTGTCAAATATCCTAACTTCCATTCATCTCAGAAATATAAATCAAAATTTATTCTTTGTACAACAGAAATCCCTACAAAACGAGACAATTCCCAGCAAATTGTGCTTAAAGTTGTTAAAGAACTTATGATTACAAAATTTGTATACTGCAACTAAAAAATCAAGTATTTGAAATTTTACTTCAAACGGCAATACTTTAAATTTAAGATCATTTTGCGTGTTTTAAACATTATAAAACACTTAAGGTTACACTCACCTTTCATTTTAGGTAAAAGAAACCAGTTGCCTTTAGAATTTGAATGCTTAATTTGCCCTAATTATTATTTTTGTTTGCATGTTTTTTTTTAAATATTTAGTAGAGAGATGCAAGTTTACTATCCTTCTCTATTTAAGTCCTTGGTATAAATCAACAAAATACACTGTAGTTGAGTTGTTTTATTACTAAAATAAATTACAAACCGTTACAGTGTGACCAACATGTATACTGAACGGAATAGCTTACCCGCCACTTTTGCATTTACAATGTCTCTGTCAAAAATATTGAGAAGCAGAAAATATATTATTTCTTATTTAAGTCCAAATTTCAAGGCAATTGCTTTGATATCTTAACATAAAATGTCAGGTACATAAAATGCTAGTTGGCGAGATAGCTGTTCCGTTCAGTATACATAAACATGAATAAAGACGAATGCAGATCATTGGATAAAAATTCGTCAGACATGGACAGATATCTACAACTTCATATTTGTAATACAATTAGCTTTAACTCTTTAACTTGGCGGATAGCGATAAAAATAATAAGTTTTTAGTAATGTTTTATTAATTTAAAGTTATTTCACTAATGTGGCCTGAAGGGGAATCGGGCAATTTTGATAAATTTCAACCTACCTTTATTATTAAAAAGAGTATATCAACATAACACAAATATGAAGTTAGAATGCTGTAATATGCGTACCATTTATTTTTTATAAAGCGGTATATTATTCTGATTGAAAGACGACCGAGCTTGCACATTGCTTTGCCTTTTTATGAAACTCACTGCCTTAACCCAAAACGACTGAGCATGCACATTGCTTTGCCTTTTTATGATACTCGCTGCCTTAACCCAAAACGACCGAGCTTGCACATTGCTTTGCCTTTTTATGATTCTCGCTGCCTTAACCCAAAACGACCGAGCTTGCCATTGCTTTGTCTTTTTATGACCCGAGCTTGCACATTGCTTTGTCTTTTTATGATCCGAGCTTACACATTGCTTTGTCTTTTTATGATACTCGCTGCCTTAACCCAAAACGACCGAGCTTGCACATTGCTTTGCCTTTTTATGATCCGAGCTTGCACATTGCTTTGTCTTTTTATGATACTCGCTGCCTTAACCCAAAACGACCGAGCTTGCACATTTGCTTTGCCTTTTTATGATACTCGCTGCCTTAACCCAAAACGACCGAGCTTGCACATTGCTTTGCCTTTTTATGATACTCGCTGCCTTAACCCAAAACGACCGAGCTTGCACATTGCTTTGTCTTTTTATGATACTCGCTGCCTTAACCCAAAACGACCGAGCTTGCACATTGCTTTGCCTTTTTATGATACTCGCTGCCTTAACCCAAAACGACCGAGCTTGCACATTGCTTTGCCTTTTTATGATACACGCTTTTTATTTTCTCGCGTATCATTACATATCATAGAAAATCCCCAGAGCACAGGAACAGCATCCTTAGAATAATAATTTGTTCGCCCCCAAACCCCCTTGAACCTGGGCTTGCAAATAATGTTTAGTTCAGCTACGTCACTGAAAAACATAGCAAATACGTGGTTATATATGACATGGTAGGTCAAATATATTTTATTTTCAGCGATTTTGTTAAGAAATTAACATAAAATTCTGAAGAAATATAAGTTTTTATCTTTTAAGCATTTTTATTCATATTTTCAAAACAAGCATGACTCTCCAAGTAAAATTTGGATATTAATATTTTCATATAGGCGTACATCTGTATGTCAGTATAAAGATTGATTGGATGTGATGCGTATAAACATAACTAAAAAGCGATTTCAACATTGACGAGTGTCCCTTTAAAATTGAAATAATAATGCAACTAGCTGCATATCTACAATTAAATCTTGTATTATTAATTGATTAATTTGATTAGGTTGTCATTGTATCTTGTTTACGATCTACTTATGTTTTGCCTTCTGGCTTTGTTATTTAAAACCTCTGATAAAAGATTTCCCCACCTTCCAACTAGTAAAAATACCATAAGTACATCATACCAGTATGCTCATAAGAAAGCGTCAACAAACAGAGGCCATAATTAAGACAACATTATGACAATTTCGTGTGCATTTATTTTAATAATAAAATAGTATTTTATATATTAATATAAAGGCTTCAACATTTTACCAATACTCGTGAATTTCACCCATTGAGTACAAGAAATATGCTGTACGCACTCCAGATATCTCAAATGATCATAATCAATTTATTTTTTAAGAATTTCAAAAATATATAAAAAACGCACAACGTTTTCAAATCGACTAACTTATTAGTAAAGTATGTTACGTGTGGCTGTCGACATTTTGAATTGGACAGTATGTGGGGCGATTGTTTGGTTTCTATAAAGATGAGCAACAGGGTAAGTTTATAAAGCGAGTAATTTCCCCCCTTCTTTTTTGTTCACATTTCTGTGTGTTTTACATTTAAAATTATAACCTATATTATGAATGTTATTACATTTCATTCCGGTATACAAAATATATTGATATTGATAATATTGAGAGAACTGTAATTAAGGTTGTTATAATTTGTAGTTCAATCCATTTGCGTATGTTATATATACATATGCATTATCATTAGATGTTAAATATCTGTAACATAAGTAATAAAATATGTTTAAACTAAACTTTATGGTATGAAGTGGAGTAGAAAAATTAGAGGAAAAAGGTAACTATTTTGTAGATAACTAAATATTTCAGGAAAATTCACGAAACAACGACAAATCCCATCATTGCTATCAAGTGGCTATGCGCAAATTGTATTTTTATTTTGCAAAAAAAAACCAACAGCGAATGTATTGTAAATTGCACCACACAATACCATTTGTTTTCGACCGCAGTTTCCTTTTTTACGAGTGAGTTTTGATTGGCCACATGATATGACCAGTGGTTCGTCTTTGTTTCATGAATTTTCATGAAATATATGTAGTAAGAAAATTATCTGCAAAAATGTTATTTGTAGCAGGTACTTTTCCTGTGTGTTTTTTTCCATATCATAAAGGCACGTGGTTTTGCCTTGATAAAAATGATTTGATAACAGTCACACGCTTCTTGTGTCTATACTGGCACGCTGTATTGCTATAGTATTTCTTTCACAATGATTTACACATTGCCTTTAACTTAAATTATGTATACCGATATGTCAAGAAGATAAACAAATGGCAAATCCTGATTTGCTTTATCTGTTAAGATTTTAAGACGTATTTTGTGGTTACGACAAGCCTTTGACCCCTCTGTGTCCGGGTCAATATAAATTTTGTAGAAACAGGGCCTTGTGTGAAATCCTGGCATCGTGCTCATCTGTAATGATATCTAATAAAATTTTGATACTCTTATTTTGAATTTTGCTTTTTTTCAGCATATTGTATCAAGGTAGACTAAACGCACCTGGTTCCTTTGTATGTGGGATGTCAGTGATTCAAGTTAAGCGTAACACATATGTCACCTGTGTTTTTTTATATATCAGTGTGCCTAAGTTTCAAAGTAAGTTTATCGCACATTATTCCTTTGCATATTTGGGTGTCAATATATCAAGGCAAACTTAACACATATGTCACCTGAGTTTACGATATTGTGCCTATGTACATTTAATACATTTAGTTCTGATGCAAACTGGTTTACACGGTTGACGCAAGACATATAATATCATATTAATTGAAGTCCAAATAATGATAGTTAAACAAAACATGTTTGAATGACTGGATACAATGAGCATTATGTTACATTAAATAACAAGCTATCATGCTGGTACACTGAGCGAAATAGCAATAGTAATAGCAAAAAAATAAATAAAATGATAAAATAACAAGGTAACTTGTTGAACAATTAGGCGCAGTCAATTCAATACGAACATAATCATACAGCTCTTTCCAGTCCAAGAATAATCATTTCTGAAATGGTTTGGAAGAGAGTTCCATAGTCTGGGTGTCCCAAAACGGAAAGAGTTAGACCATAGCTTGTTGTTCTTACCAGTGGTATGCCTGTGGTGATAGTTTATATACAAGAGTAAGACTTAATATTTACCCGGTTATGAAGGTAAGCAGGACATTGTTTATTTGTTATTTTGAATGTTTCTAAAGCTATAGTTCTGAGGCGTTGGTAGTTGAGATTTATTTAACAACGTCTCGTAATTTGAGGTATAGTTAAAATAGATAAAATAAAGTGCACTTTTCTATATTTTTTTCTATTTAGTGTTTACTAAGGGACACTAGTTTGACATAATATAGGAGTTATAAATGTTAAATTTACCTAATTTACACAGATGTTTACTTATTCTTTTCAGTACATCTAGTTGACGTGACCGCGACTGTCTTGCATATAATCGAAACTTGAGAACTAAAGTTGAGTTTACAATCTAGATTGACACCTAAGAGACTCATCATAACAAATATTTATATCATCTACATTGGAAATAAGCTCATGATTATGTGTTTAAAGCCTATCGTTATTGCTTGAACATATTCAGAATTCGTTTGCATTTTATAATTCGAAATCTATTATATAATGTATGAGACTGTCTTTTTCAAGATCTTATTTTACAATAATTATGTCATTATTTGCTCTTGAAAGAGTAAATACACCATCAGCATAATTATATAGATCACATTCTTTTGCAAAATTGAAAATATAATTAATGAAAATATTGAATAGAACCGGTCTTATGAAATCACCTTGAAGTACACCTTTATAAATTTGTGAAAAAACGTCATATTTTTACACATTGTGTGCTGTTAGCTATCAAATTTATGATAATGACTTATTTGAAATAGTTCCTAATTTAGGTCCAATGAAAAAGTGGGGAATTCTATGCATGTCCCACAATTCATAGCAAATGAACGTTACTAAACTTTGACGTCATCCAAATTTTCAGTTGAAGCAACTGACCAATCAATGTGCTCAAATATGGCTTTCCCAACATTGCTATATATTTTGGACCCTATCGGGAAAGTTGAGTCCGTTCTACAGACAAAGTCGAGTACTTGGAATTTAAGAATTGCTTCTTTCATGATGTTCTCAAGACAAAGATTATGTATCCCGTCAGCATAATAGCTGACAGTGATGTTAAAACGGTTAAGACAAAACATCGTTAATCGAATATGAAAGATGAGCTTGAGTGAATGCTCAAGTTGAGATGTGTTTTAATACAGGATCAGGTCTATATTTATCCACGTATGCTCAAATTGAGATGTTTTGTGAATACAGGGTCATGTCTATATGTATCAACGTTTGCGCAAGTTGAGATGTTTTGTGAATACAGGGTCACGTTTATAATTATATATCAACGTATGCTCAAGTTGAGATGTTTTGTGAATACAAAGTCAAGTCTATATTTATGAACGTATGCTCAAGTTGAGATGTTTTATGAATACAAGGTAAAGTCTATATTAATTAACGTATGCTCAAGTTGAGATGTTTTGTGAATACAGGGTCAGGTCTATATGTATCAACGTATGCTTAAGTAGAGATTTTTTGTGAATACACGGTCATTTCTATATTTATCAATGTATGCTAAAGTTGAGATGTTTTGTGAATACAGGATCAGGTCTATATGTATCAACGTATGCTTAAGTAGAGATGTTTTGTGAATACACGGTCATTTCTATATTTATCAATGTATGCTAAAGTTGAGATGTTTTGTGAATACACGGTCAGGTCTAAATGTATCAACGTATGCTCAAGTTGAGATGTTTAGTGATTATAGGGCCAGGTTTATATGTATCAATGTATGCTCAAGTTGAAATGTTTTGTGAATACAGGATCAGGTCTAAATATATCAATGTATGCTCAAGTTGAGATGTTTTGTGATTAAAGGACCAGGTCTATATGTATCAACGAATGCTCAAGTTAAGATGTTTTGTGGATACAGGGTCAGGTCTATATTGTATCAATGTATGTTTAAGTTGAGATGTTTTGTGAATACAGGGTCATTTCTATATTTATCAACGTATGCTCAAGTTGATATGTTTTGTGAATACAGGGTCAGGTTTATATGTATCAACGTATGCTCAAGTTTTAATGTTTGTGTTTATAGGGCCAGGTCTATATGTATCAATGTATGCTCATATTGAGATGTTTTGTGAATACAGGGTAATTTCTATATGTATCAATGTATGCTCAAGTTGAGATGTTTTGTGAATACAGGATCAAGTCTAAATGTATCAATGTATGCTCAAGTTGAGATGTTTTGTGATTATAGGGCCAGATCTTTATGTATCTACGAATGTTCAAGTTGAGATGTTTTGTGAATACAGGGTCAGGTCTATATTGTATCAATGTATGTTTAAGTTGAAATGTTTTGTGAATACAGGGTCATTTCTATATTTATCAATGTATGCTCAAGTTGATATGTTTTGTGAATACAGGTCATGTCTATATGTATCAACGTATGCTCAAGTTTTAATGTTTGTGTTTATAGGGCCAGGTCTATATGTATCAACTTATGCTGAAGATGAGATGTTTTGTGAAAACAGGGTCAGGTCTATATGTATCAACGTATGCTCAAGTTGAGATGTTTTGTGATTATAGGGCCAGGTCTATATGTATCAATGTATGCTCATGTTGAGATGTTTTGTGAATACAGGATCATTTCTATATGTATCAATTTATGCTCAAGTTGAGATGTTTTGTGAATACAGGATCAGGTCTAAATGTATCAAGGTATGCTCAAGTTGAGATGTTTTGTGATTATAGGGCCAGGTCTATATGTATCAACGAATGCTCAAGTTGAGATGTTTTGAGAATACAGGGTCAGGTCTATACTGTATCAATGTATGTTTAAGTTGAGATTTTTTGTGAATACAGGGTCATTTCTATATTTATCAATGTATGCCCAAGTTGATATGTTTTGTGAAAACAGGTCATGTATATATGTATCAACGTATGCTCAAGTTTTAATGTTTGCGTTTATAGGGCCAGGTCTATAGGTATCAACTTATACTCAAGATGAGATGTTTTGTGTATACACGGTCAGGTCTATATGTATCAACGTATGCTCAAGTTGAGGTGTTTTGTGATTATAGGGCCAGGTCTATATGTATCAATGTATGCTCATGTTGAGATGTTTTGTGAATACAGGGTCAATTCTATATGTATCAATGTATGCTCAAGTTGAGATGTTTTGTGAATACAGGGCCAGGTCTATATGTATCAACGAATGCTCAAGTTGAGATGTTTTGTGAATACAGGATCAGGTCTATATGTATCAATGTATGCTCAAGTTGAGATGTTTTGTGATTATAGGGCCAGGTCTATATGTATCAACGAATGCTCAAGTTGAGATATTTTGTGAATACAGGGTCAGGTCTATATTGTATCAATGTATGTTTAAGTTGAGATGTTTTGTGAATACAGGGTCATTTCTATATTTATCAATGTATGCTATTGAGATTAGTTCATTAGTAAAGTGTATTTAAAGATCAAGCATTGAAATATTGAGATATAACGTTTTAAACATGTACCCTTTTCTAAAAAAAAAAAAAAATCGAAAAAAAAAATTGTGTTATTATTAGGATAAAATTAGCATTTCCCCCTCTCTAGTATTTAATTATTGTATAGGCTCTTGTAAATTTGGGATCTCCCTTCCCCCTTATTAAAAAGATATTAAAACCCCATATTAATATAGTGACCCTCTCAGGGACACTATTATCAAATAAATGTTATACCCAAGTTTCAAGGGCCATAACTCTGTTAAAAAAGGAGTTTGTGAACAGAGCTCGAGGTTGTTGCCTTGCACACCTATCCCAAGTTTAGCTCAGTCGAACGTCACATTATGTTATAAACTGTTAACAATTTAGTCAAAACTTATCAACTTAACTGTAGTCACAGGAGCTTTATTTTTCAAGTAAATGAAATTCATATTGGTTAATTTTCGTTAAACCTACATATTGTATATAACACTATGTTCTTCAATTACTTCCCTTTATCGGTGTCAACATTTAAAGTTATGGTTATCAGGACTAAACTTAAATATAAATTGCATTTTGCACATGAATTTAAACAAATTTAATTTTCAAGTAAATTTTAAATATGATGATTTCTAGAATTAAATTTGAATGAAATTTACCTTAAAAAATAAAATTTTACACATGAAATGCCAGAAAATTTAATTTCTAAGTAAATCCCACGTTTCATGCAGGGGAATTTTTATACATTTATGTTATAACCCTATCATAATTCTTATTATTGCTTGATATTCATTTTCTAAAAGTACACTATAATTAATTGTAAAATATTATGGACCACGCTCTTCGTAATCTGTATTGAATTAAATAATAAAATGAATAATTGAGTTGTCCGACCAGATACAAACTTAAAATCTTACATTTAGTAACGAAGTTTAAGATATATGATCAAATTATAAAGTCAAATCTTCTATAATAGATGGTTTATGATTCGAGTGCCACGTATAATGACACAAGTTAGTGTTTCAAATAATCCATATATGTATATCATGGACATTGTTATTTTCAATAATTGAATAACTATTTTTTTTTTTTTTACTATTGTAAGGATTTCCGTTTTTTTTTTTAACATCTATATCAGTGTTTAACTAACTACCTAGTATGATAATTGTGTCACTGTCATTAAGTATGATATATTTCTTAAATGTCTTTAAAAAATCTACATTGTCATTTCCGGCCACTAAACGTTAAAATGTGTATTTTTGTTTTATATTTTCTCATTTAAATGCATAAAATACAACAAACTAAATCCGATGACTGATACTGATCAGTACCATTTACAAAATCCAGGGCTCTTCATATTTTTTTTCATTTATTACAAGTTTTAATGACTGTAATCTGTCTTCAGCTGTTTTTTTTTTTTTTGTTTTTTTTTGTTTTTTTTTTTGTTTTTGTTTTTTTGTTGTTTGTATTTTTCTTTTTTAACATCTATATCAGTGTTTAACTAACTACCTAGTATGATAATTGTATCACTGTCATTAGGTATGATATATTTCTTAAATGTCCTTAAAAATCTACATTGTCATTTCCGGCCCCTAAACGTTAAAAGTGTATTTTTGTTTTATAATTTCTCATTTTAATGCATAAAATACAACATACTAATCTGATGACTGATACTGGTCAGTACCATTTACAAAATCAGGGCTGTCCATATTCTTTTTTCATTTATTACAAGTTTTAATGACTATAGTCTGTCTTCAGCTGTATTTTTGCAATCAACGAATTTATATGAAAAAATTGAATTAAGAAGGATATCCACACACTCATAGATTTCACTATTACCTGAGAAGAACGCTCTATTATCCCATTGTTTTCTCATATAGTGTATACTGAACATTCACAGTGACGTTCTTGTAAATAACAAATTGCAACTTGGTTTGAATTTGAATAGTCGCACATCTGTATTCTCAAGGACTTTTAACATTAAAAGTATATATTTTAACAGTCATTTATAAAATGAAGAAAATAGTTTCGAAGGTATTGAAATTATATGGTTTTGTAACATAGTTTCGTACAGATAATGCATACCAGAAAAGAATAAAAAGAAGAAGAAGGAAAAGAAGATGAAGACAAAGTAGAACATAAACGGAGAGCTTTTGTGAGTTGAACATGTCGTCCCATTAGTGCAGTAAGATACCATTTTGCATCAATGGGGCATTTTAGTATTTTTAAGTAATTACCCGGTTAGCGAAATTGAAATAGAGCGTCACAATTGTACACTGCAAAGACGTGACATATTCTTAACAATTAATTTATGATAAAAAAAATACTTCAATACCTGCATTTAGCACGATTGGAGTATTACATCAGCATTTGTTAAAAAAGGTTGAGTTGTTAAATATTCTATAGACGTATCAAATGCATAAAATTCAAGAGGCAAACTACTTTGCAAAGATTGCAAATAGTTTAAATTATTTCAAATTCTAACGGAACTTTATGTAGCCAACTATATTTATTTGATATTATTAAAAGTTGATGTTCAACAGGCATACACTCCCCAAGCAGCAATGTTTTGGCGCCTCCATGGTCAATATACACTCCCCAAGCAGCAATGTTTTGGCGCTTCCATGGTCAGTATACACTCCCCAAGCAGCAATGTTTTGGCACCTCCATGGTCAGCATACACTCCCCAAGCAGCAATATTTTGGCGCCTCCATGGTCAGCATACACTCCACAAGCAGCAATGTTTTGGCGCCTCCATGGTCAGCACACATTCCCCAAGCTGCAATGTTTTGGCGCCTCCATGGTCAGCATACACTCCCCAAGCAGCAATGTTTTGGCGCCTCCATGGTCAGCATACACTCCCCAAGCAGCAATGTTTTGGCGCCTCCATGGTCAGCATACACTCCCCAAGCAGCAATGTTTTGGAGCCTCCACGGTCAGCGAATACTCCCCAAGCAGCAATGTTTTGGCGCCTCCATGGTCAATATACATTCCCCAAGCAGCAATGTTTTGGCGCCTCCATGATCAGCATACACTCCCCAAGCAGCAACGTTTTGGTGCCTCCATGGTCAATATACATTCCCCAAGCAGCAATGTTTGGCGCCTCCATGATCAGCATACACTCCCAAAGCAGCAATGTTTTGGCACCTCCATGGTCAATATACACTCCCCAAGCAGCAATGTTTTGGCGCCTCCATGGTCAATATACACTCCCCAAGCAGCAATGTTTTGGCGCCTCCATGGTCAATATACACTCCCCAAGCAGCAATGTTTTGGCGCCTCCATGGTCAGCATACACTCCCCAAGCAGCAATGTTTTGGAGCCTTAATGGTCAGCATACACTCCCCGAACAGCAATGTTTTGGCGCCTCCATGGTCAATATACACTCCCCAAGCAGCAATGTTTTGGCGCCTCCATGATCAGCATACACTCCCCAAGCAGCAATGTTTTGGCGCCTCCATGATCAATATACACTCCCCAAGCAGCAATGTTTTGGCGCCTCCATGGTCAATATACACTCCCCAAGCATCAATGTTTTGGCGCCTTCATGGTCAATATACACTCCCCAAGTATCAATGTTTTGGCGCTTCCATGGTAAATATACACTCCCCAAGCAGCAATGTTTTGGCGCCTCCATGGTCAGCATGCACTGCCCAAGCAACTGTTTTGGCGCCTCCATGGTCAGCATACACTCCCCAAGCTGCAATTTTTTAAACTGGCACATATATACTCTTGCCAAACACTCCCATCTTCTGTCTCAGAATATGGCGGCACTATGCATGTATACTCTTGGCCAACCCTACCAGAAACTGGCGGCACTATACATATAAAGTTTTGTCCATCCCTCCCAGAAACTACGAATGTTCCGATGGGGAAAAGTGCTTAGATATTTTGACATAATCATATTTTTGCATGTAGGCATAGGGCAATGAGTGAAACATGTACAACATTTTGTTTTAATTTGTTTGTTTATTTGTATTGGGTTTTACGGTTCCATGTTCAACAGTAGTTTATCTATATGAAGCTATCCCACCATTAATTCCACATATACCGTAATATTAGCACAATATACACTATAGCACTATAGTCACACTTGCATTTGTAATCCAACCTTCATGAGAATTTCTAGAAAACATATTCAATTCAAGCAAAACAAATTTTTTTTTTAAAAAAAAAAAACATGGGTATTTATTGCTGCCAATTTCACAATTTTGCTCAAAGTGAAAGTAGGTGTCACTATTTCACATACAGGTGTCAAATCAGCCAACATTCTTACCGTCTAAGAAATACTCCCATCTGTGTATAGCCACCAGTCCACTCAAGTTTGCACCATTCTCTGGGAAAATATGTTCTCTACACAAATCTACATTGCAATAGTACATGTGAAGTGTATTTTCACACTCACAACATCTTGAACAACCTCTGTCAATTTTCTATGGAAGTACTTTACCATTTTGACCCCTGGTTCCTGGTCCAAGTCAATATAGCATATGTCGGTACACCTACTCGTGGTTCCTGTGATTTGCTAGGTGGTTACTCAGTACTAGACGCACCTTATCTCTACAAGTTGTGGGCAACTTCCAGACAAAGTCAAAGCTGGGAGATCCATGGCTGTAGAACAAAGTGCATGGTCAGTCATCACAGAGGTTGTGGCACGTAGGGGAATCAAACGCACGACCTCTTGATTGACAGTCAAAATCAGTATCACTTAGATGCATTATAATACACTACAATAATCTCTCCTAAATATTAATATAAACTGCTGCAGTACACAGAACAACTCCTTGTTACAACAACACAAAATCAAGAGAAAAAAAGTACTAAAATTCCACCGGTTGCATCGGTTAGAATTGAGATATCAGCTGGGGATTAAGACTATTAGGTTAAACCCTAAAACACTTTGTTCCCCGACAGCAAGCAATTGTAGGAGAGGTTATTGTTTGGCAGCTGTTTTCTGTATCTGTTAGCGCTATAATACACCGATTAATTGTGTTTTATAAGCCTGCTAAAGGTGTATAAGCGCAGATTTGTGTTTATTTGTTACCCCTTTAAAGTACATGATATCACAAGCTCCTTATCAGAATTTCAAATTTTTGGCAGTTGGACTTAAACTTTTTTGTTTTTAAACAGCATATAAAACAGCATATAAAACAGCATATAAAACAATTTTGGAAAGTATATTTGCCATTTAAATGTAATAACAAAAGACTTTGGTAATGCAAAAATATAAAAAAAAACTATACAGTGGCGACTGTGACATTTTGAAAAGGTCTCTTTCTTTTCAAAAAATTGCATATGGCCGTTGGAAGCTGGCTTTTACAAATTTTCGATACATAGAGACTGGGATAAATCAAGATATTTGTGGAAGGTATGTTACTTTTTGTAGCTGTAATGTGTATTTGGCCATGTTAAGGATGCATACACTGGTTCTAGAGTCTGATATCAGTCTTTTTATATACTTAAAAAAGCTTGTATTATGATAAACAGCAGCCATATCAATTCTTTATCTGGACATGGAAACAATTTAAAAAATTGATTTGATAAATAACAAAGAAACAATGTTGCGTCATTAGAGACTTGCCATAGTCCCAATGCAGCCCATCTGCCGTTATGTACTGGAACAGTACCCTCTTGAGTTGTCGGCCCTTGGTCATTAATAATACAATAACATAGCCACAACATTGCTTCATTATAGCCTGGGTATAATTACAATGTAGTCCTTGAATACCATCAACATAGACCTAAAGCAGCTTACACATAGTCCCAACATAATCACTACATGTACCTTGCCTCATTATAGACTGGGCATAGCCACAATGTAGCCTTCTGATACCTCAATGTAGCCACAAACTAATTTACACATGGACGTGATAGAAACAACATTGTTGTATTATAACCTATTTAAGTCTCAATGTAGCCCACAACTACCCTCAATATAATCACACTTTAGCTAAAACATAGCAACACTATTGTCCCATTATCGCAAAATAACTTATACATAGCATAACAATCACAATGCCACAAAATAGACATTGTAGTCATGAAAATAGTCACAAATTAAAATAGCCAGAAACAACATACCAGAAACATAGCCACAGCAAAGGCACAATGTAGCTCTCAGATACATCATTATAGTCACAAAATAGCTTACACATAGCAGCAGTATACTCCCACTGTGTTTAGCAATGATGCTTTGAAATTGTTTCATCGCGAGTAACTAAACTTGCCCTACAGTTGTTAATGCAATATTCCATGGAACTTGAATGTCGCAAAATAATATACCTTTTGGAAGAATTTTGATTTGATTCTTCCCTGGAGTTATAGTTGTCATACTCGAGGTAATGTGGAATACATCACAAAGGTGTCTGCTTGAGACCGTATTCTAAGCGCTGTCATAAAAAAGGTATAAAAATACCACCACGTATAAAACTACTGTTATTTCGTATGTTTTCCAAATTCTATTTTCGGCGTCATCTATTTAATATACCTTTTTTTTTATTACAGGGCGATACAGTTGCCTTTAAGACCAAACAGACGTCAAATTGTAATTATGAACTTCACTGAAAATTATAATATTTGTATCGATAGAAAAAAACATCTCCAAAGAAGTGAGATGTAGATGAGATGGAGTTGAAATCATGCTCTGAATCACACTTTAAACTATTTAATTTTCACAGAAACCTTTGTTTCTTGAGGTACATGCCACTCCAAGACCATGAGGCCTGCAGTTCTATAGAGAAAGCAACTTGACAACTTCAAATGAACACACATGGCGCGTAGGTTTTTCGCGTACCATTAAGAAGAACTTACCAAGCGGCGATAAGAGACATATTGAGTTGCATGATGGAATAGATTGATGACGCCTGTGGTATGTTTGGTTTTTTAAATATTTTGCGTATTTTTTATGCCATCGAGGGCTAACAGACGATCAGATATAGCCTAAAATCTCTTTCATACGATCTTGAAAGGTAAAGCAGTACTAATTTCCGCAAGTAACTGATAACTTTCCCAAATGAACCATTTGTGAAAGACAACTGACAATGGGACACAATGTATATCAATGATCACGTAGACTGTTACCGGCGACCACTGTATTGATATTCAGACGTGTAGTTTACTTAGATACCGCTAGCTTGTCTTAGGAAAATGGTGGCTCTGGAAACAATATCGGTCGCTGATTGGATTACCAACTTGTTTGATTGACAACCCGCGTCAAGTCAATTATAGCTTCCAACTTCATTTGAAGTTAAAACTAGGAAGTTACGTGCATTTATTAATTTTATGTATACACTTTTCATCTCTGTTTTGAAGATCGAATTTTAATAAGCACTTCGATCTTCAGATGTATTGTTGCTGTTTTATCTTCAGCACCGTATGGGACTATAAAATAGAGACGTCCTGCAACGTTTCTCTCTCACAAAAAGTGGAATTCGGATAATTAAAAGATTATTAATTTGGTAATTAGTAAAATGATACTTAGGAAAAGAATGTTTTATTTAGGATTTCGATCTTGTATGTCTTAAAAAATAAGTTTTAGTTGGTCCTGTATTATTTCTACAATAGTTGATTATAATATTTTTTTCAGAACGTTACTCTCTATGTGAGCTCTGGGGTATATTCACTGTTGATTATGGCTACTGTCAGAACTTGACACTCCATGCGAGCTCTGTGTGTACTTACTGTTGATTGCGGCTACTGTCAGAACTTTGTTCTCCATGTGAGCTTTGTGTGTACTTACTGTTGATTGCGGATACTGTCAGAACGTTGCTCTCCATGCGAGCTCTGTGTGTACTTACTGTTGAAAACGCCGAAAGATGACTCGGTATTTAGTGATATTACATTGGATTAATAACTAAAGGGCCTGTCACACCTAGCCGATTTGGGTCGCTGGAGCTATACCGGAGCACAAATTTGGCGATTTTCGGGGATCGGTACTAGTACGGCAGCGCAACGGTATCACATCGCTAAAGAACAGTAAACATCGTCAGAACATCGGCGAAAATTTAGCAACGGCAGACGACGGTAGACATTTTTGAACATGCTCAAAAATTTCCGCCGTTGCGCTGCCGGAGCGAGCAACGGGACTACAACGGCAGTACAACGGCAGTACTCCGGTATGGCTTCGTTAGTGCCGGTAGAACACCGGTAACGCCCCGTAATGGATCGGCGGCTTCTCGCCGGAGCTCCGCCGATTTTCTCGCCGTTGTTATTTTTTTGCTCCGGTTTAGTCCCGGCAAGCACATCGGTAGTGTGTGACAGGCCCTTAAATATGTAATTTATTACACTCTTACACTATGAATTATATGATAGATGTATGCATCACAGATTTTCTTTTTCAATGAAAATGTGAATGATTTATAATTTTACATATGAACCAATAAGCATGGATTTAACTGAACAACTTATTTTTCAATATTTCTTATTCATTTTTTTTAAATGCTATGGTTTTGTCTGTTTAATAAATATTGTAAAAAGCAGTTGTAGTTTGGTATGATTTTATTATATTTATTAGAAAATATCAAGATATTTTGCTTTATTAATATGAGGCTTACAGTTTTATAATATTGGTTTCGCTTCGGTGTTACACAATTGTGTAATCCAGAGTTAACGGAGGACTTTTTGTTTTCGAAAGGTTTTCGATTTTATACTAGAAATTCGACTAATTGCACATCCCAAAACAAGAAAATAATTGTTTCCTTGTGCATATTACAAAAATCACATAAACACTAACTGGAGTTATTTTTCATTTTAATTGAAAACGGTTGGACGGTAAACCGGTCATTAAGTATTTCTACTGAAACCGTCTTAACTTTGTATAGATTGTGTAATTTATAACTACATTCGATACAGGACACGCAACACAACAAGAAATATGACAACATAACTTAGTTAGCAAGAGTGTAAATGTCGCCGGTGTTAACTCGACCCTGTATGAGGCCCTCCCGGGAGTTTTGGAGATCTGGAGAACAACGCCATTTATTTTCAGATATCTGGGGAACATTAGTCATTACTTTCAGATATCCAGGGATCAAAGGCCTAATTTAAGAGATCTAGGGATATTGTCCTTAATAAAAAAATGTACTTTATTTGATCAATTTTATCAGAGACATATAAACAGAGATAGGCAACAGGAGGCACTTGTCTAAATTTTAGGTGGCACATTTTGGCTTTTTCTAGTTTAGTTTGAACTTATTTATTTTACTTCGATTTTGAAACAAGTTCTTACGACTTAAACAAATCACGCTTGAAGTCTTCCTTGGTATAACCAGTACTAAGCATATGTGGAAAAAGTGTCTTGCTCAAGGACACCACACATAGTCGTGGCGAAGGATTGAAATACCCTCGACCTTCCGATCACGGGTTCGGTGCTTTACCACTAAACCACGTGGCTTTTTCTAAGTCATGGAAACACACATCCTCCAGAATCAAACAACATATTTTTGTGATTATGGTATCAAAAGAAAGGGCTTGAGTTGGGAGATTTTTTTTTTTAAAGAAATGAAGAATTTTACGCTTAAAGATTTTAGTGTGATCATTTTCTCTTTTTTTGGCCCATTTTTGAAATAAGATGTAGGAAAAACGACTTCAATAAATATCAATATGAAACCTTTGCCACCGATGGAAAACTTACAGCTTCATCGTTCTACCTAATATTTCTATTTTCATGTGTTTTGTTTAAACGTACATGGTATATGTTAAATCAAGACTACCGTTTTTTTTTCGCGAAATATTAACCTATTATCAGCTTTACTTTGGCACCAAAATTGTTAAATTCAGACCACAATTCGAAGAATTATAATAGAAATACTAAAATGCCGTGTACATAATATTGCTATTAGCCTGCCAGTCTCTGTAATTAAGTCACTGATTTTATGTATAAATTTTATACTTGATCATAATTTACTTTTAAAATGAGAAACGGTTATTGACAGCTTTGGAGGTTTCTTACGTGTTAGTCTGGGCCCCTGCACAACTTCATCCCATAATCGTATGTACCCGAAATAAATTTTGGATAGTAATTCCGAGCAAAGATATAGTTACAGTACTGATGAGTAAAGGCAGAATAGTGCAGTGGTTAATATTGTCGATTTCGGATCATAAGGACTGGTGTTCAGTCCCACCCAGCATCTACTTTTTTTTATTAGATCGTGTTTACACAATAAAATCAATTATTTATGTGTATTTATTGCCTTTTGTAAATTAACCGTTCAGCTGTTCAATTATTTTGTCTCTTCTGTCCTTCCGTCGATATCTTCTGTGGCTCTACTTGCCAAAGGCCAGCAGGGCTTATGTCAAGGTAAAATGTCTGTCGTCTATCCGTTAACCTTTTTCTTGTAGAAGATATAGCATCCCCCACATTTTTCAAAGAATTATATCCAAACACGCACAGCATTTGTATAACCACAAACTTTTGAAGTTCTTGACCTAGCGTGATTGAACCACAAATGCTCCCTTACAAGCACATTTTTAAGGAAACTTAAAAAAAACACCTTTTCTCTGAAAGTTCAAGCCATAGACCATAGATATTTTAAACAAGGAAAAGAAGACAGTACATGGATTTTGCTTATTATTATGGTGTGAAAATAATGATAGAGAATATTATAGTAGACGTTTTACTTAAGGAAACACTATTTGGTACTTTCAGGGAACTATGTTTAAAACTTTTGGAGATCCAAGGAACAGTGGAAATACTTTTAGAAATCTGGGGAACATGGACAAAATACTTTTGGGGAACTTTGGCAAATACTTTTGGAGATCTGTGGAACAATAGGCATTACTTTAAGAGATCTTGAGAACAGGGACCCCCCACCTGGGAGGGTCTCCTATATGTAAGGCATGGGTGACAATATTAATAAAGTCAAGGATTCTAATCTATATTTATTCATTCCATATAATCTGATCAATCACTCAGATTTCACTCTCTCTCCGATCTACTATACACACACTACTTTCAATCAATAACAATACAGACATATTAAAACATGTACATATACAAGTGATGGTTTTAATGAGCATATCAAAATGTAAACAATGCTTAGATTTACATTAACATCCGATTTAATTATTAAGTAATAAAGGTTTTGAAACAATAATTTTGATATATAACAAGTATAAAAATAAATGAGTTATTACCTGCAAGTATATTTAAATATATCCTGATAAAATACTTTGTTTCTTTACACAAACTACAAATAGCGTGTTTTATATATTTCAATATGGCTGACAAATTATCGTGCAGTGATTTTACGCTTGAGCAAGTTAATTGGAGGTAACTTATAATAAATTTAGTAAACTACACTGATCTACAAACTACTTACTTATAGTATAATAATATAATATATGACTTGGACGGTTTATTTCAAATGACAAAACACAACTTACGAGATGATTGTAACAAAGACTATCACTTTACCATAAAGCCATATTGAATTGAATATTAAGCGTCAGTTTTATGTCATCGAGGGCTAATAGACGATAGGTCAACTACTGTTTCCTGGGTTCCTGAACGGTTAACAAGTACTCGAGCTCACCCCATCTTCGGAAGTAACTGATAACTTTGATTTGAATCAGCGGTTAGAGACGAATGATAATGAGACACGATGTCGTATACCAATCATCACGGAGGCTGTTGCCGGGCGGGGATTCGAACTCACGACCCCTCGATTGATAGTTAGTCGCGTAACTGACTGAGTTTATCGGGCCCGGCAGGCCGTATTTAAATGGTATAATGGTATCTTTTACCTCTCACTACACAGTTGCGCCTTTGAATTGTGAATTTAGAAAAAAAATGATGCTTAGAAATTGGGGTATGAATACATGATTTCGGAAGTCTTCTTTCACTTTGTCAACAGTGTACACACTGGACAGAATAAAATCTTTCATATGACAAATGACCCCTACTTTTCTCATCATATTTTGGTAATGTAGAGGTTGACAAACAATAGGATGTAAGTTTCACTTATTTCGTTTGGGTCCCTCTATGAATAACACATCTTCAAACTTTTATAATTTACTATAGAATAATGAACAAAAATCAATGGTGGGTTTACATCTTAAAGAGAGACGTCAGTTAGATGGAGGCGATATTCCAAAATGTTAATTGTAGATAAATTTCACTCTCATGGTCTTAAATGACAAACTGGAGATACATCTTTTGGCATGTTTATGGCCCAAATAAAGCATATTTACATTGAAATTTCATGAAAAATCACAAAACTGTGAAGCTTTTTTATTTTGAATGATTGAAATGTGCAATTTATTAGCATTCACAGTGTTGAATAATGATTTTTGGTAAGAAAATGTCATAAATGTGTTATGAGACTATGTTGGTGTAATTTTTTCATCATCATAAACGGTACGGTGAGCACGTGTGCATGAAACCAATGGCCACGTAAAACGTCACAATGGTCATTGCATTTTCCACATGTCCGGCGAGAGGACATTGCAGTCCCTAGCAAACCGTTTGTTAGATTTTGATGCTTTTTGTTGAAAGTAATGGAAAGATAGCGTAAAACTGAATTTAAAACGAAAGTGCGACGAATTGACGATGAAGTAACGTAGAATATATTTATTTTAAAAGAAATAAAGTTACATTGACCTTCAGTAGATCTAGATCTATATATACTTTCACGGATAAAATAAGTTTGATTGATTGATAATATTATTTCTCCAATTTTCAGGAGTGCATATAGAAAATACAATGTAATAGATGAACAAGTACAAGTTAACATATCTACAAGAATGGACAATACATAAACATATTAAAGAAAAAATCACAATTATTATATGTACATAAATATGTCTGCTATATAATCAGTTCAAATCAATTCAATTTTCTTATCTGGCAGCGCAAACATCATAATTATTATTATTTATTATTAAATATTTATTATTCCACGTCTGTTTCTAATGTAAATCGAGGGAAGCAACTGCATAGCGACCAGCATATTAAAAATTTTAAAAGCAAATAGATATCTTAAAATATATCACCAATACGTCGGAATGGCATAGTAGATCGGTTGGTTAACGTGTATGCTATATTTTATCAATCTGAAAAAATGTTTTTATCATTATTTCTTTTTAATTTTAGAATGGGTTAAAATATAAATAAAGTATGTGTGCACATAGTTTAAGAACACGTGTAATGGAGAGGTCGATAAATGAATGAGCAGTGCCTTGTCTAGTTATAATAGTCCTGGTGAGCGAAAACTTAATTACTCCCTTTGAGTCGTGCAACCGAAGGTGTATTAAGGACATTAATACACGACACGGCTTGGAGGTGATATCCATTGCCCTGCTCTGTCGTGTAATAACCTATAATTAATAACCATGGTTATCACTCATTCATATCATGTGTCTAATTATAGTGTTGTATTATGGCCAGTGGCCTATATAATATATGAATAAACTTTAAAAACTAAAACAATGAAAATTATATTAATAACATAAAATAAAGAAAGTGTAAACGGATATATGTTTCATAATACAAATACATTTTTAATCATTTTAGGTTTGTTCTTGTTTTATCTGCGTCTAGATATTTACAAAGTTATACTTTTAAGTTTTATTTGAAACAGGAAAAATTAAAAAATTTCGGTACATATGAAAGTTCAATTTGTGAATGAGTACTGCTTTGTTAAACTCATCAGTTGTGAAAATCCTTGCGAGACAAACATACACGCTGATTTCCCTTGTCTCGTATAATTCCTACCATGTCACTTCGACCAATATTGCGTAGTTCTTCGAGCATTTGATTGTACTTGTGTTCTGAATCAGGCGTCTGGTCATTTCTCCACCGGATCAACATTTGGTACGTTGCTGTAACACAGTCACCATGGTTGTCTTTGAAGCTCTGCTGGACAACACCGTTCTGTAAACCAAGCCCTATCACTAGTCTGTTGCTGTCTTGAGGAGTTAAAGCACTGGCAATAGCGTCCAGTGAGGAGTTGTTCAACATAAGACTGTGTTCTAAAAATATAGTAGTTAAACATAAAGATTTATATGTAAATACATTTGATTGTCATTGCACGTTCCTAGTTCAAATTCTTATACACGGAATCAATACATATATCTTCTGGTTTTACATGAATTTTTAAAAACATTTTACAATATTCATTATGTTAGCATTCCGTTATATAGCTTTACATCTATGATATAGACAGAACCTAGCACCAATTAACTATTGGATTAAAATAAAATAAAATGAATGGACAAGAGAAATCGTTGTATTCAAAAGACATAATAATGCTTAGGCCTCGCTGTCTACCCCGTCGTTACATCGTAAAACGAGAAATGTACCCCTCTGTCGAACAGATATTCAAATCTAACATTTATTTTAAAAAAAAAAGGAAATATGTGTGTATGTAATTTTCTAAATTTGTGCAGTATACGATGTAGTATTACTAGAAAAATTAGAAGAGTATGCAACAAAATATGTTTTGATTCTGTTTAAAGTTTAGTTTAAAAGTATATATTTATTTAATTCACCATTTTTTTACAAAACAGACAAATCACGCTCGACGCCTTCCCGTGTAGAACAAGGATTAAGTATATGAGAATAAAAGTTTATTGTTCAAGGACAAAACACTTTGCCCTGGTACAGGATCGAACTCACGACCCCACTCCCGAACTTTTTAATTCGATGCTTAACTACTAAATCTAGCGCTCTATTAGATGCGTGATACATAATCAAATTTCAAAATATTAATAAAATACATTTCTTTTTATATGAACAAATAAGAAACATTACATATTTTCTTAAGCAACAACGATTTGAGTTTAAATGTCCATACCGGTAGTGTCCACGTTGTCCGAGCCGTAGTCATATTTGGTAGAGTCTCCCAAACCGGTGCTTTGTGGACGATCTTCAACATCTAAAATGGACACATACTTTTGTATTGGCGAAAGTTTTAGGCTTTATCAAAGTGAACATACAAGTTAATATATATTTTGTAAAAAAGTTAGACAAACTTATTTTGATTTTATCTGGTCAAGCAAACGTAACCATGTAACTGTAATGTCTTTGAGAACAATCTATCCATTATCTTTGTGTTATTTCTAATTTCATGCATTAGCCAGTGGTCCCATTCTACCAATTCTCACATCACACTTGTCTCATTCTGGACCAAACTAAAACACACTGCCAACTCTCATGTCGCATATTGAATCAAACAGAATCACAATAACAACTATCATGTAACATATTGAATAAAAAAGAAACACAATACCAACTATCATGTCACATTCTGGATCAAACAGAAACACACTACGATTCCCATGTCATATCCTGGACCAAACAGGAACACATTACCAACTCATGTCACATTCTGAATCAAACAAAAACACACTGCCAACTCTCATGTCATATTCTGGACAAAATAGGAACTTACTATGAACTCCCATGCCACATCCTTTATCAAACAGGAACACACTACCAACTCTCATGTCACATTCTTGACCAAACAGGAACTCACTATCAACTTTCATGTCACTTTCTCGACCAAACAGGAACACACTATCGACTTTCATGTCACATTCTGGACCAAACAGGAACTCACTATTAACTTTCATGTCACATTCTGAACCAAACAGGACATCGCTACCAACTCTCATGTCACATTCTGGGTCAAACAGGCACACAATACCAACTCTCATGTCACGTTCTGGACCAAACAAGAACATAATGCCTACTATGGTTTTATGAAGCAACTAAATAAAACTCTCTGTAGAGATTAAAACGACATATAAAATAATAAATATTGTATATTAATCCTTTGTAGAAGCACAACATTAAGAAAATATGACTAAAAGAAGGCGTATAACACAGCCACCATCAGTTGCATAAACGCTGTCAGTCTACATAAATATCATAATGAGTACAATGCAAACGAACAGAAGAAGTGATAACAGGGGGCATGACCTTGAAACGGTCAGCAGCTATAATTGTAAATGGACATACAAGAATTTCTTACATGGTTTGTGAGGTTTAGCCGGAGGTTGGACCTTTGGTTGTGAAGGGACCACAGATATAGCCACAGACTCGGCCTGTATTGGCCTGGGAGGCAAAGGTTGGGCCAGTAGTTGAACATTCGGTGTGGCATTATCTGAAAGTCAAATACGATCAAATTACTTAATATATTATACTCTTTACAATCGTTTGGTATTTTTTCTGGTGTTCACTAAGTTACAGAAGACACATTTAGAAGAATAAATACAAATGTTAAATCAATGGTGTATTTTCAACAAAAGATATGATGTCAACAGAGAAAGCTTTCTTACTGTTCAATTCAATGATTCATTGATAAAAGCCTTAACTGCGATATAAAAGTCGCCAGATGGCTCTGGGGCAGGTTTAATATATTTCTATACACGATTCAAACCAAAGAATCCGTTTTCAAAATTACAAAATCATCACTGCATTCTTTTGTTATTCTTTTGTATATTACTAGATTAGCGTTAATGCACTTAACTGGCAAAAGGATATTTCCCAAAAAGTGTGTGTTACATGAAGTTTGAAAACTCCAACTGCCAAGAAGTTGAAATTCTACGGAGGAGCTGATGTGGTCATGCACTCTAATGCGTGTTTATACACATTTCAGCAGCCTAATAATGATGTTGTTTTAGAAGTATGTTTTTGAAGCTGTTGTGCATTGTGCATAAGTCACTCCTACATAACTGTTATCTCTGGTAGAAAGTTTTGGCCTTTAATGCCACTGATCATTGGTTCAGTGTTTAATACAGACCCTAAACCGCTCAAGTACCCCAAATGCACGCAAACGGAGTGCACTCAGAGCGTAAGCGGAGCGCGAGCGTAGCGCAGACGGAGCGCGAATGGAGCGCAGATTGAGCGCTGACGGAGCGGACCTGGACCGTTAGCAAACGCTGAATTTTTAATAATAAACGCACTCCTGAACGCATGAAATAGATCGAGTGCACTCAGACACGCTGAATGCACTCAGATACGCTGAGTGCACTCAGATGCGCAGTATATGCAGTATACGCTAGACACAATAAGATAACTGATAACAGAACTATCCGTGCGCTACTGAGTGCACTCGTTCATTCGGATACACTCTTTTTTCATCATTTGATCGTGAAATCGATACTTGAAATCGAGATTAAAAAGAAAATTTCTTTCACATAAATATAAACCATGTATTTTATATAAATGTTTTATTGTAAAACGCATGATAAAACTTATTTTTGTCAACAATTTATCAATTATAGCATAAATATCAATATTTAGCTGATCAATACAATAATGTTTAAAATACCTATTATACAATAGACGACACATCAACGGTTATCTACGGTTAATTTAGTTGCATGTTTAAGCATGTTTTGGTTTGCGCAACAAAAATATAAATAATTAAAAATGTAATAAAATGTATATATATTGTGTAAATAACAATTCGAAAAGATGTAATATGAATTCACTATTTGCCGTGTTATTTCGATATAAATTAGTTATAGAACATACAATACATTCACTTTATTTCGATTTAAGCGTATACTGTTCCAAATACAAAAATATCAAAGCATGCGTGAAACAAACAAAACATAGATATGCGGAAAATTATATGATTATGATTCTATTTGTTTTGGGTATTTCGGCAAAATAAAAATTACCAATTTTCAATTTAATTTGGCATTTAGTTTTATATTTTCCCCAAACATAGTTACACTGTGTTTGTGCTTAGTTGTGAACAAATGTACGTAAAACTGTTATATTGCAATTAAAGTGGAAACATTATACTCGTGCACATCTCATTAAAATAATAGTAATAAATTAATTGTATTCTAAAATATAAAGTGGGTCAGTAGTACAGCGGATAGGGTGCTGGCTTCAGGCGGCAGAGGTCGCGAGTTTGACCCAGGCTCTACCCGACCTCTCGAAACACAATTCAGTACCAGATCTAATAAGGGAATGCACTGGAGAACGATATGCATAAGCTCCGAGCTTACTTCACAATCAAGCTAAATTAAATTAATGTAAAATAAAAGTATGTATGCCAAATTAACACGACAGACCGAAATAACACATTAGACACAGGAAATAAAAACTAGTAAACGTAAATTTCAAGGTGACCTTTCTGAGGTTGTGATTTTATATTGACTAAAGAACAGCTTTTGATCATCGGGAAGGTTGAAATAAACAAAAAAGAACATGTATTCACTGCCTATAAAATAGTAAATATATTGTTTTCCTGCTTTCCTACAAAATCGATACGCCTGATCACGTGCACGTAAGCACGTAACAATTAAGCCATTATATTAAAGCTGTGAAAGGGGCAACAAGTAAGAAATGACAATAATAATAAGAAGAATAATAATATTATAATATAATAATAAAGTAATATAGCAATAATAACAATACTATAAATAATAATGAAAATAATATTAGTAATAATAGTAATAAATAATGATAAAATATATAATAGATATTAATGATAATGATGATAATAACAATATTATAAAAAAAATCTGCATATTTTAGTATTGATTTTGACTATATATTTCTTATCCAATCACATGCCGCGGGTTAAATTAAGATTCATTCATCTGGCATTAAATATAATCAAAATGAAAATTACACACCGGCAGGGTTCTTCGTGATCAATGGACCGATAAATCACCAATTAACTTTTTATTGACACACATGTGGTTCTCACCATGGGTATCTGTTTTGATGATTGCCATGCAACTCTGCCTTCATAACAGTAATTAAATTGTTATATTAATTGTGAACGACTGACCAGATGCACGTCTCCAATATAAAAGCTGTGACAAATCAATAAGTCAATATGTATATTATAATAATAGCTCCAATGATAATAATATTAAAAAAAAAATAAAACAAATAATGAAAGTAAAAAATAATACAAATAAAATACTACATTTTTACAAGGAATTATTTAGAGACATTTAATTTTTATTAGGTTTAAAATTGAAGGATTGTATTATTTTGTAAATTAACAATTCTGATTTTTAGTTGTATCTGTTTTTTATACGAGGTCGCTAAGGCAGCTGTGATAAAATGACAGCCCTGAATACACATCCCTTAAAACGTGTATGTCACACTTTCCACCATTCATTCAGAACTGGCGTTTTCGGTTCGTTAATTTAATGATATTAACATCATGATATTTACATACTAAAGCGTTCTGAAACTTCGAATAACAAATATCTTAAATAATTTTTTTATTTGTTGTTAATTGGCTGGCAGTTTTCCTTTTTTATCTTTTATTTTCAATCACATAATGTTGGCTCAATTAAGATTCATCCATCTGGCACGAATTACAATCAAAATGAAACCATACATATCTTCCGTGGTCAATAGACCGATAAGTCACCGCTTTAGCATATAACCTAATTGACACGGCTCTCACTGGCATGTGACATAACGTAATTAACACCACGGGTGTGTTGCTGCGTGTCATATAATTAGCGGTATAGCACAGTGGGTATAGTTTCAAACAAGTTTAATATAGTTTGTCATTTTAAATAATATATTAACATAAAGCATACTATCAGTAAAATAATAGTTTGAGAAACCCGCTGAAAAAAGTTCATTGCAAGTATATTTATATACATAATGATAACGAAAATTATTATAAAAACTTAAAATATCAGAATATATTTTTTAAGTCTAGTGAAGCCACAATTTGACCCAAATCGAGAAAAACACTACAAGATTATTGTTTTTCAAAAATCATTTATTATAATGTCGAATTGCATTGCACGGGTTATAATAAATTTTTCATCACCCTTGCAGTGCATATTATTGATTATAAAGCTTATTTTAGTTTGAACATTAACAAAACCAGTGATATATCCACATGTTGTTAAGTCACTGCTTACACTGAGCAGATTTATGGATTATTATAAGGCCAACGAGGTATCAACATTATGGAATTATTAATTAAATTTAATTATTAATAACAATATATTTAGTTTATGTTGATGATGTATGTGTAAATTTTGTGGACAAACTTTATTGCTTTCCTGTTACAAACGGCTTACTGTATATCAAAGAAGATACTGGCGCAAACACATGTCGGTCTGGATAACAGACGCCGGTATAACTTACGATATTCTTTGATCACCCAGACCACTGATCACATATCAAAACATAGACATTTCCGTTAAACATGCCTACTATCAATACTAGCTTATCGGAAATTTACAACCTTTCGCCCAGCGGGTGACATAATATGTAGACAAACAATCGGATTATGAATTAATTTACCTTGACTAAATCCCATGGATACATTTTATTGCTCCATTGGAACAGATTAAATTAAAAAGTCAATATAGAATCATTTTAAGAGTTGAGATGTTCCGATTGGTTATTGGCCGGAAACCGAACTGAGCGAACTGAACGTTGAGTGAACGCTGAACGAAGCGAACGATAAGAGGAGTATTAAACAGAGCACTCAGATATACAGCGCTCGTGAGCGAATACCTGCGTTTGTGAGTGCATTAAATTAACCGCGTTTAATCGAGTGCACGCAAACGGAGCGCGAACGGAGTGCGAACTAAGCGCGAACGGACCGCGAACGGAGTGCAAACCAAGCGCAAACGGAGTGCAATTATGGGGTACTTGAGCGGTTTAGGGTCTGTATGCATTATGCAAAACTGCTTAAACGTATTTTTATCAAAGGAATGCGTTACTTGTAGAGAGACAAAAAACAACAACGACAACAAGAGATGTTGAAGGGACCGCGCGCCCGACTATTTCAATGCTAAAACAACTAAGCCATAATTATTGCTTGTCTGTTAAAATAAATTAGCAAAATATTTATTATAACTATCAGCAGTTGTTTTTAAAAAAACAACAAAGTGAATGGATGGATCGTATTGCTTTAATATAATTTAATTTAGTATTTAGTTACATTTTTCTTTCAAACTTTCAAAATTGCTTTAATAAATTAATTAACCGTTGCTGACAAATAAACCGATATATTTGCCAATACCTAAATTGAGGCACACTATGTACGTAGCATATCCCTTTTTACTACACGTGCATAACTAGAATGATATAAGTTGGTCAAGCATATCAAGAAATTGCCTGAAATAAGAATGTGAAATATAGTGTAAGCTATAGTCGAGACGATCTTCTGTTTCAAGAGTAGTTTATCAATGTTTAATATATGCGATATAGTTTTATACTTGTTATTGTAAATTGATCTATAGTCTTGTACCAACATATACAGCTTATCAATGCTGGATATCCTTCCACATTTTAAGTTTGATACATATATATAATAAAGGCATATGCACTAACTTTATAACATAGCGCCATATATCAGTACCAGTTCATTATAATGGATCTATAGTTGGAATATCTTGTATAAGCATGCACATTGGATCATGGTTTTGAACAAATTTGCGAGAGTATCACAAACTCACCTTATTTTGTAAAACATCTAAACTCAAGGCCTTGTTTTTGTACTACAAACTTTAACCTGCTAAAAAACTCTAACCAAATTTTCTAGGTCTAAATCTGCCATAATAAAACCAAGAGTTATGGTTCTTGTCTCTATGAGCTTTTTATATGATGCTAAACACACATGTGACGTTTCATCCATGTCCAATGATAGGTCTATGAGATATGTACCAACATAAAAACTTTAACCTGCTAAAAACTCTAAATTTGCTAAGTCTAAAAGAGTAATAATTCTGACAAAGGGCAATCAAGAGTTATGGTTCTTGTCTATGAGTTGCCTAGATACTCTTGAACGAAGTTATATTTATATCTAATAATAGGTTGATTAAATATATACCTGCTCATAAATTTTAACCTACTCAAAATCCCGAAAGAGCCATAATTCTGCCAACGTGTAATCGAAAACTACGGGTTGTGTCTCTGCGCATTCCATTGATGATTCTGAACATACATGTGAAGTTTCGTTCATATCCAATGATAGTTTGATAAAAAATGTACCTGCTCAAAATCTTTAATTTATTAAATATCATGAACAAGTGATTGGGTTAACAAAGTCCATTGCAAAATTGTGATGCATTGATTTTTTTAAAAAAATAAAGTCAGATAAGTGTGTTAAAACCTAATATGATATCTATTAAATCATTATGCTTACCCGCGTTGAATCTTTTAGCATAACCATAACAAATTGTGCCTATGAAAATGAATTGCAAAGTTATTAAACGTCTGCTGTTTTGGCAACACAAAATGCCTAAATCTTAAATGAGTTTTGCTGTACAATTTGTAGTTTGTAATTTGTAATTTATTTTAAATGACAGATATTTAAAAAGTAAAATATTTCTATTCAACATCAATATTGATTGCTCTCCTGCTACCTAACGTATATAAACCCAACTGAAATCGCATTTATTTAAACAAAAACACTGAAACATGCGCCCCTTATAGGTCTCACTACACAGTTGAAATTTGTTGTTTGTTCTATATAAAATAAGGTCTAGGATTTCCATGGTAAAAAAAGAATTCCACATAGATTTTTTTTCATAGCAGGAATTAATACCAACATAAACATGCACAATAACTGGTAGATTGATCAGTTTGTTTTAAAGAGGGTGCAGTGACGCCCTGAGTTTTTGAAAATAGAAATCCTCAAATGCCCATTAATACATGCATATTTTGAAATCCTATAAAACTCACTTTTTTAATACCAGTGATGTCTTATTGCAGTATATGCTATGCCAACCTTTGCTCTATTGATCGGCAGCAAGAAATCACAATTACTATGAACCATTTTGAAACTATTTCAAGACTAAATTACATAGGCCTTTTTTAAGCGTAAGAATCATGTCACAGTGCGAAAAAGGGGCGTAGTTTAGTTTAAACAGATTTTGTAAGCAGATAAAAGAAAAATAGTAAAAAGTATATGATTATATTTTCTTGTCTCCCTTATGACAGGCATTCTCAGATATCATATCTTTGTGTTTGGACAGGACATACTAGCACACAAGTGGGTGTATATTTTTGACTAGATATATAATTTATTTAAAATCATCTATTATTTGTAATCATTATTATTATGATTATTATTATTATTTTTGTTATTTTTAATGATATTATTATTATTAATATTATATTATTATTATTATTATTATTATTATTGTTGTTGTTACTGTTATTGCTATTATTATTATTATTATTATTATTATTATTAATATTATTATTATTATTATTATTATTATTATTATTATTATTATTATATCAAAATCTATGGGTATATTTAATAAAGTTATGGACAGCATCTACAATAGTTATGTTGTCTGCTATAGATATAGTTTTACTTCCACTCAGAAGTAGATAAATATTTAATGGATGTAATGCTCGTGTTGTTTGAAACAAGACGAGTCTTTGATTGCTATATCTAGGACATTTAAAGAAGTAGTGTTCAGCATCTTCTATAACCTCTTGACACTCATAGAAAGGTGATGGGTGCAGATGATTTCTACAAAGATCGGCATTTAAATTACTACAGTTGTTTCTAAGCCTTGCATGATAAACTGAGACACATCGTTTGCCCTGGGAATGATTTAGTGGTATTTTAAATTTAGTATTTTGGCGTTATGTATTTTTAAAGATTGAAAGTGAATGCGCTGCTCTAATATTTTCATCAAGCTGATTCCAAAGAGAAATAAAAGAGGGAATGCATGACTTTCGCATTATCTCTGTTCTACAGTATGGAGTAGTATAGTTATCTCTGTTTCTAAATGGGTATTCAGTTGTTGCACCAACTAGAGGTGGGAAAAGATCATTTACATAACTTGGAATATTTGAATGGTATACATTATACATAAGGTAATATTTTTGAATGTCTGTTCACTACTTAAGTAGTTCCCATCCACATTCATTATACAGTTTTTAATAGATACTGATCGGGTAAGTCCTGTGACAATTGGTGCTGCTTCGTTTTGTAGTTTTTCTATTGAATCTGTGAGGTGCACTGTGCAACCATCCCAGACCATTGAGGAATACTCTAGAATTGGACGCACATACGATATATACATTTGATTGAGTGCGTTTCTTCCAATAGCGAATTTTAAGCGTATCATAATGTGTATTGTCTTGGAAGCAGAGAGTAATATGCTTTCAATATGTGTGGACCAATTACCATCATGGCTTAAAGTAACACCAAGATGTTTATGAGAATTAATAAATTATAAAGAAGTATTTTCAAATATAATATTTGGTAGTCTATCAGGTTTTCTTAAAAAGAAGAACATAGCTTCAGTTTTGTTCGGATTAAAGTTTACCATCCATTGTTTAGACCATTTAGATATAATATCAAGATCATAGTTTATAATACCTTAATGATCCTGGGTAGAAGTTGCAGAATAATATAAGGAACTATCGTCCGCATACAACCTAGTTAAACTTAATAGTGAATCAGCGATATCTGTAACATATATTAGAAATAATAGAGGTCCAAGGAGAGACCATTGGGGAACACCTGCATTAATATACTTAAGAGTGGATTCTGATGATTGTATAACAACACGTTGAGATTTGTGTTTCAGATAACTTGATAACCAATTTAGTAGTGTACCATTTATGCCAATTTCATTAAGTTTGAATAAGAGCCCCGGATGCCAGACACGATCAAAAGCCTTCGATATGTCACGGAATACTATGCAAGAAAATTGTTTGCTATCAAAGGTTTTGCAGATATGATGATAGATGTCTATCAACTGAAATGTTGTTGAATGGTTAGGTAGAAATCCTGATTGATATTTATACAATAATTTATTTGTAAGAAGAAAGTTGTACATGTGAAAATGATTCTTTCAAATATCTTACCACAACAGCTAAGTAAAGAAACTGGTCTATAGTTTGAAGCTTTATTTTATTTATATTAACAGTGTTTAAAATGTCAGATATATCATTTTCTGAAATAACAAAATTTGTAAGACTCTCATATGTTTTTGGTGTTGATACTTGTAGTTGGACATTTATTTCGTCTTGGGTAGATATAGATGTAAAATAGTCATTAAAGTGCTCAGCCTTTTCTTTGCAAGAAATAAGAAAATCTTTAGTGCCAAAAGGAGCGTAACTATGTAGTGAGACGTTTAATAACTTTTAATACTTTACAAACTATAAAACACCACCTAATACATACCCGATGCTGCCACTACATTATCACTGACAGACCCGACAGCTCCTGTAGTGAAGATATTTATAGAAAATAATTTTGAATACTTTTGGCAGACAACGTAATGTCACATGACAAAACACATATTCAAAGTAAGCAATTCATATCAATTCAAATAGCAGTTTTTAAATATCTCCTGTAAAACAATATACACTTTTAATATCTTAACATACCACATTAAACTTTGTTTTTTGCAAAAGTACGATAGTCATGGTTTAACTAGTTAAACTTTAATTTAATAAATATGCAATACGTGTACTTGACATGGCTGTAGGATCAACAAAAATGTTAGTTAGAGAAACAACGAGAAATTGATTTTACACCGCATAGATAGTAGGGACAATTTAGGGATTGGCGGTATTAAGGTACATTTATACTTATAGACGCAAATCTACAGAATATCTTGCTTAAGCTCGTGTTTTCATCCTTTCTTATTGCATATCTCCTTAGATCAAACGTATGATATCGAAGAAAATGTATCCATGGTGCACGCGAATGACGACTGTTGGTTTGCTTTACATACTCTTATACGAGATTGGTCGATTGAGATAATAAGTTGGAATAATATAAATGTACATGTGATGTGGGTATTGTTTAAATATTTAGCATCATTTCTATGCCATCGAGAGCTAAAAGACAATCATCTATTAATCTAACCACTTTTTACAGGGATTCTTAAGGTTACTTCGAGCACACTAACGCGTAACCGACATCTTTCCCACTTCAAACAGCAGTGAACGACGAATGAATGTCAATGAGACGCTATGTCGAACTCACGATCCCTGGATTGAGAGTCAGATTAGCTACCGACTGAGCAAACTGGGTGCGGCGTTATATGATTTAAATCTGCTGCAAATGTAGGGTTCCACACATTTTGTAATGACAAGGGGCGATGATGTCTGATAAGTATAATTGATTTTAGTATAAATGTTCTGATATGTAAAACTTTCTGAATATTCAAAGTCAAGGGTACTGGTGTAATTGTGTAGTGATATCACTTAGAAATACATGCAGTTTTATTGAGAATGAGACAGGTCTGAGAGATGCGAGCGGGAGAACAGTTCCTATTTCGTTTATCATGAAGACAGAACTGTACTTTATTTTTGTGAACCTGGGTTGTAATAAAATTATAAAACTGAAGAACCGACTGAGTCTCAATAAATCCCAACAATGTCAAAAACGTGCCGAGGCATACATATATACAAGTAATACTGTTCGTCCAACCAATCACGTGGAGGTAAATTACATCAAACTCCGTAAAATTTAAACGAATAACATGTATATTACACGCTAATGCCCACAAAGACAATGCTGCAACCTAGGGGTGTGTGTAGATATGTTTTTGTTTACTATTGTTTTTATTTATTTAATCTTTTATCTGAGAACCTCAAACATTAACATCAGTGTTAAAACCTTCCTATACTAGAACTGTTGTTGTTGTTTTTTTTATTCATTTTCCATTCTTTCTGGGGGGGGGGGGGGTGGGGGTTATTTTGTCTTATTATAAAAGTTGCATATTGCAGAAATTATTTAAAACCCGTGTAATTTAGTTTAGATACTTGTAATAGCATAGACATCAACTACATTTATTGTTATATAGTCGTTATAAGGAAAGGGCCGTTACTCATGTGGGTATCACTTGTGCCCGTTCTAACTGCATAGTACTTGTTTATTTGTGGTAATAAAATACAACATTTTTCAATGATCAACTGATGTTTAACGTTAATATGTAGAACAGCGTTGGTTCAAATACTAAATAAAAGTACAAACTTTAGAAATAGTTTTTGGACGAGAGTCGAAATCGAAGACAATAACCATGTTCAATACATAAAACGGAGTTACCTCTGTCTGGTTGCATATGTAGTAAACTAAACATGTATCAATTACAAATGCTTAAAATAAATGTGTTATAGTCTTAGTGGAACTTGAGTTTTATTGTCAATTTTTACAAAACATATTCGGCTCCACATCATATTGAATAGTCGATGATTGACGTCTAAAGTTGTATTTATCACAAACCAACGCCTTGCTATCATGTTAGAGTTTCAGATGTTCGCAGAATTTCTTAAACAGTAGATATGGAAAAAAAAACACGTTCTTTTCAGCTCTTCGGAACTCGTTTAGTTTGAATGAACACATGCATCAAAGCCTGCCAGACAGGAGTGTTAATGATTAGCTGATGGAAATAAAAAACAATTCTAACTGTCACAGTTTGAGTTGAGGTATATTGAATGATCAAAATATATTTTACCTAAATTATAAAATATGTTTGGTATATCTGAATCAGCCATTAAATCACTGAAACAGCCCTACTGCCGCCAACGACTTCTAACATACAACCGACATTTGTGATAACAGTGGTGTTTTAACCTAATGCAATGTCAGTTATCTCTTGAATTATATGCAAGACGCATACGTACCCCCTACACAATCCAACGAAGTTGACGGCATGGTATCGGATAGCATCGAGGGGTTGATTCTCGACACATCACTTATTACGACCTGGTGGAGGAATTCTCCATCGCCGCTGGTGAATGTTATTTCTGCTGTATCTGTCGTGTTATCAGGGTTAGGAATCAGCGTTATGTTGCGATTATGTTTTTGTTTTTTTTCACTGAAGAAAAACGTGTCCTGGCCCTGGAAAAAATACAGTATCCATGACCAGAAATGAA
Source organism: Panopea generosa (assembly GCA_029582155.1). NCBI lineage: Eukaryota > Metazoa > Mollusca > Bivalvia > Adapedonta > Hiatellidae > Panopea > Panopea generosa. The sequence goes on from CM055899.1 coordinate 43,791,576, forward strand.
GGAGAAGATATCGCTATTTGAAGAGCATAGTATAACTGTAAATTATGAAAGCGTTATTTCACCAAATTAATTACTGTGAATGGGAAGATAAGTAATTCTTATTGCCGATTTTTTAAACGGAAATTTATAGCAAACAACTCTAAACCTTAAATTAAAGCCGCACGTATTTCGTACCTGTTTCCACGTATTTCCCAGAAGCCATCGCAAGAATGCTTTAAACAGACATTAAGCTCGGGGATTTTCCTTATCAAATTGAGGCTAAAATTTAGCTACTTTACAATTCAAACATTATTTTCCCAATTAAGCAAAATAAATTCCCAAATTAAAATAGGAATTTTTTCTTACATTAGGAGATAAAAAATATCTGTATATTAAATATTATTGTTATAATTTTTGTATGATAATTTATGGTTAGAACACTTAATGTGCTGTCACTACCTACCAAACTGCCATCACCTACACTATCATTACCATCTATAGTTCCATCATCACTCACAATAGCATTGCCACCTACCATACTGTCACCTCCGATTTTATCACTTAATATAGTGTCACTACCTACTAAACTGCCACAACCTACACTACAATTACCATCTACACTCCCATCATCACTCAAAATAGCATCGCCACATACCATACTGTCACCTCCTACTCTATCACTTAATATACTGTCATTACCTACCAAACTGCCACCACCTACCCTACTATTACTATCTACAGCTCCATCATCATTCACAATAGTATTGCCACCTACCATACTGTCACCTCCGACTCTATCACTTAATGTACTGTCACTACCTACCAAACTTCCACCATCTACACTACAATTACCATCTACACTTCCATCATCACTCGAAAAAGCATCGTCACCTACTATACTAACACCATCTGTTCTACCGTCACCAATTACTATACTTTCATCATCAACACTTCTGCCATCTCTATCCAACAATCATTATGTACTCACTGTTCAATCACCACCGCATTACCGTCACCACCTACATTACTATCAAAACATACTATAATCTCATTACGTATCATTTTTCAAATATGTATGTTAATTTGTTGTTTCTGTATATGGAGGGTGACCCTTGGATCTTAAATGTTGGTGTCATTTAATCTGTGTGTGCAGTGGTATGACATGAAAGGACAATTATTCAATCATACCAACTAATTTGCTAAAGAAACCTCCACACAATGACCCAAAAATATAGCGTTTAAATACTGTAAATAATCCTATTTCATCTGAACACGACATCCAAATGTCATTATGTCTGCGAGATTCAAATACCCGATAACAGCGACCCAGTTTCATAATTGCTATAGTGTACTGTCAACAGTCAGAAAACAAATCAATGTTTTTAATGTATCATCAATGCACTGGAATGGACCATTAGCTATTTACTTCCTATTCCATAATGTAATGTATCATCGATGCACTGGAATGGACCATTACATATATACTTCCTATACCATAATTTAATGCATCATCAATGAACTGGAATGAACCATTAGATATATACTTCCTATACCATAACTCAATGTATCATCAATGCACTGAAATAGACCATTACATATATACTTCCTTCATAACTCAATGTATCATCAATGCACTGGAATGAACCATTAGATATATACTTCCTATACCATAATTTAATGTATAATCGATGCACTGGAATGGACCATTACATATATACTTCCTATACCATAATTTAATGCATCATCAATGCACTGGAATGGACCATTAGATATATACTTCCTATACCATAACTCAATGTATCATCAATGCACTAGAATGGACCATTAGATACATACTTCCTATACCATAATTTAATATATCTGAAATGGGTGACCAACACTTTTAGTTTGAATATTACTTTAAAACAGTTTATATGTATCGTTTAAAATACATCTTATTGCGAAAATATGTAGTTTTAGGTCTTTGTTTTTGTTTATGAATAAATAAAGATTCGTCACTGCTTTCAGAATGTACATTAAATATTTACCATTTGGAACTAGTCTAACTATTTAGGTCGGCAGTATTAATGGGGATTGCCAGGAATGGTAATTGGGAATTAGTTTCAGTGGGTCTATTTAAAACTGTATGACTGTAGTCCTAAAACACATGAGTGAAACGTTATTAATTCCACCAAAGCTATCCAGCTAATTGTAATAATAATATAGAAAATGTTAATTAAACATTAATTATATTATTCAGAAGCTAAATTAACTGATATTTTTGGGTATGTTAGAGCTTTGTGACCAATAGTAACATTATTTATCTTATTATATCAATCCCGTGTAAACAAGATTCATTAAAAGGGATGTCTGTGGTTTATTATTTTGGACTTTTACTATGAATTAATACATGTAGATACAAATTACACTCTTGCTAATAAAACATTACAGGTGAAAAAAATATCAGTATGTTGGAATTCAAGGGAATATTGTTTAATTACAACTGCAATATCGTATTAAACATTTAATCTCTGCACGTCATTGATTATTTCCAAACATATTCAGAAGTGTATAATCGACAGCCCCAAAACAAAATGTTTATATATACACACATGACCAATGACTTTATATACTAAATTGCATGTATATAATTTTACTTTATGACTGATTAATAAAGTCTAATTCGTAAGCAGTCATGATCTTTTACAACTCCAAAACTACGTACAAATGACAAAATATAATGAAAATGACAACACAAAAATTGAATAATGATGTCATCAGTTCAGTTAGAATAGTTCTGTTCTTCAAATATGTGTATATTTTTCAAATGTAATGTGCGTGCAAAACTATTCTTATTTGAGTTAGAATAGTTTTGTATTAGAACAAATTACTTCTAAAACTTAAAAAAGTAAGAGTTAGAGTAATATTGCGCTGAGAAAATTATCATCCGAATATACAAGATTTTTTAAATATTTGAATAGATTTAAAATAATTTAGATATAGCAATAATATTTTTTACAGATTATGTATTTAAAGAAGTGTAACAAAATAATATCAAAGAAATATTTTTTTATTAGAATTATCGTGCGCCGACCGTCGAATTATCATTTTAGAAATACCTTAAGTCCGATCGTCAATGTATTTATTATACATTGATGTTGAAATCAAATGAATACATATAAACCCAATACTCTATATAATTTTGAAACTACGTCATTCTATATTTAGATGGAACCTACCGTATCAGGGATGACAGCATATTTATCTGTTACATACATCAATACAATAGATTCAATATTAATGTGTCACCTGTATTGGACGAGTCTAACTATAAATAGAATGATATAGTTTCACAATAGCGTAATAATAACTATTGGGTTTATATAATAGTTACATTATTTGCATATATTTCATTATATCCCTCCGAATCCGGCAGAAAACGTCCAAGTTTAGGTATATAAAACGAAAAAGAAAGAAAAAAAACAAAAGAATCGTTCACCCATCATGTTGTTGCTGGCTAAGTATGTGTATTTATTATCAAAATGAATCTAGTCAACCTAGCTCCTGTAATGTTAACCAGTACTAAAGTGCACCCATATTATATGTGCTAGTAACTGATGGCATTGAATTATTTAAAGACGAATGACAATGGGATGTATATCAATCATCACGGAGGTTGTGGCTAAGTGGGAACTCACCACCCCTTGATTGATAGGCAGACGCGCTACCGACTGAGCTTACCTGCTAAAAGTATGTTGAGACTGGATCTAATAACATTGTGTAGTGCTATTCTTAATAAGATTGTGAACATTACAATGTCTTCAATTTCATGGACTACTTCTCTCGGGCATCCAATCTCTAGAGAGTACATATTCATTTGAGTTCAATTTAAAACAACAACATCAACAATATCACAAAAAAACATACCGTTGCGAAAGGTTTCTGTGGTTTAAGAGCACCCGTGACTTTAAATTTAACAATTGCCACCCCGGTTTTTGGAATGGTGACTTCCTGAACTGGAGATTTCGCACTTAGTCCCAGACACTTGTGTTCCACGAAACCTTCTTTATTTCTTTTCGTGACAGTGCTGTCTTTATATTCCTTAGTAGCAATGTCTATGCTGACCAGATACTTTCCTGACCTCAGTTCGTTCTCGTTCAAGAGGGTAATTATTTGGATGCTGCAGTTGTCCATTGTTTTAGGACGTTATCTTACACTGATCTGTTTGAATGAAATTTAATTATTGACATTATTATTTTTATCATTATCATTATTAGTATTATCATTATAAGTATTAGTATCATTTTGAAACAAAATGTATTATTATTAGTTATTATTATTATAATATTTATCATTATCATTATTATTATTATCATTGTTATCATTACAAAATGTATTGTTATTAATACTTATCATTATAGCATTTATTATTGATATACTTATTATTACGAAATGTATTATTATTATTAATGATTATTACTATAACATTTATTATTATTATTATTATTATTATTATTATTATTATTATTATTATTATTCTCACGAAATGTATTATCATTATTAATGATTATTATTATAACATTTATCATTATTATACTTATTACTTTCAATATTATTATTATTATAATTATTATTATTATTATTATTATTATTTATTATTATTTTTATTATTACTATTATTATTATTATTATTATTATTATTATTATTATCTTCATTTAATTGGGTGAAATAAATATAATAATAATAATAAGAAGAAGAATTGCAACAATGATAATAAAAAAACAATAATAATAAACAAATAATAATCATTGACTGTTGTATTCATAATATTTTAGTATAATTCTTAAAATTACTATGAGCATTTTTATTAGTATTAGCCTAAATGTTTAAATACCAGATTGCAAAACAAGTACATAATCAACAAAGGATTAACGTAATAATACAAAATTAACACAAACTTAAAAATAGAAAGTACAAATCATTAAATACGTAGACGGAAACCACCTAAATCATATAAAATCAAACAGATAAACAAACTACTAGGAAAACGAAACTGCACGCTTTTAAGTCACCTTTACTGAGTTAAATGTACTAATATTTGCTCCATTAACATGCTCTTTAAAGATCCAGATTAATTTAACAACCTTTAAACGTTTTTCAACATCATCAAATATATATAAACTTACTGTTTAACCCTTAATCTTGTACGACTGTTCACAACCCGTTCATAAACAATAGCTTCCTTGTTTGGAATTGAGTGTATATATTTAGACATTTCTGTTTAAACCACGTCATAATTGGTTTATTTACAGGTAACTGATACGAGGCCAAACTTTTATAAATTGATGTTTGTTTTACTTTTTTAAAACCTTTAATATTGTATTAAACAGAGAAAAATGGAGATGTTGGCATTTTTGTACTTTAAAACGTATGCATTCTAATTAGGCCAATTGTTCAACCATGCAGGCATGCTCCTTATTAGAAGCCTTGGGTAATCTGTTTCAAGGAACAATCGTTCCAAGGAGCAAGTAGTTTGTGTTGGTGGTGAAATATGTGAGTGTCAAATATGTGGGTATGTGTCAAATATGTGGGTGTCAAATATGTAAGTATGTGTCAAATATGTGAGTGTCAAAATGTGGTTGTAAAATATGTGGGTGTCATATATGAAGGTATCTGTCAAATATGTCTGTGTCAAAATGTTGGTATCAAAAATGTGGGTGCCATATATGTGGGTGTCAAATATGCGGGTGTCATATTTGTGGGTGGCAAAATGTAGGTGTGTGTCAAATATGTGGGTGTTAAATATGTAAGTATATGTCAAATACGTGGATGCCAAATATGTGGGTGTCAATATGTGGATGTCAAATATGTGGGTGCCATATATGTGGGTGTTAAATATGTGTGTGTCATATGTCGGTGCCATATATGTGGGTGTCATATATGTGTGTATCATAATTATGTAGGTGTCATATATGTGGGTGTTATATGTTGGCGTCAATATGTGGGTGTCAAATACTTACAGTACAAAATTATGCTATGCCAATTTTCTTAACAACGCAAGCCGTACCTTTAAAAGGGGGATTTTAATCATGTATGAGTAACCGGGATATCGTTCCAACAGCATGTCGTCAGCAAGACATGAAAATGGACAGGATCACACACTTTTTATAATCTCATTTACTGTAAATATTAGCCAATTGATGTTTACATTTGTAACCAGTTCACTATCGGTAAAAATGCATTTTTTTGCCATTTTTGTCTCTTTAAATAGGTAAGTGCAAAAGAAAAAAAACGTTCTTATTCTTCACACGTGTAAAGAAAGCGTTCGTATTTCACATATATGAGAAAAGTGAGTTCATACCTGTGAAAAATGAGGTGTTGCATAGTTGCCTTTCTTGATTTAACTTCTTTGTGTAGAAGTGTTATCAGTAATTAATATGGTATATGGTAAAAAAGATGATTTTTATTGCATTGTTTACTTTAAGCAGTGGGATGGGATGTGTCCAGAATTACATCATTTGGTTTTCTTATCTCTTTTTTTTTGCTAGAAAATGAATCTCAGATATGCAACGATTTTAATAAACATATTATTTTATTGATATCAAAACTTTTAAAACAAATCAATTTAACCACATATTGTACTAAATTAAATGTATTTCTCCTCTTTTTTGCAAATAAAACATCGATCTTGTGGGTCAGTGTAACATTATATATGTTTTTACTTAACATATCAAAATGCTCATGGAAAGAGGCTAAGAAACTTTGATTCTATCGTGTACTGCAACTTTGATGGTTGTTACTATTACAGTTGCTTTTCACGCTTTCCTCTTTAATTGTGTCATGAAGAGCCAACGATGGCGAGGTTCTCGTAAAGCCTTAAACGGAAGTGGCGTTGATTGCTTGCTCTCTTCTCCTTTGTGTCATATACTTATATATTATACATTGTATTGCTCTAAAATGTGCAGTGCTATCCAGTACAGCACGTATACATACAGCGTCACTTGTTTCTAAAGCCGGGTCCGATTAGCTCAGTTGGTTACGCGTCTGACTATCAATCCAGGGGTCAAGAGTTCGAATCCCCGCCCGGCATCAGTCTCCGTGATTGATATACGACATTATGCCTCATTATCATTCGTCTCTCACCGCCGATTCAAGTGGGAAAGTTATCAGTTACTTGCAAAGATAGGGTGTGCTCGAGTACTGGTTAACCTTTCAGGATCCAAGGAAACAGTGGTTAGGTTAACTGATCGCCTGTTAACCGTCGATGGCATAAAATTACCCTAAATATTCAATCAATTAATCAATCAAGCAATTGTTTCTATAGAACTGAACGTATTTGTATTTTATATCGTACATTGTAGTATGCATGAAATGCTGCCTCAGTTAGAGAAGAGTATTTCGGGGCTAGACTCTACTGTCACCTCGTTTTGTGATGTAACAATGGGGTGAGAGCGAGGTTATGTGTATATGTTTACTAGGTTTAAGCTCCCCGGTGGTTTTTTTTTTTTGCTACTTTCGGTTTCATTTCAATATTCTGTAATATTACGATTATTCTACACGTATGTATTGTTTGTTTAATCCATTTTATTACAATGCACACTTATTCAATACGTATCGAACATTTGGCATACTTTATATTTAATGTTATCAAGCGAGTATAGTAACTTTACAGGAAGAATATTTTACTAACATAGCAATAGGTATGTTCCATGATAGTTTTTTAATTAGTGTAAAGATCTATGTGTGTAAAGTTTCATCAATGTAATATATTCCCTCATATTTAAAATATACACTTAATATACATGTAAACTATGGCATTCATTATCTGATCAATAGTATGTACAACTTTAAAATGTCAATGCTGGCTTACATACTTTACATACCAGTGATCTTTCTACGCTAATATATGAAGGCTTCGGCGCAGACAGTTGTAGAGTGCGTGGTTCAGTGCAATATATTGAAAGTCAGATGTATTGAATTTCCATACTTGTCTTCGCACAAATCTAAAATTATGAAATTAACTTTAACTCCTGGAGGTAGCAAGTGGACTGCTTATGTAGCTCTCACACAAATAAAAAAACTAACGTAAACTCCTGGAGGTAGCAAGTGGACCGCTTAAGTAGCTCTCACTTCAATCGAAAAACTAACGTTAACTCCTGGAGGTAGCAAGTGGACTGCTTATGTAGCTCTCACACAAATCGAAAACCTAACGTTAACTTCTGGAGGTAGCAAGTGGACTGCTTATGTAGCTGTCACACAAATCAAAAAACTAACGTTAACTTCTGGAGGTAGCAAGTGAACTGCTTATGTAGCTGTCACACAAATCGAAAAACTAACGTTAACTTCTGGAGTTAGCAAGTGGACTACTTATGTATCTCTCACACAAATCGAAAAAACTAACGTTAACCTCTGGAGGTAGCAAGTGAACTGCTTATATAGCTCTCACATAAATTAAAAAAAATAACGTTAACTTTTGGAAGTATCAAGTGAACTGCTTATGTAGCTCTCACACCAATTAAAAAATCTAACATTAACTTCTGGAGGTAGAAAGTCAACTGCTTATGTAGCTCTCACACAAATAAAAAAAAACTAACGTTAACTTCTGGAGGTAGCAAGTGAACTGCTTATGTAGCTCTCACACAAAAAAAAACTAACGTTAACTTCTGGAGGTAGCAAGTGAACTGCTTATGTAGCTTTCACACCAATAAAAAAACTAACGTTAACTTCTGGAGGTAGCAAGTGAACTGCTTATGTAGCTCTCAAACAAATAAAAAAAACTAACGTTAACTTTTGGAGGTAGCAAGTGAACTGATTATGTAGCTCTCAAACAAATAAAAAAAACTAACGTTAACTTCTGGAAGTAGCAAGTGAACTGCTTATGTAGCTCTCAAACAAATAAAAAAAAACTAAGGTTAACTTCTGGAGGTAGCAAGTGAACTGTTTATGTAGCTCTCACACAAATAAAAAAACTAACGTTAACTTCTGGAGGTAGCAAGTGAACTGTTTATGTAGCTCTCACACCAATAAAAAAAAACTAACGTTAACTCCTGGAGGTAGCAAGTGAACTGATTATGTAGCTCTCAAACAAATGAAAAAAACTAACGTTAACTTCTGGAAATAGCAAGTGAACTGCTTATTTAGCTCTCAAACAAATAAAAAAACTAACGTTAACTCCTGGAGGTAGCAAGTGAACTGTTTATGTAGCTCTCACACAAATAAAAAAAACTAACGTTAACTTCTGGAGGTAGCAAGTGAACTGGTTATGTAGCTCTCACACAAACACAAAAAAACTAACGTTAACTTCTGGAGGTAGCAAGTGAACTGCTTATGTAGCTCTCACACAAATGAAAAAAAACTAACGTTAACTTCTTGAGGTAGCAAGTGAACTGCTTATGTAGCTCTCACACAAATCGACAAACTAACGTTAACTTCTGGAGGTAGCAAGTGGACTGTTTATGTAGCTCTCACACATATAAAAAAAACTAACGTTAACTTCTGGAGGTAGCAAGTGAACTGATTATGTAGCTCTCACACAAATAAAAAAAACTAACGTTACCTTCTGGAGGTAGCAAGTGAACTGATTATGTAGCTCTCAAACAAATAAAAAAAAACTAAAGTTAACTTCTGGAAGTAGCAAGTGAACTGCTTATGTAGCTCTCAAACAAATAAAAAAAACTAACGTTAACTTCTGGAGGTAGCAAGTGAACTGTTTATGTAGCTCTCACACAAACACAAAAAAACTAACGTTACCTTCTGGTGGTAGCAAGTGAACTACTTATGTAGCTCTCACACAAACACAAAAAAATTAACGATAACTTCTGGTGGTAGCAAGTGAACTGCTTATGTAGCTCTCACACAAATGAAAAAAAACTAACGTTAACTTCTGGAGGAAGCAAGTGAACTGCTTATGTAGCTCTCACACAAATCGACAAACTAACGTTAACTTCTCGAGGTAGCAAGTGGACTGTTTATGTAGCTCTTACACATATAAAAAAAACTAACGTTAACTTCTGGAGGTAGCAAGTGAACTGCTTATGTAATCTCACACAAATACAAAAAAAACTAACGTTAACTTCTGGAGGTAGCAAGTGGACTGCTAATGTAGCTCACACAAATAAAAAGAAATAACGTTAACTTCTGGAGGTAGCAAGTGAACTACTTATGTAGCTCTCACACAAATAAAAAAACTAACGTTAACTTCTGGAGTTAGCAAGTGGACTGCTTATGTAGCTTTCACACAAATAGAAAAACTAACATTAACTGCTGGAGATAGTAAGTGAACTGCTTATGTAGCTCTCATACAAATCGACAAACTAACGTTAACTCCAGGATAGAGCAAGTGAACTGCTTATATAGTTCTCACACAAATCGAAAAACTAACGTTAACTGATGGAGATAGCAAGTGAACTACTTATGTAGCTCTTACACAAATAAAAAAAACAACGTTAACTACTTGAGATAACAAGTGAACTGCTGATGTAACTCTCACACAAATCGACAAACTAACGTCAACTTCTGGAGTAAGCCTGTGGACTGCTTATGTAGCTCTCACACAAATAACAAAAAACTAACGTTAACTTCTGGTGGTAGCAAGTGAACTGATTATGTAGCTCTCAAACAAATAATAAACAGTAACGTGAACTTCTGGAGGTAGCAAGTGAACTGTTTATGTAGCTCTCACACAAACAAAAAAAACTAACGTTAACTCCTGGAGGTAGCAAGTGAACTGCTTGTGTAGTTCTCACACAAATAAAAAAACTAACGTTAACTCCTGGAGGTAGCAAGTGAAGTGCTTATGTAGCTCTCACACAAATAAAAAAACTAACGTTAACTTCTGGAGGTAGAAGTGAACTGCTTATGTAGCTCTCACACAAATAAAAAAAACTAACATTGACTTCTGGAGGGAGCAAGTGAACTGCTTATGTAGCTGTCACACAAATCGAAAAACAAACGTTAACTTCTGGAGTTAGCAAGTGGACTACTTATGTAGCTCTCACACAAATCGAAAAAACTAATGTTAACCTCTGGAGGTAGCAAGTGAACTGCTTATGTAGCTCTCACATCAATTAAAAAAACTAACGTTAACTTTTGGAAGTATCAAGTGAACTGCTTATGTAGCTCTCACACAAATAAAAAAATTCTAACGTTAACTTCTGGAGGTAGCAATTCAACTGCTTATGTAGCTCTCAAACAAATAAAAAAAACTAACGTTTACTTTTGGAGGTAGCAAGTGAACTGATTATGTAACTCTCAAACAAATAAAAAAAACTAACGTTAACTTCTGGAAGTAGCAAGTGAACTGCTTATGTAGCTCTCAAACAAATAAAAAAAACTAACGTTAACTTCTGGAGGTAGCAAGTGAACTGTTTATGTAGCTTTCACACAAATAAAAAAAACTAACGTTAACTTCTGGAGGTAGCAAGTGAACTGTTTATGTAGCTCTCACACAAATAAAAAAAACTAACGTTAACTCCTGGAGGTAGCAAGTGAACTGCTTATGTAGCTCTCAAACAAATAAAAAAAACTAACGTTAACTCCTGGAGGTAGCAAGTGAACTGTTCATGTAGCTCTCAAACAAATAAAAAAAAACTAACGTTAACTTCTGGAGGTAGCAAGTGAACTGCTTATGTAGCTCTCAAACAAATAAAAAAAACTAACATTAACTCCTGGAGGTAGCAAGTGAACTGTTTATGTAGCTCTCACACAAATAAAAAAAAACTAACGTTAACTTCTGGAGGTAGCAAGTGAACTGGTTATGTAGCTCTCACACAAACACAAAAAACTAACGTTAACTTCTGGAGGTAGCAAGTGAACTGGTTATGTAGCTCTCACACAAATGAAAAAAAAACTAACGTTAACTGCTTGAGGTTGCAAGTGAACTGCTTATGTAGCTCTCACACAAATCGACAAACTAACGTTACCTGCTGGAGGTAGCAAGTGAACTGCTTATCTAGCTCTCACACAAATAAAAAATCTAACGTTACCTTCTGGATGTAGCAAGTGAACTGTTTATGTAGCTCTCATACAAACACAAAAAAATTAACGATAACTTCTGGTGGTAGCAAGTGAACTGCTTATGTAGCTCTCACACAAATGAAAAAAAAACTAACGTTAACTTCTGGAGGAAGCAAGTGAACTGCTTATGTAGCTCTCACACAAATCGACAAACTAACGTTAACTTCTCGGGGTAGCATGTGGACTGTTTATGTAGCTCTCACACATAAAAAAGAAAAATAACGTTAACTTCTGGAGGTAGCAAGTGACCTGCTTATGTAGCTCTCACACAAATAAAAAAAACTAACGTTAACTTCTGGAGGTAGCAAGTGAACTGCTTATGTAATCTCACACAAATACAAAAAAAAACTAACGTTAACTTCTGGAGGTAGCAAGTGGACTGCTAATGTAGCTCACACAAATAAAAAGAAATAACGTTAACTTCTGGAGGTAGCAAGTGAACTACTTATGTAGCTCTCACACAAATAAAAAAACTAACGTTAACTTCTGGAGTTAGCAAGTGGACTGCTTATGTAGCTTTCACACAAATAGAAAAACTAACATTAACTGCTGGAGATAGTAAGTGAACTGCTTATGTAGCTCTCATACAAATCGACAAACTAACGTTAACTCCAGGATAGAGCAAGTGAACTGCTTATATAGTTCTCACACAAATCGAAAAACTAACGTTAACTGATGGAGATAGCAAGTGAACTACTTATGTAACTCTTACACAAATAAAAAAAACAACGTTAACTACTTGAGATAACAAGTGAACTGCTGATGTAACTCTCACACAAATCGACAAACTAACGTCAACTTCTGGAGTAAGCCTGTGGACTGCTTATGTAGCTCTCACACAAATAACAAAAAACTAACGTTAACTTCTGGTGGTAGCAAGTGAACTGATTATGTAGCTCTCAAACAAATAATAAACAGTAACGTGAACTTCTGGAGGTAGCAAGTGAACTGTTTATGTAGCTCTCACACAAACAAAAAAAACTAACGTTAACTCCTGGAGGTAGCAAGTGAACTGCTTGTGTAGTTCTCACACAAATAAAAAAACTAACGTTAACTCCTGGAGGTAGCAAGTGAAGTGCTTATGTAGCTCTCACACAAATAAAAAAACTAACGTTAACTTCTGGAGGTAGAAGTGAACTGCTTATGTAGCTCTCACACAAATAAAAAAAACTAACATTGACTTCTGGAGGGAGCAAGTGAACTGCTTATGTAGCTGTCACACAAATCGAAAAACAAACGTTAACTTCTGGAGTTAGCAAGTGGACTACTTATGTAGCTCTCACACAAATCGAAAAAACTAATGTTAACCTCTGGAGGTAGCAAGTGAACTGCTTATGTAGCTCTCACATCAATTAAAAAAACTAACGTTAACTTTTGGAAGTATCAAGTGAACTGCTTATGTAGCTCTCACACAAATAAAAAAATTCTAACGTTAACTTCTGGAGGTAGCAATTCAACTGCTTATGTAGCTCTCAAACAAATAAAAAAAACTAACGTTTACTTTTGGAGGTAGCAAGTGAACTGATTATGTAGCTCTCAAACAAATAAAAAAAACTAACGTTAACTTCTGGAAGTAGCAAGTGAACTGCTTATGTAGCTCTCAAACAAATAAAAAAAACTAACGTTAACTTCTGGAGGTAGCAAGTGAACTGTTTATGTAGCTTTCACACAAATAAAAAAAACTAACGTTAACTTCTGGAGGTAGCAAGTGAACTGTTTATGTAGCTCTCACACAAATAAAAAAAACTAACGTTAACTCCTGGAGGTAGCAAGTGAACTGCTTATGTAGCTCTCAAACAAATAAAAAAAACTAACGTTAACTCCTGGAGGTAGCAAGTGAACTGTTCATGTAGCTCTCAAACAAATAAAAAAAAACTAACGTTAACTTCTGGAGGTAGCAAGTGAACTGCTTATGTAGCTCTCAAACAAATAAAAAAAACCAACATTAACTCCTGGAGGTAGCAAGTGAACTGTTTATGTAGCTCTCACACAAATAAAAAAAAACTAACGTTAACTTCTGGAGGTAGCAAGTGAACTGGTTATGTAGCTCTCACACAAACACAAAAAACTAACGTTAACTTCTGGAGGTAGCAAGTGAACTGGTTATGTAGCTCTCACACAAATGAAAAAAAAACTAACGTTAACTGCTTGAGGTTGCAAGTGAACTGCTTATGTAGCTCTCACACAAATCGACAAACTAACGTTACCTGCTGGAGGTAGCAAGTGAACTGCTTATCTAGCTCTCACACAAATAAAAAATCTAACGTTACCTTCTGGATGTAGCAAGTGAACTGTTTATGTAGCTCTCACACAAACACAAAAAAATTAACGATAACTTCTGGTGGTAGCAAGTGAACTGCTTATGTAGCTCTCACACAAATGAAAAAAAAACTAACGTTAACTTCTGGAGGAAGCAAGTGAACTGCTTATGTAGCTCTCACACAAATCGACAAACTAACGTTAACTTCTCGGGGTAGCATGTGGACTGTTTATGTAGCTCTCACACATAAAAAAAAAAATAACGTTAACTTCTGGAGGTAGCAAGTGAACTGCTTATGTAGCTCTCACACAAATAAAAAAAACTAACGTTAACTTCTGGAGGTAGCAAGTGGACTGCTTATGTAGCTCTCACACAAATAAAAAAAACTAACGTTAACTTCTGGAGGTAGCAAGTGAACTACTTATGTAGCTCTCACACAAATAAAAAAACTAACGTTAACTTCTGGAGTTAGCAAGTGGACTGCTTATGTAGCTTTCACACAAATAGAAAAACTAACATTAACTGCTGGAGATAGTAAGTGAACTGCTTATGTAGCTCTCACACAAATCGACAAACTAACGTTAACTCCAGGAGAGAGCAAGTGAACTGCTTATATAGTTCTCACACAAATCGAAAAACTAACGTTAACTGATGGAGATAGCAGGTGAACTAATTATGTAGCTCTTACACAAATAAAAAAAACAACGTTAACTGCTTGAGGTAACAAGTGAACTGCTTATGTAACTCTCACACAAATCGACAAACTAACGTCAACTTCTGGAGTAAGCATGTGGACTGCTTATGTAGCTCTCACACAAATAACAAAAAACTAACGTGAACTTCTGGAGGTGCCAAGTGAACTGATTATGTAGCTCTCACACAAATAAAAAACAGTAACGTGAACCTCTGGAGGTAGCAAGTGAACTGTTTATGTAGCTCTCACACAAACAAAAAAAACTAACGTTAACTCCTGGAGGTAGCAAGTGAACTGCTTGTGTAGCTCTCACACAAATAAAAAAACTAACGTTAACTCCTGGAGGTAGCAAGTGAAGTGCTTATGTAGCTCTCACATAAATAAAAAAACTAACGTTAACTTCTGGAGGTAGAAGTGAACTGCTTATGTAGCTCTCACACAAATAAAAAAAACTAACATTAACTTCTGGAGGAAGCAAGTGAACTGCTTATGTAGCCCTCACACAAATAAAAAAAACTAACGTAAACTCCTGGAGGTAGCAAGTGAACTGATTATGTAGCTCTCACACAAATCGAAAACTAACGTTAACTTCTGGAGGTAGCAAATGAACTGCTTATGTTGCTCTCACACAAATCGAAACACGTTAACTTCTGGAGGTAGCAAGTGAACTGCTTATGTAGCTGTCACACAAATCGAAAAACTAACGTTAACTCCTGGAGATAGCAAGTGAAAAAATAACTTTAACTCCTGTACGTAGCAAGTGGACTGCTTATGTAGCTCTCACACAAATCAAAAAAATAACAAAAGTGAGATATACGTCATTGTGCTGTCTGGACTCAAAATGATAGCTATAACTGAATACACTGCACATTCTACGTAGAACGAAATGCAATCAACAGCAAGTATCAAAACAAACCACAAAGACACAAACGACATTGCCAGTGCCAAGCAATGTGCGAGATTATTTCCGCGAATATTCTTCTGTTAATTTTATTGAATTTTGAAAGGAAATACAAAGGCATTGACAACCCCATTTTGACAAATTGCAAGAATAGTGAGGATTTATGGACTGAATTAAGTAGTAAATAAAATTGACAAAAAAGTCAGAATCAGTAGCAGCAATGGAGACAGAAATACCCAGAATGGCATCGCTTAAACAGTGGATATACAAGCCGAGAAACAAACAACCTGCATGCATCTAATTTTGGTGTTGCTTGCATGTCATAAAAACACTTCATAAACGTGAATTTAAGTTTTCTTTTCACAACCTCTGGAACAATTACATATAAGATCATCTCCACTCCTAAAATTAAATTTATCGCCTTAAATAATAAATGTGTCGGGGTCAAATAGGTCACTAAGTTTCCAGTCCATGACATTGTAAGATTTCTTGCTCGTATTGCTTTGTTTTGGTTACTTACGATATCATGTTCATGTTCATAACAAAACCACACCCGGGCCAACCACGGGGAGGCCACCACAAACGGTACAGCATGATGAACTTGACAAGGGTGCACCAGTAAACTGTCAGTTTGCACGGAAATAGTTTACACGTGTTCTCAGCACAGCATGACCCAATAGATGGGATCTCTTTTCGCATTTTGCATCGAAAAAAAGAATTGAGACAAGAATGATACCATGGTCACCGGGGAATAACCCTCTGGAATTAGTTTGCTTCGTCTGATACACATTTTGACTTCTTTTACATTGAAACTTTTTCACTTTCCCTGGGACAATATCATCTAGGTAGGATTTTAATAACGCCAATTCCGTAGACCACTGCTTCGTCGTTTTCTGAAAAGATGCTCGCGGTACTGTTCCAGGAGTGAGTTTCTGTACACGTAATTTCAATGGTTCGTTCTGATCGGATGAGTAGATGTACCGGGAAATTCTGTTGTTCAATTTAAACATTGATTTTGAAAGAAACGTTTGACTGAACAGCACGAGCAAGACTTGTAAAGCGATAATTATGTCAAATAAGTACGTTATCCATATATTTTCTTTCAGTTCAGAGCACTGCAATGAACTTTTTAATGTTTATTGGCAACAAACGTATATACGTTTTCCATTTCCAGTTACATAATCTGTGAAATGTCTATTGCATACTGCAACTGTGTCGGCCAGACCATCTTCTCTATGAAAATTGTTAAGAATTCTCAGTCGTAAATAGTTTTCAATTTCCGTGACGTTTAACTGCTGATTTTTGAGACAATTTTCATGTTGATGCATCACTGTAACAATGACATTATCAAATACATAGTGTTTGTGATATTTTAGTATAATTCTTAGAATTACTATGAGTATTTTCATTAGTATTAGCTTAAATGTTTAAATACCAGATTGCAAAACAAGTATATAATCAACAAAGGATTAACGTAATAATACAAGCTTAACACAATCTTAAACATGAAGTATGAATCATTAAATACGTAAACGGAAACCACCTCAATCATATAACAGATAAGCTAGGAAAACAAAACTGCACGCTTTTAATTCCCCTTTTCTAAGTTAAATGTATTAATTTGCTCCAACATGTTCTATAAAGATCCAGATTAATTTAACAACCTTTAAACGTCTTCCAACATCATCAAATATATATAAACTTACTGTTAACCCTCAATCATGTACGACTGTTCACAACCCGTTCATCAAAATGGCTTCCTTGTTTGGAAATGAGTGTTTATATTTAGACATTTCTGCTTAAACCACGTCATTATTGGGTTTTTACAGGTTACTGATACGAGGCCAAACTTTTATCAGTTGATGTTTGTTTTACTTTTTTTAAACCTTTAATATTGTATTAAGCAGAAAAATGGAGATGATGGCATTTTTGTACTTTAAAACGTATGCATTCTACTTAGGCCAATTGTTTTACCATGCAGGCATGCTCCTAATTAGAAGCCTTGGGTAATCTGTTTCAAGGAACAATCGTTCCAAGGAGCAAGTAGTTTGTGTTGGTGGTGAAATATGTGAGTGTCAAATATGAAGGTATGTGTCAAATATGTGGGTGTCAAAATATGGTTGTCAAATATGTGGGTGCCATATATGTAGGTATGTGTCAAATATGTTGGTGTCAAAATTTGGTTGTCAAATATGTAGGTGCCATATATGTAAGTATGTGTCAAATATGTGGGTGTCAAAATGTTGGTGTCAAATATGTGGGTGCCATATATGTGGGTGTCAAATATGCGGGTGTCATATATGTGAGTTGCAAATTGTAGGTGTGTGTCAAATATGTGGATGTTAAATATCTAAGTATGTGTCATATATGTGGGTGTCAAATGTGGATGTCAAATATGTGGGTGCCATATATGTGGTTGTTAAATATGTAAGTGTCATATGTGGGTGCCATATATCTGGGTGACATATATGTGTGTATCACAATTATGTAGGTGTCAAATATGTGGGTGTCATATGTTGGCGTCAATATGTGGGTGTTAAACACAAACAGTGCAAAATTATGCTATGCCAATTTCTTAATAATGCAAGCTGGACCTTTAAAAGGGGGATTTTATTTCTTATATGTATGTTATTTGAATCATGTATGAGTAACCGGGATATCGTTCCAACAGCATGTCGTCAGCAAGACATAAAAATAGACATGATCGTACACTTGTTATGATCTTATTTATTATAAATATTTAGCCAATTGAAGTTGACATTTGTAACCAGTTCACTATCGGTAATAATGCGTTTTTGTCATTTTTGTCTCTTTTAATTGGTAAGTACAAGAGGAAGAAATGCGTTCTTATTCTTCACACATATGAGAAAAGTGCGTTCATATCTTCACAACATTGAAAAATGAGGTATCGCATAGTTGCCTTTCTTGTTTTAACTTCTTTGTGTAGAAGTTTTATCAGTAATTAATAAAGTATATGGTAAAAAAGGATGATTTTTATTACATTATTAACTTTCAGCAGTGGGATGGGATGTGTCCAGAATTACATCATTAGGGTTTCTTTTATCTTTTTTTTGCTAGAAAATGATTCTCCGATATATAACGATTTTAATAAACATATTATTTTATTGATATCAAAACTTTTAAAACAAATCAATTTAATCACATGTATTTCTCCTCTTATTTGCAAATAAAACATCGATCAAAACAACTTATCAAAATGCTCATGGAAAGAGGCTATGAACCTTTGATTCTATCGTGTACTGCAACTTTAATGGTTGTCACTATTACAGTTGCTTTTCACGCTTTCCTCTTTAATTGTGCCATGAAGAGCCAACGATGGCGAGGTTCTCGTAAAGCCTTAAACGGGAGGTGGCGTTGATTACTTGCTCTCGTCTCCATTGTGTCATATACTTAGATATTATTCATTGTATTGCTCTAAAATGTGCAGTGCTATTCAGTAGAGCACGTCTACATACAGCGTCACTTGTTTCTACAGCCGGGCCCGAATAGCCCAGTTGGTTACGCGTCTGACTATCAATCCAGGGGTCGTGTGTTTGAATCCCCGCCCGTAAACAGTCTCCGTGATTGATATACGACATTTTGCCTCATTATCATTCGTCTCTCACCGCTGATTCAAGTGGGAAAGTTATCAGTTACTTGCAAAGATAGGGTGTGCTCTAGTACTGGTTAACCTTTCAAGATCCCAGGAAATAGTGGTTAGGTTAACTGATCGTTTGTTAACCGTCGATGGAATAAAAATTACCTTAAATATTCAATCAATCAATCAAGCAATTGTTTCTATAGAACTGAACGTATTTGTGTTTTACATCGTACATTGTAGTACGCATGAAATGCTGCCTCAGTTAGAGAAGAGTATGTGGGGGCTAGACTTTACTGTCACCTCGTTTTGTGATGTAACGATGAGGTGAGAGCGAGGCCATGTGTATATGTTTACCAGGTTTAAGCTCCCCGGTGGTGTTTTTGCTACTTTCGGTTTCATTGCAATATTCTGTAATATTACGATTATTCTATACGTATGGATTGTTTGTTTTATGTGGGAAGGAGTGTTATTTGTCTTTTTCGCTGTTTTAGTGACTTTTGTTACTATATCCTATGAAGGATACATTTTTCATTTTTACATGTTATGTCTTATTTCAGTTTGTGTATCATACCATATACGGGCGCAATACTGCTGCCTCAAATACAGTGTCCTATAACATAGAAATGTCACAATGTCGTATAATACAATGCCGACAATACTATCCGAACGATCAAGTGTGTTGAATCTCTGATATCAGTCTTTACACAGTTCAACTTAAACACCTATATGTGTGTTGTCACGTAAGAGATACGCTATCCATACACTCGTAATATCACACATTATGTGACCTTTTCAAACTGTATCAATTACATGGAGAAAGTCATACACTTTTTGTTAATCATTAAAATATGTTATTATACGGTAAGTGTACTCAAAGACGTGTGTTGAAGTACTCCTGGACGATCGTAAATTCCAATTACGCTGTTCAAATCAAGAAGTTTAATGTGCGCGACATAGTATTGCTGTACTATAATGTCCGTGTATTGTATTGTATTGTATTATAATATCTTATACTGTATTGTATTGTATTGTATTGTATTTTATTGTATTATATTGTATTGTATTTCATTGTATTGTATTTCATTGTATTGTATTGCATTGTATTGCATTGTATAGCATTGTATTTCATTGTATTGTATTGCATTGCATTGCATTGTATTGTATTGTATTGTGTTTTTTATTTTTTTAATTTCGTAAACGAACTGCCACTCATGGAAAAAAATCTTTCAATATGTTGGACATGCTAAATACAAAATACATAAAACAAACCAAATTTCATATTGTTATATCATCATATTTTTATATATGTGTACAAGCATGCATTTTAGCATTCATAGCATGTAAACAACCCTTTATACATATATACATTACAGTAAATATTATATATCAGTACACTCGCTTGCAAACATTAAAAGTATATTACAGTCACATTACAAGTATCAAAAATATAAAATATTCCTTAGTTTTAGACATTTTTGTTGTCCAATGTTTCTTATTCAGATGGATGAAACTGTTACTCACATTGCAATGAAACATGATATACTACATGGAGACCAAACCAAGATATTACAGACGGAAGTTCATGAGGTCGTGGGTTCGAGCCTCGCTCGGCCAAATAACTCTATGTGAGATTGTCTGATACTTGCGGAAAGACGGCGGTTCTACTCATTCATTTTGATGTTTTCTTCCAACCGTAAAAACTGGTTGTCATGGATAACATCATTAACATACCACGAGTTGAAAATTGTGCAAAACGCCATTAAAAACGAGTTTATTGCAACAGTGATATATAAAATTATTTTGTTGCTAATTAACAAAAGCTACATTGTATTTAGAACAAGTTTATAATGCTTTATAATTAATTAATTTCTGGTTTCCATTCCTTTCCTTTTTGTTAACCAGTTTCATTACATATGCAGTTATTGTTACTTCTCGCTGAGAATAAAATAAACACCATTTCTTAAGCGTTATGGCTAAAACCATACACTGGTATTAAAGTTTTTGTTCGTTGTTATACATTCATATGGAAATATTTCAATGATATTGTTTAAGACAAGTTTGATTTTTTCTAATACAAAAACTATTACATTTCTGTTAACAGTTTTTGTTAAGAGAACGTGTGATCACACTCTTTTGTCTCTAACTGTATATATGATTTACATGCATACTATATAGTGTAATATGTTTATTTGTGGCATAACATATGTTATGAAGAATATGTTAGTTATATATGTATAGCATCCATTATATTACAATGCACACTTATTCAATAGTATTCAATACGTATACACATCGAACGTTTGGCATACTTTATATTTAATGTTATCAAGCGAGTATAGTAACTTTACATGAAGAATCTTTTACTAGCATAGCAATAGGTATGTTCCATGATACTGTTTTAAATAGTTATAGTGTAGAGAACTGTATGTGTAAAGTTTCATAAATGTAATATATTCCCTCATATTTAAAATATACAGTTATAGGCATAGTGCTACCATTGCAAAAAGGAAGTGCTTCCGTGGGGTAGTCGCATAATGGCGGTTGTAAATAATCCTCAATTCTTCTTCTTTAAAAATGCATTTTCCTATTTTTAATGCTCATTTTTTTATTTGAATGGCATTATTGATGTATTTTGAACATTTTGATAGCATTGTCATGTTTGAATTGTGAATTTAGAAAAAAAAATGATTCTTGGAAATTGGGGTATGAATTCATGATTTCGGAAGTCTACTTTCACTTTGTCACCAGTGTACACACTGAGCAGAAAAAAAATCTCTTATATGACACATGACCCCTACTTTTCTCATCATATTTTGATAGTGCAGAGGTTGACAAACAGTAAAATGTAGGTTTCACTTCTTTCATTTGGAACCCTCTATGAATGACAAGCCTTCAAACTTTTATTATTTACTATAGAATAAAGAACAAAAATCAATGGTGGGGTTACACCTATACACTTCATATTCATGTAAATTATGGCATTAATTATCTTATCAATAGTATGTACAACTTTAAAATATTAATGCTGGCTTACATACTTAACATACCAGTGATCTTTCTACGCTTATACATGTAGGCTTCGGCGCAGACAGTTATAGAGTGCGTGGTTCAGTGGAATATATTGAAAATCAACTGTTTTGTACTCCCATACATACGCACAAATCTAAAATATATGAAATATATGTATTAAGAAAATTATCTGCAAAAATGTTATTTGTAGCAGGTACTTTTCCTGTGTGTTTTTTTTCCATATCATTAAGGCACGTGGTTTTGCCTTGATAAAAATGATTTGATAACAGTCACACGCTTCTTGTGTCTATACTGGCACGCTGTATTGCTATAGTATTTCTTTCACAATGATTTACACAATGCCTTTAACTTAAATTATGTATACCGATATGTCAAGAAGATAAACAAATTGCAAATCCTGATTTACTTTATCTGTTAAGTTTTTAAGACGTATTTTGTGGTTACGACAAGCCTTTGACCCCTCTGTGTCCGGGTCAATAACAATTTTGTAGAAACAAGGCCTTTTGTGAAATCCTGGCATCGTGCTCATCTGTAATGATATCTAATACAATTTTGATAATCCTATTTTGAATTTTGCTTGATGCCGTTTTCAGCATATTGTATCAAGGTAAACTAAACGCACCTGGTTCCTTTGTATGTGGGATGTCAGTGTTTCAAGTTAAGCGTAACACATATGTCACCTGTGTTGTTTATATATCAGTGTGCCTAAGTTTCAAAGTAAGTTTATCGCACATCATTCCTTTGCATATTGGGGTGTCAATATAACAAGGCAAACTTAATACACATGTCACCTGAGTTTACGATATTGTGCCTATGTACATTTAATACATTTAGTTCTGATGCAAACTGGTTTACACGGTTGACACAAGACACATAATATCATATTAATTGAAGTCCAAATAATGATGGTTAAACAAAACATGTTTGAATGACTGGATACAATGAGCATTATGTTACATTAAATAACAAGATATCATGCTGGTACACTGAGCGAAATAGCAATAGTAATAGCAAAAAAATAAATAAAATGATAAAGTAACAAGGTAACTTGTTGAACAATTAGGCGCAGTCAATTCAATACGAACATAATCATACAGCTCTTTCAAGTCCAAGAATAATCATTTCTGAAATGGTTTGGAAGAGAGTTCCATAGTCTGGGTGCCCCAAAACGGAAAGAGTTCGACCATAGCTTGTTGTTCTTACCAGTGGTATGCCTGTGGTGATAGCATATATACAAGAGTAAGACTTAATATTTACCCGGTTATGAAGGTAAGCAGGACATTGTTTATTTATTATTTTGAATGTTTCTAAAGCTATAGTTCTGAGGCGTTGGTAGTTGAGATTTATTTAACAACGTCACTTAATTTGAGGTATAGTTAAAATAGATAAAATAAAGTGCACTTTTCTATATTTTTTTCTATTTAGTATTTACTAAGGGACACTAGTTTGACATAATATAGGAGTTATAAATGTTAAGTTTACCTAATTTACACAGATGTTTACTTATTCTTTTCAGTACATCTAGTTGACGTGACCGCGACTGTCTTGCATATAATCGAAACTTGAGAACTAAATTTGAGTTTACAATCTAGATTGACACCTAAGATACTCATCATAACAAATATTATATCATCTACATTGGGAATAAGCTCATGATTATGTGTTTAAAGCCTATCGTTATTGCTTGAACATATTCAGAATTCGTTTGCATTTTATAATTCGAAATCCATTATAAAATGTATGAGACTGTCTTTTTCAAGATCTTATTTTACAATAATTATGTCATTATTTGCTCTTGAAAGAGTAAATACACTATCAGCATAATTATATAGATCACATTCTTTTACAAAATTGAAAATATAATTAATGAAAATATTGAATAGAATCGTTCTTATGAAATCACCTTGAAGTACACCTTTATAAATTTGTGAAAAAACGTCATATTTTTACACATTGTGTGCTGTTAGCTATCAAATTTATGATAATGACTTATTTGAAATAGGTTCTAATTTAGGTCCAATGAAAAAGTGGGGAATTTTATGCCTGTCCCACAATTCATAGCAAATGAACGTTACTAAACTTTGACGTCATCCAAATTTTCAGTTGAAGCAACTGACCAATCAATGTGCTCAAATATGGCTTTCCCAACATTGCTATGTTTTGGACCCTATCGGGAAAGTTGAGTCCGTTCTACAGACAAATTCGAGTAATTGGAATTTAAGTATTGCTTCTTTCATTATGTTCTCAAGACAAAGATTATATATCCCGTCAGCATAATAGCTGACAGTGATGTTAAAACAGTTAAGACAAAACATCGTTAATCGAATATGAAAGATGAGCTTGAGTGAATGCTCAAGATGAGATGTGTTTTAATACAGGATCAGGTCTGTATTTATCAACGTTTGCTCAAATTAAGATGTTTTGTGAATACAGGGTCATGTCTATATGTATCAACATTTGCACAAGTTGAGATGTTTTGTGAATACAGGGTCACGTCTATAACTATATATCAACTTATGCTCAAGTTGAGATGTTTTGTGAATACAAAGTCAAGTCTATATTTATGAACGTATGCTCAAGTTGAGATGATTTGTGAATACAGGGTAAAGTCAATATTAATCAACGTATGCTCAAGTTGAGATGTTTTGTGAATACAGGGTAAGGTCTATATGTATCAACGTATGCTTTAGTAGAGATGTTTTGTGAATACACGGTAATTTCTATATTTATCAATGTATGCTAAAGTTGAGATGTTTTGTGAATACAGGGTCAGGTCTATATGTATCAACGTATGCTTAAATAGAGATGTTTTGTGAATACACGGTCATTTCTATATTTATCAGTGTATGCTCAAGTTGAGATGTTTTGTGAATACAGGATCAGGACTAAATGTATCAATGTATGCTCAAGTTGAGATGTTTTGTGATTATAGGGCCAGGTCTTTATGTATCAACGAATGCTCAAGTTGAGATGTTTTGTGAATACAGGGTCATGTCTATATGTATCAACGTATGCTTAAGTAGAGATGTTTGTGTTTATAGGGCCAGGTCTATATGTATCAACTTATGCTCAAGATGAGATGTTTTGTGAATACAGGGTCAGGTCTGTATGTATCAACGTATGCTCAAGTTGAGATGTTTTGTGATTATAGGGCCAGGTTTATATGTATCAATGTATGCTCATGTTGAGATGTTTTGTGAATACAGGGTCAGGTCTATATTGTAACAATGTATGTTTAAGTTGAGATGTTTTGTGAATACAGGGTCATTTTTATATTTATCAATGTATGCTCAAGTTGATATGTTTTGTGAATACAGGTCATGTCTATATGTATCAACGTATGCTCAAGTTTTAATGTTTGTGTTTATAGGGCCAGGTCTATATGTATCAACTTATGCTCAAGATGAGATGTTTTGTGAATACAGGGTCAGGTCTATATGTATCAACGTATGGTCAAGTTGAGATGTTTTGTGATTATAGGGCCAGGTTTATATGTATCAATCTATGTTCAAGTTGAGATGTTTTGTGATTATAGGGCCAGGTCTATATGTATCAATGTATACTCAAATTGAGATGTTTTGTGAATACAGGATCAGGTCTATATGTATCAATGTATGTTCAAGTTGAGATGTTTTGTGATTATAGGGCCAGATCTATATGTATCAACGAATGCTCAAATTGAGATGTTTTGTGAATACAGGGTCAGGTCTATATTGTATCAATGTGTGTTTAAGTTGAGATGTTTTGTGAATACAGGGTCATTTCTATAATTATCAATGTATGCTATTGAGATTAGTTCATTAGTAAAGAGTATTTAAAGATCAAGCATTACAATATTGAGATATAACGTTTTAAACATGTACCCTTTTTTTAAAAAAAAAAATCGAAAAAAAATTGTGTTATTATTAGGATGAAATAGCAGGTCCCCCTCTCTAGTATTTAATAATTGTATGGGCTCTTGTAAATTAGGGATCTCCCATCCCCCTAATTAAAAAGATATTAAAACCCCATATTAATATAGTGACCCTCTCAGGGACACTATCATTAAAAAAATGTTATACCTAAGTTTCAAGGGCCATAACTCTGTTAAAAAAGGAGTACAGACATGCTAAATACATCTCCATGTTGGTAACTGAATACCCACATACCCATTTTTTTGGTGACTTTTTTTTTCTTGCTGGGTTTAGATCCATCCCGGGGGACGTAGAAAACCCCGTAACTACCTGTAACTTCCACTATCCTGATATAGAAAGCTCTGTTTATATGTGAAAGGTGGGTGTATCACACTGCACCTCACAGACATATCTAGATCCAGCTTTGATAATCGGTTTATGTTTGTGAATGGATAGTGTATCAGCCTGCCCCTCACAGGATAATCTAGATCACAAATTGATAATCGGTTAAGTTTTGTGAAAGGAATTGAATCACTTTGTACCTTCTAGGCTGGTTACAGAGCTCGAGGTTGATGCCTTGCACACCTATCCCATGTTTAGCTCAATCGAACGTCACATTATGTTATAAACTGTTTACAATTTAGTCCAAACTTATCAACTTAACTGTAGTCACAGGAACTTTATTTTTCAAGTAAATGAAATTCATATTGGTTAATTTTCGTTAAACCTGCATATTGTATACAACAATACGTTCTTCAATTACTTCCCTTTATCGGTGTCAACATATAAAGTTATGGTTATCAGGACAACACTTAAATATAAATTGCATTTTGCACATGAATTTAAACAAATTTAATTTTCACGTAAATTTTAAATATGATGATTTCTAGAATTAAATTTGAATGAAATTTACCTGCATTTGAAATAAAGATAAAACAAGTTTACTTCAAAATTTACTAGAATTAAAGTTGAATGAAATTTATCTGCATTTGAAATAAACTTGAAATTTTTTGGATTAAATTAAAATAAAATTTTACACATGAAATGCCAGAAAATTTAATTTCTAAGTAAATCCCACGTTTCATGCAGTGGAATTTTTATACATTTATGTTATAACCCTATCATAATTCTTATTATTGCTTGATATTCATTTTCTAAAATTGAAGAAGAAGGAAAAGAAGATGAAAACAAAGTAGAACATAAACGGAGAGCTTTTGTGAGTTGAACATGTCGTCCCATTAGTGCAATAAGATACCATTTTGCACCAATGGGGTATTTTAGTATTTTCAAGTAATTACCCGGTTAGCGAAATTGAAATAGAGCGTCGCAATTGTATACTGCACAGACGTGACATATTCTTAACAATTAATTCATGATAAAAAAATACTTCAATACCTTCATTTAGTACGATAAGAGTATTACATCAGCATTTGTTAAAAAAAGGTATATATTCTATAAACGTATCAAATGCACATATATGAATAAGAATTCAAGAGGCAAACTACTTTGCAAAGATCGCAAATAGTTTAAATTATTTCAAACTCTAACGGAACTTTATGTAGCCAATTATATTTATTTGATATTATAAAAAGTTGATGTTCAATAGGCATACACTCCCCAAGCAGCAATGTTTTGGCGCCTCCTTGGTCAGCATACACTCCCCAAGCAGCAATGTTTTGGAGCCTCCATGGTCAGCATACTCTCCCCAAGCAGCAATGGTCAGCATACACTCCCCAAGCAGCAATGTTTTGGCGCCTCCATGGTCAATATACACTCCCCAAGCAGCAATGTTTTGTCGCCTCCATAATCAGCATACACTCCCCAAGCAGCAATGTTTTGGCGCCTCCATGATCAATATACACTCCCCAAGCAGAAATGTTTTGGCGCCTCCATGGTCAATATACATTCCCCAAGCAGCAATGTTTTGGCGCCTCCATGGTCAGCATACACTCGCCAAGCTGCAATGTTTTAAACTGGCACATATATACTCTTGCCAAACACTCCCATCTTCTGTCCCAGAATCTGGCGGCACTATGCATGTATACTCTCGGCCAACCCTACCAGAAACTGGCGGCACTATACATATAAACTTTTGTCCATCCCTCCCAGAAACTACGAATCTTCCGATGGGGAAAAGTGCTTAGATGTTCTGACATAATCATATTTTTGCATGTAGGCATAGGGCAATGAGTGAAACATGTACATTTTGTTTTAATTTGTTTGTTTATTTGTATTGGGTCTTACGGTTCCATGTTCAACAGTAGTTTATCTATATGAAACTATCCCACCATTAATTCCACATAGACCGTAATATTAGCACAATATACACTATAACACTATAGTCACATTTGCATTTGTAATCCAACCTTCATGAGAATTTCTAGAATACATATTCAATTCAAGCAGAACACATTTTTTAAAAAAAAAACATGGGTATTTATTGCTGCCAATTTCCCATTTTTCTCAAAGTGAAAGTAGGTGTCACTATTTCACATAGAGGTGTCAAATCAGCCAACATTCTTACCGTCTAAGAAATACTCCCATCTGTTATAGCCACCAGTCCACTCAAGTTTGCACCATTCTCTGGGAAAATATGTTCTCTACACAAAGCGACATTGCAATAGTACGTGTGAAGTGTATTTTCACACTCACAACATCTTGAACAACCTCTGTCAATTTTCTATGGAAGTAATTTACCATTTTGACCCCTGGTTCCTGGTCCAAGTCAATATAGCATATGTCGGTACACCTACTCGTGGTTCCTGAGATTTGCTAGGTGGTTACTCAGTACTAGACGCACCTTATCTCTACAAGTTGTGGGCAACTTCCAGACAAAGTCAAAGCTGGGAGATCCATGGCTGTAGAACAAAGTGCATGGTCAGTCATCACAGAGGTTGTGGCACGTAGGGGAATCAAAAGCACGACCTCTTGATTGACAGTCAAAATCAGTATCACTTAGATGCATTATAATACACTACAATAATCTCTCCTAAATATTAATATAAACTGCTGCAGTACACAGAACAACTCCTTGTTACAATAACACAAAATCAAGAGAAAAAAATACTAAAATTCCACCGGTTGCATCGGTTAGAATTGAGATATCAGCTGGGGATTAAGACTATTAGGTTAAACCCTAAAACACTTTGTTCCCCGACAGCAAGCCATTGTAGGAGAGGTTATTGTTTGGGAGCAGTTTTCTGTATCTGTTAGCGCTATAATACACCGATTAATTGTGGTTTATAAGCCTGCTAAAGGTGTATAAGCGCAGATTTGTGTGTATTTGTTAACCCTTTAAAGTACATGATATCACAAGCTCCTGATCAGAATTTCAAATTTTTGTCAGTTGGACTTAAACTTTTTTGTTTTTAAACAGCATATAAAACAGCATATAAAACAGCATATAAAACATTTTTTTGGAAAGTATATTTGCCATTTAAATGTAATAACAAAAGACTTTGGTAATGCAAAAATATAAAAAAAAACTATACAGTGGCGACTGTGAAATTTTGAAAAGGTCTCTTTCTTTTCAAAAAATTGCATATGGCAGTTGGAATCTGGTTTTTACAAATTTTCGATACATAGAGACTGGGATAAATCAAAATATTTGTGGAAGGTATGTTACATTTTGTAGCTGTAATGTGTATTTGGTCATGTTAAGAATGCATACACTGGTTCTAGAGTCTGATATCAGTCTTTTTATATACTGAAAAAAGTTTGTATTATGATAAACAGCAGCCATATCAATTCTTTATCTGGACATGGAAACAATTTAAAAAATTGATTTGATAAATAACAAAGAAACAATGTTGTGTCATTAGAGACTTGCCATAGTCCCAATGCAGCCCATCTGCCGTTATGTACTGGAACAGTACCCTCTTGAGTTGTCGGCTCTTGGTCATTAATAATACAATATCATAGCCACAACATTGCCTCATTATAGCCTGGGTATAATTACAATGTAGTCCTTGAATACCATCAACATAGACCTAAAGCAGCTTACACATAGTCCCAACATAATCACTACATGTACCTTGCCTCATTATAGACTGGGCATAGCCACAATGTAGCCTTCTGATACCTTAATGTAGCCACAAACTAATTTACACATGGACGTGATAGAAACAACATTGTTGTATTATAACCTATTTAAGTCTCAATGTAGCCCACAACTACCCTCAATATAATCACACTTTAGCTAAAACATAGCAACACTATTGTCCCATTATCGCAAAATAACTTATACATAGCATAACAATCACAATGCCACAAAATAGACATTGTAGTCATGAAAATAGTCACAAATTAAAATAGCCAGAAACAACATACCAGAAACATAGCCACAGCAAAGGCACAATGTAGCGCTCAGATACATCATTATAGTCACAAAATAGCTTACACATAGCAGCAGTATACTCCCACTGTGTTTAGCAATGATGCTTTGAAATTGTTTCATCGCGAGTAACTAAACTTGCCCTACAGTTGTTAATGCAATATTCCATGGAACTTGAATGTCGCAAAATAATATACCTTTTGGAAGAATTTTTACTTGATTCTTCCCTGGAGTTATAGTTGTCATACTCGAGGTAATGTGGAATACATCACAAAGGAGTCTGCTTGAGACAGTATTTTAAGCGCTGTCATAAAAAGGTATAAAAATACCGCCACGTATAAAACTACTGTTATTTCGTATGTTTTCCAAATTCTATTTTCGGCGTCATCTATTTAATATACCTTTTTTTTATTACAGGGCGATACAGTTGCCTTTAAGACCAAACAGACGTCAAATTGTAATTATGAACTTCACTGAAAACTATAATATTTGTATCGATAGAAAAAAACATCTCCAAAGAAGTGAGATGTAGATGAGATTGAGTTGAAATCATGCTCTGAATCACACTTTAAACTATTAAATTTTCACAGAAAACTTTGTTTCTTGAGGTACATGCCACTCCAAGACCATGAGGCCTGCAGTTCTATAGAGAAAGCATCTTGACAACTTCAAACGAACACACATGGCGCGTAGGTTTTTCGCGTACCATTCAGAAGAACTTACCAAGCGGCGATAAGAGACATATTGAGTTGCATGATGGAATAGATTGATGACGCCTGTGGTATGTTTGGTTTTTTAAATATTTTGCGTATTTTCTATGCCATCGAGGGCTAACAGACGATCAGATATAGCCTAACCTCTCTTTCATACGATCCTGAAAGGTAAAGCAGTACTAATTTCCGCAAGTAACTGATAACTTTCCCACTTGAACCATTTGTGAAAGACAACTGACAATGGGACACAATGTATATCAATGATCACGTAGACTGTTACCGGCGACCACTGTATTGATATTCAGACGTGTAGTTTACTTAGATACCGCTAGCTTGTCTTAGGAAAATGGTGGCTCTGGAAACAATATCGGTCGCTGATTGGATTACCAACTTGTTTGATTGACAACCCGCGTCATGTCAATTAAAGCTTCCAACTTCATTTGAAGTTAAAACTAGGAAGTTACGTGCATTTATTAATTTTATGTATACACTTTCATCTCTGTTTTGAAGATCGAATTTTAATAAGCACTTCGATCTTCAGATGTATTGTTGCTGTTTTATCTTCAGCACCGAATGGGACTATAAAATAGAGACGTCCTGCAACGTTTCTCTCTCACAAAAGGTGGAATTCGGATAAACTAAAAGATTATTAATTTGGTAATTAGTAAAATGATACTTAGGAAAAGAATGTTTTATTTAGGATTTCGATCTTGTATGTCTTATAAAATAAGTTTTAGTTGATCCTGTATTATTTCTACAATAGTTGTTTATAATATTTTTTTCAGAACGTTACTCTCCATGTGAGCTCTGGGGTGTATTCACTACTGATTATGGCTACTGTCAGAACTTGACTCTCCATGCGAGCTCTGTGTGTACTTATTGTTGATTGCGGCTACTGTCATAACTTTGTTCTCCATGTGAGCTCTGTGTGTTCTAACTGTTAATTGCAGATACTGTCAGAACGTTGTTATCCATGTGAGCTCTGTGTGTACTTACTGTTGATTGCGGCTACTGTCAGAACTTTGTTCTCCATGTGAGCTCTGTGTGTACTTACTGTTGATTGCGGCTACTGTCAGAACTTTGTTCTCCATGCGAGCTCTGTGTGTACTTACTGTTGATTGCGGCTACTGTCAGAACTTTGTTCACCATGTGAGCTCTGTGTGTACTTACTGTTGATTGCGGATACTGTCAGAACGTTGCTCTCCATGCGAGCTCTGTGTATACTTACTGTTGATTGCGGCTACTGCCAGAGCTTTGTTCTCCATGTGAGCTATGTGTGTACTTACTGTTGATTGCGGATACTGTCAGAACGTTGCTCTCCATGTGAGCTCTGGGTGTATTTACTGTTGATTGCGACTACTGTCAGAACTTGCAAACCAATGGTGACGAGGTTATAAACCTAAAGCCTCACACACACGTGAACCAATTATAGTTAATTGGTTGGAGGTAGGATATGATTTACAGTTTGCAGTTTTAATCAAATTAATGGGTTCTCAGTAGCTTACTGGACTATGAAAGGTAATAAACAGCATTGGTTGTAGGATACATAAAATTGAATCTTGGGAAGAAACACCATCTTCTGCAACTGCCAAGAAACGTGCAAGCTTTCTCACATAAAGTGTTTAAGTCAATCTAGGCTTGAACCCACGACTTAAAGGATGAGATGTAAATAATCCTTACACACCAATGCCTCATAACATTATGTTTAAAATATCATTAAACCGCATTCAAAAAGAAAAATCGTCAAGTTAATACACGCTTAAAGTTCTTTATACATTATATTCGTTGGACACGTACTATAAGAATGTTGAGGGTCCCGTGGCTAAGTGGTCTAATGCGCCGTCTCAAAATCACTAACCTCTTACCGCCAAGGTCGTAGGTTCGAGTCCTGCTTGCTTCAAAAACTTTATTAGAGAAAATTTTCCAGTTACTTGTTGAACGACAGTGGTTTTACTCAGAATCATTCTGAGCTCTTCCTCCACAAGTAATCCTGGATATGCCATATTTAACCTAAAATTGTTGAAAATGGCGCTAAACCCCATTCAAAACAAATATAAGAATGTAGTGTATAGAAGATTCTACTTATAATCAAAGTTGCCTAAGATGGTATGATCAACCAAGTTTCAGCGATTTGACTGAAAATTTTATAATAAATGAGTATGGATGCTAAATTTTGTAAATCAAAATTATAATGCTTAGTGAGGTGGTGGAAAAGTGGAATGCTACTCAATTAATTAACAAGTCATCTGTATCATCTTTATTTTATAGAACATAAACATACTATGCGCCTTGTCACCTATATTCTATTGAACATTTATAGACTATGAACTTTGTCATTAATATTTTAGAACATTTTTAGACTAAGAACTTTGTAACTTATATTTTTATATTTTAGAATATTTACAGACTATGAACTTTGTCGCCTATATTTTAGAACATTTATAGATTAAGTACTTTTTTACCGATATTTTATATAGAACATCAACATTCTTTGAGTCTTTTCACGTATATTTTATAGAACATTTGCATACTACGAGTATTGTCACCTATATAATTTAGAGAGCATTAACAAATTATTATCATTTTTTACCTATATTCTATAGAACTTTTACCAACTATGAACATTGTTATTTTTCTATTTTAGAACAGTTACATGTGTTTATATATGTATATTGTATAGAACATTTACAAAGCACGATTGTTGTCATCAATATTATATAGAACATCAACAGACTCTTAACCCTGTCACCTATATATTATAGATCATTTACAGACCATGGTTATTGTAATCTATATTTTATAGAACATCAACATATTCTGAGCGCTGTCACCTATATATTATAGATCATTTACAAGCTGTGATTACTGTCATCTATATTTTATAGAACATCAACAGACTGTGAGCTTTGTCGCCTATATATAATTTTAGTCAGTTAGTTTTTAAGGTTCTAGGTTCATTCTCCATATTCATTTGTTGATGTATTTTTGTAATCTGTATGTTAATTTGTTGTTTTTGTGCATGTAGAGTGAACCTGGAATCTTCCTTCCTGTTGGCGTAGAATAACCTATAATGTGTTGGAACGCCGTAAAACCCTATTCATTCATTCATTCATTCCTGTTGGCGTCAAATAACCTATAATGTGTTGGTACGTAAAACCCTATTCATTCATTCATTCATTCATTCATTCATTCATTCATTCATTCCTGTTGGTGTCAAATAACCCATAATGTGTTGGTATGCCGTAAAACCCTATTCATTCATTCCTTCATTCATTCATTATACTCTCATGGTTCAGCTTAATATCCAATAATTTTCAAATATGGAAGTAAATTTACCACTTATAATTAAAGTTGAGGCGGTGTTAAGTTGCTCCTCCAAAACAAAACTTCTGTACTGATATATGAAAAAATTCGTTTGATATATATAATATTATATCTTGTAGACCAGTATGTTTAGAAAGCAAATGACATTGCTAATTACTTAATAAAAAAAATGAAAGTAAATTAAGATTTTTACTGAAATAAATAAAATTCTGTATTTTACAATAAACAAAGATTGCAAACAATCCTACACTTCATAAGTCTTTACCCAAATCTCTGAAAATCTTGAAATTAAAATACCACAATCTTTTCAATTTTTTGGGTAAATTATTCTCTTATAAAAATGTTATCATCCTAGATATTGCAATTATATTTTAAATAAGGGGAAATATCAATTTGTTAAATGTCGAGGATATTCCAAATCATCTTGGATTAGTGCAATCATATTTTGAATAAGGGGAAATATCGTCATGTTCAGTGCCAACGATATTCCAAATCATCTTGTGTGAGTGCAATCATATTTTGAATAAGGAAAAAATATCGTTTGTTCAGTGTCGAGGATATTCCAAATCATTTTGGATTAGTGCAATCATATTTTGAATAAGGGGAAATATCGTCTGTTCAGTGTCAAGGATATTCCAAATCATCTTGGGTGAGTGCAATTATATTTTGAATAAGGAAAAATACCGTTTGTTCAGTGTCGAGGATATTCCAAATAATCTTGGTGGTGTTGTATATGGAAATATACTGAAAAAAGGACTTTTAAACGATTAGTTTCACAATATAGATAGACTACCAGATTGATATTATATATGATATTTTGATACTTAAAGGTTTTTGTTACAATAGTAATTGCATGTTTAATGAGGTATGATATTTGTTTAAAAAAAATAAAGATTGGTTAATAGATGATTAAAAACTTTATTCAGTTCAGCAAGACTCTCATATCAGGATTTTTACAATATAAATATAATACAAAATTAAACTTGTATTTTGTTAATTGTTAATACAGAGGCAATCATTTCAAAATATTATATCCTTTTGTTTTGCTTTTTCATGTTAAAAAGCTATTACCTCTTTGTGAGGTACAGGTTGTTGTGGTATAACAGTACTCATTACTTTAATAATATTTGCATGACTATACAGAATCTTTACTACGAAAAAAGATATCGCGAATAATGTTTCCGAAAATCCATCACGGTTTATTCATTAGAGATCTTTACTTTTTTGTCTTTAAATTAACTATTTTTATATTCATTTCCATTGAAATAAGAACGTTTTTTAATGCAAAACCTTCCTAGTCATCAACCCTACTACAATAGGTAAGTTAGATAACTCTTGCATGAATACAATTCAAATTATTGCCCTTGTTTGACTTAGAAATTCTGGTTAAAGTTTTGCATGCAAGTCCCTATCTCAGTAACCATTGCATGTATTGCCTTAAAACTTTACACAAGTCTTCCTAGTCATCAACCTACTACAATAACTAAGTAAGATAACGTTTGCATGGATATAATACAAATTATTGCCCTTGTTTGACTTAGAAAATCTGGTTAAAGTTTTGTGTGCAAGTACTGTCAAGTCTATATTACACCAACCGCTCAATGTATTTGATTTAAACTTTATATAATCAACTGAATTTATCATGTCGTATAACCTATTTCAGATTATTTTGCAAATTAGGGCCTTTGTTTTACTTAGAAAATGTGTAACTCAGCAGCAGTCACTGCATGTTTTTTATTGAAACTCCATACAAGATATTGCAGTTATAAGACCTACTCAATTTTTTCAACTTTGTAAGTTAGATAACCCTTATTTGCTTGAATTTGTCATTAGTCTCAATCAAATGTGTACTTCTGTGACAAATATTCGAATAGTCGACACGCTGTTCCTCCTACAGCTCTTGTTATCAAATATATGACAAACTTAAGGTTATAAGTAAATACTTCACATGAATGTTTCTCATTTTTGTAAGACTATACACATGAATCTTTTATCTAAATTTCAAGATGATCAATGTCACTAAAAATATTGAAAAAAAAAGAAAACAATTCTTCTACCAATTCCAAACAAATTTGAAAAACTACTTTGGACACTATAAGCCAGTAGAGTGTTGTTAATTCATTCTGTTATTTGTCTGTAAACCTTTTTCTTGTAGACGCAATAGCACTTTGATTTTTTAGCTCGTCTATTTAAAGAAAAAAACGAAGAGCTATTGTCATGACCCTGGCGACGTCGTTGTTGTCGTCGTTGTCTGCTGGTTACAGTTTTATGTTTAGCTCAGCATTTTCTCTGTTTCTGAACAAACTACTCATGTTTTGGTGATTAAACTTCATAAACATATTAATATCATGTTGTAGAAATAATGTATATAGATAACTTACATAAATTTCCATACTTTGGGCTTTAAAACTTTAGGTTAATGTTTTTTGTTTAGCTCGGATTTGATTTTTTTAAATCAATTTTATTTTTCATGTACACTAGTAATTCTATAGGCTGATCACCATCAACTAAAAAAACGTTTACATCATTGACTTTCACCTATTTTATGGATTTTCCTACCCGAGCCGAACCAAGACCCGCACCCTACTGCCCATTTTTTTTTTTTAAATTTGTTTTGTACTAAATCAAATACTCTGTCCCATATCATTTTTGTTACCAA
Organism: Panopea generosa; assembly: GCA_029582155.1. Lineage (NCBI taxonomy): Eukaryota > Metazoa > Mollusca > Bivalvia > Adapedonta > Hiatellidae > Panopea > Panopea generosa. The sequence goes on from CM055899.1 coordinate 43,828,958, forward strand.
TCCAAAGACCCTCACCCCTCCCCCTACCCCCACCATCCCCATCCATTTTTTTCATTTTGTTTTGTGGTAAATCAAATACTCTGCCCCATTTCAACTTTGTTACTGACCGCAATACCCTCACTCTTTCCAAACACCAACCCTGCCCATTGTTTTATTTTTTTTTAAATTTTGTTTTGTTTTAAATTAAATACTTTGCCCCATTTCAACATTGTTACTGACCACAAGTACATCAACCCCCCCCCCGCCCCCCCCCCCCCCCCCCCTTTTTTTTGTTTTCTTTTAAATTTTGTTTTCTTTTAAATTAAATACTATTCTGCCCCTTTGATATTAACCCTAAGAACCCCCATCCCCTCCAATTGTTTTTCATTTTGCTTTTAAATTTTGTTTGTTTTAAATTAAATACTATTTTGCTCCTTTGTTACCAACATAAAGAACCCCCATCCCCTCCATTATTTTTTCTTAAAATTTTGTTCTGTATTGAAGTAGATACACTTTTCAACTTTGTTACAAACCCCAAGACACCCTCTCCCTCCAACTTTTGTTTATGGTATAAAACTAAACAGTCCTTTTTATTAAACTTTGGCACATACAACCCAACATCCAAACCCAGATTTTAAAATTAAATAAAATACATTTCAGCTTATAACTGGCTAGCAGACATTAACAAAGTGTATATTCTGCCCTATTAGTCCTACTTGCACATAGTACATGTATCTACTATTTTGCTAATATGAAAGATGGTTTCCGATTCATACAGATATATCTGTTTTTCAGAGGGTACATTATAATATACTGTTCTTTGATCGACAATGTTGGAATAGGCCAGTTATATCGCTGTTCTTCGACATCTCCATTTTTTTGGTATTTTTTTTTTAAATCTGTTTTATTTTTTCAGTAATAGTGTTGATTTTTTAAACTAATCACCATTAAGTTTAACATCAGTTGCCTCTTATCGCTAAGGTTGTAAGTTCGAGTCCCGCACTCTCCAAAAACTTAATATAAGAAAGTTGCCAGTTACTGACGGAAGGATGGTCATTTTACTCAGATTCATTCTGAGGTCTTTCTCCCAGTAAAAATGAATATGCCATATATAACTTGAAATGTGTTGAAAAGGGTGTTGAACCCCATTCAAAAATATAATATATATATTATAAACATATTTGATACAAAAACCTTTGATTTATCATCTTTATTTCATTAAGTGGTCACTCGTGTTAAATGACCATGAGCGGTGAAATCATGAATCTGCATAGAAAATTCAATGTTCATGATTGATGTTATTTAGTCTAATCAGTATGTTAATGTGTTGTTTTAGTACATGTAGAGTGAACCTGGACTCTTCCTTTCTGTTGGCGTTGTATAATCTACAATGTGTTGGTACGCTGTAAAACTCCATTCATTTATTCACTTATTCATTCTATTAATTCATCAAAAAGCATTACATAAGTGTTAATTATTGTATAGTGGGTGGGTGTGTGCGGTTTTTATATTGACATATTTGTATTGTTTGATTCTTGAATGATGAAGCATTCAACAAAACCTGAAGACTAGACGAAATGACATCTTAAAGATTGCACTAATTAAGAAAAAAATGTTTATAGTAATATTTTCAGAATGATGATTACATACAATTGAAATTCATGGTACTGTAAATAAATGTCATAAATATAATTAAAATTTATTGTTAAATAATATCAAAGTTTAGTTAAAATGATCTTTAAAGTGTTTGGATTTTAAATCTGTTACTGATCTTAACTGTACATAATTAAAATAGCAATTAGTTTATCACAGCTCTTGAAAGAAACCCTTAATTTCACAATATGTCTTTATATATGTTTTATATATTTATAATTGTAAATATTGCAGAACATGCTAAATATAAATACAGTATATATATATATAATTGTTTGTATATTTAAACCTGATGTAGCTGCAACAGCTAAAATGATTAGATGTGTACATGTGTCTGAACTGATTAGCTTAGTGGGTAAGGCAACAAACATTTGTCTCTCATTGCTGGATTAATTGTTGTCGTTAGTCTCTCACCACTTATTACAGTGGGAAAGTTATAAGAGATGGGATTGCTTGAGTACAAGTTAACCTTCCAGGATCAAAGAAAAAAGCGGATAGGTTAACTGGTCATCTGATAACCCTTGAAGGCATAAACTTAAGTATTCGAACTACATACTCCCCCAAAAGTACACTGTTATAGGATTCGCACTTCACTTAATGTCGCATATGTATTGTGCATGTAAGCGAAAAAACATACCTGTACATTTAATGCATGGTGTCCCTTCCGGTTCACAAAATCAGCCTCATTTTCGTTGGGATGTGTATTTTGATGAATGTTATATCAATACAACCATGTACATTTGGGAATCCTGAAATAATATTGGTGTATTCTTTAAATTCTTAGCCCATACACGTCATTTAACATTATACATTTTGAATGGGGTTTAATGCCATTTTTAGCACACTTCAGGTTATATATGACACATCCAGTTTTATTTGTGAATGAATACCAATGAATAAACCTTAGTAGAACAACTATTCTTCCGCAAGTAACTGGCATATTTTCTCGGTTCTCAAGCCTTTAGCGGTGAGGTAAGTGGTCTTGAGATGGCGCCTTATATCACGCAGCCTCGGATTAATAGCATTTAAAAGTCGATTAGATGATATTACTTATTCGAATTGGTGATATCATTTCTTTTCGAATAAGTGATTTCACATTTTTAGAATGAATACCACATTCTAACAAAAGAAACATTATAAATCGCCTATTCCAGTTAGTTATATGACTCGTTCTTTATATCGCTTTTTTATTTTTAATGAGTGATATCTATTGGGTGCAGTTTTATTATTCAACCATTTGAAAAAGTGATATCACTTATTCTAATAGGTGATATCACTTATTACATCACTTATAATATAAAAAAAAATCATCCTTAAAAAATAAATTGTTTGTCTACTCACTCAAAATTGCTCCTACACAAACTTTTTTTATTGACTTTTAAAGATTATTTTTGTCCATTTCTTTTTAAAATGACTATGCAAAATCAATATTTAGCACACAAAAAATAGCTACTGACCTACGACATGAAAAAAAATCTGGGTACAGCAAACAAATATTTTTTTACGGATTGCCAAAGTGATATCACTTATTCAAATAAAATAATATGCTAAACCAATAAGACAAATCAACAAACTGCAGAAAAGCTCTCCTTTTCTTTGGTCAAACTATTGACTTAATTACATACTTTTATGGCACTGCTTTTAAATTAAAATGATTTCAAATGGTTTAGATTAAGTTATTTTTCAGTTATGTCAGTGGCTTAGATATCTGTTATGTGCATGAACATTTTATGGGCGAAATGATTTATTTTTACAGTGATTAAATAAAAATATTTACCAATGAATCAAATTAATTTATATGTGTGAACCGATTCAATGACAGTCACTAGCTCTATTAATGACACACTCCTTCGTGTACCTCTCTAGTAACGTTCTATTTATAGCCATATTTATTTGAAAGTCAGCCGGAGAACGTGTTTTTGCAAAAGTACAATATTCCCAGCAACGAGAGCGCTTCATTGGAATGTACATACCGACGATTTTTGCAAATCCATCTTCGGTAGTTTGTGCTTCATTTCCTACTGGAAATTTAATGAAACGGGAGGCAAGGTGGCATAAATGCTTAGAGACCTTCAGCACACATTTTCCGGCTTCCGATCTGATATTCATGTCCGGCATCAATCCCATTATAAACATAATGGTTAATGGAAAAAACCTGTATCGCCGGAAAACATCGACTGGCTCAAGGTCTTCGAGCGGATAACTTCTATCGCGAAAACGCGAGGTCGTCTCACGGCTGCTGCCATATTTTGCCGACGTAGACGCTCCTGTCGGACATGAGCGGCCATTTTGTTTGTAGTGAGTGCGCGTCTTGAGATTGCTATTTACCATGCTCAAAAAATATTAAGTTTTGTGCTCACGGGGAGTACGATCTCAGACTCAAATCTTTTATAACATCGACTTTTTGAGATTTGCTTGAGTTGAGCACGAAACTGAGTTGAGCATGAAATCGAACTCAAAAAAAATTTATAACCTCGGACCCTGGTCTCCCCGAGAAATATGGTGATGTTAATTATGTCGTTTTGTCTCATTGGAGAGCTGAACAGAAAGCCAAAGTTATATCACAAAATCGGTTGGATAAACTTGTGCCATACTTTGACTGGAAGGAAATGGAAGAAGAGATAATTAGACCAATCCTAAAATGCGAATATGGTTATATACTTTTCTTCAACTTCTCTTATATAGCTTAAATGAGAATTAAAACAATCATTTCATCATACGGAGTTAGCTTTTGATATTTTAACTACGCTTGATAAATAAATACATAAAACTGACCATTGTGGCAAATGCATTTAATTTAAATACATTTGTTATTTGTTATTAGCCGTGCCCGAGTTAGCTCAGTCGGTAGCGCGTCTGACTATCGGTACAGAGATCGTGAGTTCTAATCCCGCTAGGCCACAGTCTCCGTGGTGATTGGTATACGGCATTGCGTCTCATTATCATTCGTCTCTCACTACTGGTTCATATGTAAAATTTATCAATTACTTGCGGAAATTTGGTGTATTCGAGTACTAGTTAACGTTCCTGAATCCTAGAAAAGAGTCGTTAGGTTAACTGATCGTCTCTATGACATAAAAATGACGATAAATATTCAATCAATCTGTTTCTGTTACTAGTATTATATTTTATTTTTTTCAGAAGTATCATTTTTCTTTTTTTTTATGAAACTCTTATACGGAATATGAATCTACAGCCTCATTATTCTTGTTTTATTATTTTCAGATATTAAAAATGAAACACTCGATGGCATCGTTAATGAAGAACAGCATCCTATTAAACGTAATTGCATTGACAAACACGCCTACGGATACGTTTTTATTTTTCTTGAACTTGGACTAAGTTCAGGTGAAATTGACCTTTTAATTTTAATGGAAGAAATAGAAAAAAATAGAATCACTAAAAAGCTACTGTCACTGTGGTTTGCTAACCTTAAACACGAGGCGACTGTACGTTTTCTTCTAGACAAAGCTAGTTTACTCGTCACGGACTGTACACAGGTTGTGTCAGTCCTAAGGGAACGGTAGATAAAATTGGTAGATATAAATATAGTTTCCTGTGATGTGCAGTTTAATAGTTTGTTTAAACCTTTGTACTACCCTTTTTATAAAAAAAAAACTGTTTGATGAAAAAGTAAACCTTGTTTATCTTATCAGTTTGAATTGATAACAAAACCAAGAGTAACTGATTATATATTTTATTAAATATATATACAATGCATGAACATGAAACACACATCCAGTAAATGAACATATAATAGCTAATTGATATAAATAAAATGCATAGAGGAAGTTACATGAGTGCTAATTTCTTAATGAATTTATTAAACGAGTTGGCAAAAAATTATTATGCGAGGCTCTGCCGATCATTATATCATTAATAAATTAAATAATAAATGAGCACCAATGTACGATTGTTTTATCACATAGCTGAAACAATTGCAACATTAACCATTGCTTTTTCAGATAACCTCTATAAAGAATGAGATAAAAATTGCATATAATAGCGTCCGTAAGTTATCGTATGATGTAATGTCTCAAAATAACGTTATTTTATCAGACAAATCGACGCAATGTTCAAGTTCGGTCAAGTCGGAGAGCACTTCGACATTTTACGTACGAGAGCAGAGTTATATGGAAAACGCCGAAAGATGACTCGGTATATAATGATAATACATTGGATTAATAACTAAAGGGTCTGTCACACCTAGCCGATTTGGGTCGCTGGAGCTATACCGGAGCACAAAAATGGCGATTTTCGGGGATCGGTACTAGTACGGCAGCGCAACGGTATCACATCGCTAAAGAACAGTAAACATCGTCAGAACATCGGCGAAAATTTAGCAACGGCAGACGACGGTAGACATTTTTGAACATGCTCAAAAATTTCCGCCGTTGCGCTGCCGGAGCGAGCAACGGGACTACAACGGCAGTACTCCGGTATGGCTTCGTTAGTGCCGGTAGAACACCGATAACGCCCCGTAATGGATCGGCGACTTCTCGCCGGAGCTCCGCCGATTTTCTCGCCGTTGTTATTTTTTTGCTCGGGTTTAGTCCCGGCGAGCACATCGGTAGTGTGTGACAGGCCCTTAAGTATGTAATTTATTACACTCTTACACTGTAAATTATATGATAGATGTATGCATCACAGATTTTCTTTTTCAATGAAAATGTGAATGATTTATAATTTTACATATGAACCAATAAGCATGGATTTAACTGAACAACTTATTTTTCAATATTTCTTATTCATTTTTTTTAAATGCTATGATTTTGTCTGTTTAATAAATATTGTAAAAAGCAGTTGAAGTTTGGTATGATTTTATTATATTTATTAGAAAATATCAAGATATTTTGCTTTATTAATATGAGGCTTACAGTTTTATAATATTGGTTTCGCTTCGGTGTTACACAATTGTGTAATCCAGAGTTAACGGAGGACTTTTTGTTTTCGAAAGGTTTTCGATTTTATACTAGAAATTCGACTAATTGCACATCCCAAAACAAGAAAACAATTGTTTCCTCGTGCATATTACAAAAATCACATAAACACTAACTGGAGTTATTTTTCATTTTAATTGAAAACGGTTGGACGGTAAACCGGTCATTAAATGTTTCTACTGAAACTGTCTTAACTTTGTATAGATTGTGTAATTTATAACTACATTCGATACAGGACACGCAACACAACAAGAAATATGACAACATAACTTAGTTAGCAAGAGTGTAAATGTCGCCTGTGTTAACTCGACTCTATATGAGGCCTTCCCGGGAGGTTTGGAGATCTGGAGAACAACGCCATTTATTTTCAGATATCTGGGGAACATTGGTCATTACTTTCAGATATCCAGGGATCAAAGGCCTAATTTAAGAGATCTAGGGATATTGTCCTTAATAATTTTTTTTACCTTACTTGATCAGTTTTATCAGAGACATATAAACAGAGATATGCAAAAGAAGGCACTTGTCTATATTTTAGGTGGCACATTTGGGCTTTTTCTAGTTTAGTTTGGACTTATTTATTTTACTTCGATTTTGAAACAAGTTCTTACGACTTAAACAAATCACGCTCGAAGTCTTCCTGGGTATAACCAGTACTAAGCATATGTGGAAAAAGTGTCTTGCTCAAGGACACCACTCATAGTCGTGGCGAAGGATTGAAATACCATCGACCTTCCGATCACAGGTTCGTTGCTTTACCGACCCCCCCCCCCCCCCCCCCCCACACACACACACACACCTGGGAGGGTTTCCTATATTACATTAACATCCTATTTAATTATTAAGCAATAAAGGTTTTGAAACAATAATTTTAATATATTACAAGTATGAAAATAAATGAGTAAATACCTGCAAGTATATTTCTTTACACAAACTACAAATTGCGTGTTTTATTTATTTCAATATGGCTGACAAATTATCGTGCAGTGATTTTACGCTTGAGCAAATTAATGGGAGGTAATTTAAAATAAATTAAGTAAACTACACTGATTAACAAACTACTTACTTATAGTATAATAATATAATATATGACTTGGACAGTTTATTTCAAATGACAAAACACAATTTACAAGATGATTGTAACAAAGACTATCACTTTACCATAAAGCCATATTTAATTGAATATTAAGCGTCAGTTTTATGTCATCGAGGGCTAATAGACGATCAGTTAACTACTGTTTCCTGGGATCCTGAACGGTTAACAAGTACTCGAGCTCACCCCATCTTCGGAAGTAACTGATAACTTTCATTTGAATCAGCGGTAAGAGACGAATGATAATGATACACGATGTTGTATTCCAACCATCACGGAAGCTGTTGCCGGGCGGGGATTCGAACTCACGACCCCTGGATTTATAGTTAGTCGCGTAACCGACTGAGTTTATCGGGTCCGGCAGGCCGTATTTAAATGGTATAATGGTATATTTTACCTCTTACTACACAGTTGCGCCTTTGAATTGTGAATTTAGAAAAAAATTGATGCTTGAGAATTAGGGTATGAATACATGATTTCGGAAATCTTCTTGTCAACAGTGTACACACTGAACAGAATAAAATCTCTCATATGACAAATGACCCCTACTTTTCTCATCATATTTTGGAATTGTAGAGGTCGACAAACAATACGATGTAAGTTTCACTTATTTCGTTTGGGTCCCTCTATGAATAACAAGTCTTCAAACTTTTATAATTTACTATAGAATAAAGAATAAAAATCAATGGTCGGTTTACACCTTAAAGAGAGACGTAAATAAGATGGAGGCGATACTCCAAAATGTTAATTGTAGGTAAAATACATTCTCATGGTCTTAAATGACAAACTGGAGATACATCTTTTGGCATGTTTATGGCCCAAATACAGCATATTTACATTAAAATTTCATGAAAAATCACAAAATTGTGAAGTTTTTTTTTTTAATGATTGAAATGTGCAATTTATTAGCATTCACAGTGTTGAATAATGATTTTTGGTAAGAAAATGTCATAAATGTGTTATGAGACTATGTTGGTGTAATTTTTTCATCATCATAAACGGTACGGTGATCACGTGTGCATGAAACCAATGGCCACGTAAAACGTCACAATGGTCATTGCATTTTCCACATGTCCGGCGAGAGGACATTGCAGTCCCTAGCAAACCGTTTGTTAGATTTTGATGCTTTTTGTTGAAAGTAATGGAAAGATAGCGTAAAACTGAATTTAAAACGAAAGTGCGACGAATTGACGATGAAGTAACGTAGAATATATTTATTTTAAAAGAAATAAAGTTACATTGACCTTCAGTAGATCTAGATCTATATATACTTTCACGGATAAAATAAGTTTGATTGATTGATAATATTATTTCTCCAATTTTCAGGAGAGCATATAGATAATACAATGTAATAGATGAACAAGTACAAGTTAACATATCTACAAGAATGGACAATACATAAACATATTAAAGAAAAAATCACAATTATTATATGTACATAAATATGTCTGCTATATAATCAGGTCAAATCAATTCAATTTTCTTATCTGGCAGCGCAAGCATCATAATTATTATTATTTATTATTAAATATTTATTATTCCACGTCTGTTTCTAATGTAAATCGAGGGAAGCAACTGCATAGCGACCAGCATATTAAAATTTTTAAAAGCAAATAGATATCTTAAAATATATCACCAATACGTCGGAATGGCATAGTAGATCGGTTGGTTAACGTGTATGCTATATTTTATCTATCTGAAAAAATGTTTTTATCATTATTTCTTTTTAATTTTAGAATGGGTTAAAATATAAATAAAGTATGTGTGCACATAGTTTAAGAACACGTGTAATGGAGAGGTCGATAAATGAATGAGCAGTGCCTTGTCTAGTTATAATAGTCCTGGTGAGCGAAAACTTAATTACTCCCTTTGAGTCGTGCAACCGAAGGTGTATTAAGGACATTAATACACGACACGGCTTGGAGGTGATAACCGTGTCGTGTATTAACCTATAATTAATAACCATGGTTATCACTCATTCATATCATGTGTGTTAATATAGTGTTGTATTATGGGCCAGTGGCCTATATAATTTATAAATAAACTTTAAAAGATAAAACAATGAAAATTATATTAATAAGAGGGGACATAAAATAAAGAAAGTGTAAACGGATATATGTTTCATAATACAAATACATTTTTAACCAATTTAGGTTTGTTCTTGTTTTACCTGCATCTAGATATTTACAAAGTTGTACTTTTAAGTTTTAATTGAAATAGGAAAATTTCAAAATTTCCGTACATATGAAAGTTCAATTTGTGAATGAGTAATGCTTTGTTAAATTCATCAGTTGTGAAAATCCTTGCGAGACAAACATACACGCTGATTTCCCTTGTCTCGTATAATTCGTACCATGTCACTTCGACCAATATTGCGTAGTTGTTCGAGCATTTGATTGTACTTGTGTTCTGAATCAGACGTCTGGTCATGTCTCCACCGGATCAACATTTGGTACGTTGCTGTAACACAATCACCATTGTTGTCTTTGAAGCTCTGCTGGACAACACTGTCTTGTAAACCAAGCCCTATCATTAGTCCGTTGATGACTCTAGGCTGTAAAGCATTGGCAATAGCGTCCAGTGAGGAGTTGTTCAACATACGACTGTATTCTAAAAATATAGTAGTTAAACATAAAGATTTATATGTAAATACATTTGATTGTCATTGCACGTTCCTAGTTCAAATTCTTATACACGGAATCAATACATATATCTTCTGGTTTTACATGAATTTTTAAAAACATTTTACAATATTCATTATGTTAGCATTCCGTTATATAGCTTTACATCTATGATATAGACAGAACCTAGCACCAATTAACTATTGGATTAAAAGAAAATAAAATGAATGGACAAGAGAAATCGTTGTATTTAATAGACATAATAATGCTTAGGCCTCGCTGTCTACCCCGTCGTTACATCGTAAAACGAGAAATGTACCCCTCTGTCGAACAGATATTCAAATCTAACATTTATTTTAAAAAAAAAAAGGAAATATGTGTATATGTAATTTTCTAAATTTGTGCAGTATACGATGTAGTATTACTAGAAAATTAGAGGAGTATGCAACAAAATATGTTTTGATTCTGTTTAAAGTTTAGTTTAAAAGTATATATTTATTTAATTCACCATTTTTTTTTACAAAACAGACAAATCACGCTCGACGCCTTCCCGTGTAGAACAAGGATTAAGTATATGAGAATAAAAGTTGATTGTTCATGGACACAACACTTTGCCCTGGTACAGGATCGAACTCACGACCCCACCCCCGAACTTTTTAATTCGATGCTTAACTACTAAATCTAGCGCTCTATTAGATGCGTGATACATAATCAAATTTCAAAATATTAATAAAATACATTTCTTTTTATATGAACAAATAAGAAACATTACATATTTTCTTAAGCAACAACGATTTGAGTTTAAATGTCCATACCGGTAGTGTCCACGTTGTCCGAGCCGTAGTCATATTCGGTAGAGTCTCCCGAACCGGTGCTTTGTGGACGATCTTCAACATCTAAAATGGACACATACTTTTGTATTGGCGAAAGTTTTAGGCTTTATCAAAGTGAACATACAAGTTAATATATATCTTGTAAAAAAGTTAGACAAACTTGTTTTGATTTTATCTGGTCAAGCAAACGTAACCATGTAACTGTAATGTCTTTGAGAACAATCTATCCATTATCTTTGTGTTATTTCTAATTTTATGCATGAGCCAGTGGTCCCATTCTACCAATTCTTACATCACACTTGTCACATTTTGGACCAAACTAAATTACACTGCCAACTCTCATGTCGCATATTGAATCAAACAGAATCACAATAACAACTATCATGTTACATATTGAATAAAAAAGAAACACAATACCAACTATCATGTTATATTCTGGATCAAACAGAAACACACTACCGATTCCCATGTCATATCCTGGACCAAACAGGAACACTAAAACACACTATCATGTTACATATTGAATAAAAAAGAAACACAATACCAACTATCATGTCACATTCTGGATCAAACAGAAACACACTACCGATTCCCATGTCATACATGTATCCTGGACCAAACAGGAACACTAAAACACACTGCCAACTCTCATGTCACATCCTGGACCAAACAGGAACACATTACCAACTCTCATGTCACATTCTGAATCAAACCAAAACACACTGCCAACTCTCATGTCATATTCTGGACAAAATAGGAACTCACTATGAACTCCCATGTCACATCCTTTATCAAACAGGAACACACTACCAACTCTCATGTCACATTCTTGACCAAACAGGAACTCACTATCAACTTTCATGTCACTTTCTCGACCAAACAGGAACACACTATCGACTTTCATGTCACATTCTGGACCAAACAGGAACTCACTATTAACTTTCATGTCACATTCTGAACCAAACAGGACATCGCTACCAACTCTCATGTCACATTCTGGGTCAAACAGGCACACAATACCAACTGTCATGTCACATTCTGGACCAAACAAGAACATAATGCCTACTATGGTTTTATGAAGCAACTAAATAAAACAGCCATTCTGTAGAGATTAAAACGACATATAAAATAATAAATATTGTATATTAATCCTTTGTAGAAGCACAACATAAAGAAAATATGACTAAAAGAAGGTGTATAACACAGCCACCATCAGTTGCATAAACGCTGTCAGTCTACATAATTATCATAATCAGTACAATGCAAACGAACAGAAGAAGTGATAACAGGGGGCATGACCTTGAAACGGTCAGCAGCTATAATTGCAAATGGACATACAAGAATATCTTACATGGTTTGTGAGGTCTAGCCGGAGGTTGGACCTTTGGTTGTGAAGGGACCACGGATATAGCCACTGACTCAACCTGTATTGGCCTGGGAGGCATAGGTTGGGCCAGTAGTTGAATATTCGGTGTGGCATTACCTGGAAGTCAAATACGATCAAATTACTTAATATATTATACTCTTTACAATCTTTGGTATTTTTTCTGGTGTTCACTAAGTTACAGAAGACACATTTAGAAGAATAAATACAAATGTTAAATCAACAGTGTATTTTCAACGAAAGATATGATGTCAACAGAGAAAGCTTTCTTACTGTTCAGTTCAATGATTCATTGATAAAAGCCTTAACTGCGATATAAAAGTCGCCAGATGGCTCTGGGGCAGGTTTTATATATTTCTATACACGATTCAAACCAAAGAATCCGTTTTCAAAATTACAAATTCATCACTGCATTCTTTTGTTATACTTTTGTATATTACTAGATTAGCGTTAATGCACTTAACTGGCAAAAGGATATTTCCCAAAAAGTGTGTGTTACATGAAGTTTGAAAACTCCAACTGCCAAGAATTTGAAATTCTACGGAGGAGATGATGTGGTCATGCACTCTAATGCGTGTTTATACACATTTCAGCAGCCTAATAATGATGTTGTTTTAGAAGTATGTTTTTGAAGCTGTTGTGCATTGTGCATAAGTCACTCCTACATAACTGTTATCTCTGGTAGAAAGTTTTGGCCTTTAATGCCACTGATCATTGGTTCAGTGTTTATTATGCATTATGCAAAACTGCTTAAACGTATTTTTATCAAAGGAATGCGTTACTTGTAGAGAGATATAAAACTAGTGAAAGTTAATACAGACAAAAAACAACAACGACAACAAGAGATGTTGAAGGGACCGCGCACCCGACTATTTCAATGCTAAAACAACTAAGCCATAATAATTGCTTGTCTGTTAAAATAAATTAGCAAAATATTTATTATAACTATCAGCAGTTGTTTTTAAAAATACAACAAAGTGAATGGATGGATCGTATTGCTTTAATATAATTTAATTTAGTATTAAGTTACATTTTTCTTTCAAACTTTCAAAATTGCTTTAATAAATTGATTAACCATTGCTGACAAATAAACCGATATATTGGCCAATACCTAAATTGAGGCACACTATGAACGTAGCATATCCCTTTTTACTACACGTGCATAACTAGAATGATATAAGTTGGTCAAGCATATCAAGAAATTGCCTGAAATAAGAATGTGAAATATAGTGTGAGCTATAGTCGAGACGATCTTCTGTTTCAAGAGTAGTTTATCAATGTTTAATATATGCGATATAGTTTTATACTTGTTATTGTAAATTGATCTATTGTCTTGTACCAACATATAAAGCTTATCAATGCTGGATATCCTTCCACATTTTAAGTTTGATACATATATATAATAAAGGCATATGCACTAACTTCATAACATAGCGCCATATATCAGTACCAGTTCATTATAATGGATCTATAGTTGGAATATCTTGTATAAGCATGCACATAGGATCATGGTTTTGAACAAATTTGCGAGAGTATCACAAACTCACCTTATTTTGTAAAACATCTAAACTCAAGGCCTTGTTTTTGTACTACAAACTTTAACCTGCTAAAAAACTCTAACCAAATTTTCTAGGTCTAAATCTGCCATAATGAAACCAAGAGTTATGGTTCTTGTCTCTATGAGCTTTTTATATGATGCTAAACACACATGTGACGTTTCATCCATGTCCAATGATAGGTCTATGAGATATGTACCAACATAAAAACTTTAACCTGCTAAAAACTCTAAATTTGCTAAGTCTAAAAGAGTAATAATTCTGACAAAGGGCAATCAAGGGTTATGGTTTTTGTCTATGAGTTGCCTAGATACTCTTGAACGAAGTTATATTTATATCTAATAATAGGTTGATTAAATATATACCTGCTCATAAATTTTAACCTACTCAAAATCCCGAAAGAGCCATAATTCTGCCAACGTGTAATCGAAAACTACGGGTTTTGTCTCTGCGCATACCATTGATGATGCTGAACATACATGTGAAGTTTCGTTCATATCCAATGATAGTTTGATAAAAAATGTACCTGCTCAAAATCTTTAATTTATTAAATATCATGAACAAGTGATTGGGTTAACAAAGTCCATTGCAAAATTGTGATGCATTGATTTTTTTAAAAAAATAAACTCAGATAAGTGTGTTAAAACCTAATATGATATCTATTAAATCATTATGCTTACCCGCGTTGAATCTTTTAGCATAACCATAACAAATTGTGCCTATGAAAATGAATTGCAAAGTTATTAAACGTCTGCTGTTTTGGCAACACAAAATGCCTAAATCTTAAATGAGTTTTGCTGTACAATTTGTAGTTTGTAATTTGTAATTTATTTTAAATGACAGATATTTAAAAAGTAAAATATTTCTATTCAACATCAATATTGATTGCTCTCCTGCTACCTAACGTATATAAACCCCACTGAAATCGCATTTATTTAAACAAAAACACTGAAACATGCGCCCCTTATAGGTCTCACTACACAGTTGAAATTTGTTGTTTGTTCTATATAAAATAAGGTCTAGGATTTTCATGGTAAAAAAAGAATTCCACATAGATTCTTTTTCATAACAGGAATTAATACCAACATAAACATGCACAATAACTGGTAGATTGACCAGTTTGTTTTAAAGAGGGTGCAGTGACGCCCTGAGTTTTTGAAAATAGAAATCCTCAAATGCCCATTAATACATGCATATTTTGAAATCCTATAAAACTCACTTTTTTAATACCAGTGATGTCTTATTGCAGTATATGCTATGCCAACCTTTGCTCTTCTGATCGGCAGCAAGAAATCACAATTACTATGAACCATTTTGAAACTATTTCAAGACTAAATTACATAGGCCTTTTTTAAGCGTAAGAATCATGTCACAGTGCGAAAAAGGGGCGTAGTTTAGTTCAAACAGATTTTGTAAGCAGATAAAAGAAAAATAGTAAAAAGTATATGATTATATTTTCTTGTCTCCCTTATGACAGGCATTCTCAGATATCATATCTTTGTGTTTGGACAGGACATACTAGCACACAAGTGGGTGTATATCTTGACTAGATATATAATTTATTTAAAATCATCTATTATTTGTAATCATTATTATTATGATTATTATTATTATTTTTGTTATTTTTATTGATATTATTATTATTATTATTATATTATTATTATTATTATTATTGTTGTTGCTACTGTTATTGCTATATTTATTATTATTATTATTATTATTATTATTATTAATATTATTATTATTATTATTATTGTATCAAAATCTATGGGTATATTTAATAAAGTTATGGACAGCATCTACAATAGTTATGTTGTCTGCTATAGATATAGTTTTACTTCCACTCAGAAGTAGATAAATATTTAATGGATGTAATGCTCGTGTTGTTTGAAACAAGACGAGTCTTTGATTGCTATATCTAGGACATTTAAAGAAGTAGTGTTCAGCATCTTCTATAACCTCTTGACACTCACAGAAAGGTGATGGGTGCTGATGATTTCTACAAAGATCGGCATTTAAATTACTACAGTTGTTTCTAAGCCTTGCATGATAAACTGAGACACATCGTTTGCCCTGGGAATGATTTAGTGGTATTTTAAATTTAGTATTTTGGCGGTATGTATTTTTAAAGATTGAAAGTGAATGCGCTGCTCTAATATTTTCATCAAGCTGATTCCAAAGAGAAATAAAAGAGGGAATGCATGACTTTCGCATTATCTCTGTTTTACAGTATGGAGTAGTATAGTTATCTCTGTTTCTAAATGGGTATTCAGTTGTTGCACCAACTAGAGGTGGGAAAAGATCATTTACATAACTTGGAATATTTGAATGGTATACATTATACATAAGGTAATATTTTTGAATTTCTGTTCTCTACTTAAGTAGTTCCCATCCACATTCATTATACAGTTTTTAATAGATACTGATCGGGTAAGTCCTGTGACAATTGGTGCTGCTTCGTTTTGTAGTTTTTCTATTGAATCTGTGAGGTGCACTGTGCAACCATTCCAGACCATTGAGGAATACTCTAGAATTGGACGCACATACGATATATACATTTGATTGAGTGCGTTTCTTCCAATAGCGAATTTTAAGCGTATCATAATGTGTATTGTCTTGGAAGCAGAAAGTAATATGCTTTCAATATGTGTGGACCAATTACCATCATGGCTTAAAGTAACACCAAGATGTTTATGAGAATTAATAAATTATAAAGAAGTATTTTCAAATATAATATTTGGTAGTCTATCAGGTTTTCTTAAAAAGAAAAACATAGCTTCAGTTTTGTTCGGATTAAAGTTTACCATCCATTGTTTAGACCATTTAGATATAATATCAAGATCATAGTTTATAATACCTTAATGATCCTGGGTAGAAGTTGCAGAATAATATAAGGAACTATCGTCCGCATACAACCTAGTTAAACTTAATAGTGAATCAGCGATATCTGTAACATATATTAGAAATAATAGAGGTCCAAGGACAGACCATTGGGGAACACCTGCATTTATATACTTAAGAGTGGATTCTGATGATTGTATAACAACACGTTGAGATTTGTGTTTCAGATAACTTGATAACCAATTTAGTAGTGTACCATTTATGCCAATTTCATTAAATTTGAATAAGAGCCCCGGATGCCAGACACGATCAAAAGCCTTCGATATGTCACGGAATACTATGCAAGAAAATTGTTTGCTATCAAAGGTTTTGCAGATATGATGATAGATGTCTTTCAACTGAAATGTTGTTGAATGGTTAGGTAGAAATCCTGATTGATATTTATACAATAAGTTATTTGTAAGAAGAAAGTTGTACATGTGAAAATGATTCTTTCAAATATCTTACCACAACAGCTAAGTAAAGAAACTGGTCTATAGTTTGAAGCTTTATTTTATTTATATTAACAGTGTTTAAAATGTCAGATATATCATTTTCTGAAATAACAAAATTTGTAAGACTCTCATATGTTTTTGGTGTTGATACTTGTAGTTGGACATTTATTTCGTCTTGGGTAGATATAGATGTAAAATAGTCATTAAGGTGCTCAGCCTTTTCTTTGCAAGAAATAAGAAAATCTTTAGTGCCAAAAGGAGCGTAACTATGTAGTGAGACGTTTAATAACTTTTAATGCTTTACAAATTATAAAACACCACCTAATACATACCCGATGCTGCCACTACATTCTCACTGACAGATATGACAGCTCCTGTAGTGAAGATATTTATAGAAATTAATTTTGAATACTTTTGGCAGACAACGTAATGTCACATGACAAAACACATATTCAAAGTAAGCAATTCATATCAATTCAAATAGCAGTTTTTAAATATCTCCTATAAAACAATATAAACTTTTAATATCTTAACATACCACGTTTGTTTTTTGCAAAAGTACGATAGTCATGGTTTAACTAGTTAAACTTTAATTTAATAAATATGCAATACGTGTACTTGACATGGCTGTAGGATCAACAAAAATGTTAGTTTGAGAAACAACGAGAAATTGATTTTACACTGCATAGATAGTAGGGACAATTTAGGGATTGGCGGTATTAAGGTACATTTATACTTATAGACGCAAATCTACAGAATATTCTTGCTTAAGCTCGTGTTTTCATCCTTTCTTATTGCATATCTCCTTAGATCAAACGTATGATATCGAAGAAAATGTATCCATGGTGCACGCGAATGACGACTGTTGGTTTGCTTTACATACTCTTATACGAGATTGGTCGATTGAGATAATAAGTTGAAATAATATAAATATACATGTGATGTGGGTATTGTTTAAATATTCAGCATCATTACTATGCCATCGAGAGCTAAAAGACAATCATCTATTAATCTAACCACTTTTTAAAGGGATTCTAAAGGTTACTTCGAGCACACTAACGCGTAACCGACATCTTTCCCACTTCAAACAGCAGTGAACGACGAATGAATGTCAATGAGACGCTATGTCGAACTCACGATCCCTGGATTGAGAGTCAGATTAGCTACCGACTGAGCAAACTGGGTGCGGCGTTATATGATTTAAATCTGCTGCAAATGTAGGGTTCCACACATTTTGTTATGACGAGGGGCGATGATGTCTGATAAGTATAATTGATTTTAGTATAAATGTTCTGATATGTGAAACTTTCTGAATATTCAAAGTCAAGGGTACTGGTGTAATTGTGTAGTGATATCACTTAGAAATACATGCAGTTTTATTGAGAATGAGACAGGTCTGAGAGGTGCGAGCGGGAGAACAGTTTCTATTTCGTTTATCATGAAGACAGAACTGTACTTTATTTTTGTGAACCTGGGTTGTAATAAAATTATAAAACTGAAGAACCGACTGAGTCTCAATAAATCCCAACAATGTCAAAAACGTGCCGAGGCATACATATATACAAGTAATACTGTTCGTCCAACCAATCACGTGGAGGTAAATTACATCAAACTCCGTAAAATTTAAACAAATAACATGTATATTACACGCTAATGCCCACAAAGACAATGCTGCAACCTAGGGGGGTGTGTAGATATGTTTTTGTTTACTATTGTTTTTATTTATTTAATCTTTTATCTGAGAACCTTAAACATTAACATCAGTGTTAAAACCTTCCTATACTAGAACTGTTGTTGTTGTTTTTTTTATTCATTTTCCATTCTTTCTGGGGGGGTGGGGGTTATTTTGTCTTATTATAAAAGTTGCATATTGCAGAAATTATTCAAAACCCGTGTAATTTAGTTTAGATACTTGTAATAGCATAGACATCAACTACATTTATTGTAGTCGTTATAAGGAAAGGCCCGTTACTCATGTGGGTATCACTTGTGCCCGTTCTAACTGCATAGTACTTGTTTATTTGTGGTAATAAAATACAACATTTTTCAATGATCAACTGATGTTTAACGTTAATATGTAGAACAGCGTTGGTTCAAATACTAAATAAAAGTACAAACTTTAGAAATAGTTTTTGGACGAGAGTCGAAGTCGAAAACAATAACCATGTTCAATACATAAAACGGAGTTACCTCTGTCTGGTTGCATATGTAGTAAACTAAACATGTATCAATTACAAATGCTTAAAATAAATGTGTTATAGTCTTAGTGGAACTTGAGTTTTATTGTCAATTTTTACAAAACATATTCGGCTCCACATCATCTTGAATAGTCGATGATTGACGTCTAAAGTTGTATTTATCACAAACCAACGCCTTGCTATCATGTTAGAGTTTCAGATGTTCGCAGAATTTCTTAAACAGTAGATATGGAAAAAAAACACGTTCTTTTCAGCTCTTCGGAACTCGTTTAGTTTGAATGAACACATGCATCAAAGCCTGCCAGACAGGAGTGTTAATGATTAGCTGATGGAAATGAAAAACAATTCTAACTGTCACAGTTTGAGTTGAGGTATATTGAATGATCAAAATATATTTTACCTAAATTATAAAATATGTTTGGTATATCTGAATCAGCCATTAAATCACTGAAACAGCCCTACTGCCACCAACGACTTCTAACATACAACCGACATTTGTGATAACAGTGGTGTTTTAACCTAATGCAATGTCAGTGATCTCTTGAATTATATGCAAGACGCATACGTACCCCCTACACAATCCAACGAAGTTGACGGCATGGTATCGGATAGCATCGAGGGGTTGAATCTCGACACATCACTTATTACGACCTGGTGGAGGAATTTTCCATCGCCGCTGGTGAATGTTATTTCTGCTGTATCTGTCGTGTCATCAGGGTTAGGAATCAGCGTTATGTTGCGATTATGTTTTTGTTTTTTTTCACTGAAGACAAACGTGTCCTGGCCCTGGAAAAAAATACAGTATCCATGACCAGAAATGAAGGAGAAGATATCGCTATTTGAATCGCATAGTATAACTGTAATCTATGAAAGCGTAATTTCACCAAATTAATTACTGTGAATGGGAAGATAAGTAATTCTTATTGCCGATTTTTTAAACGGAAATTTATAGCAAACAACTCTAAACCTTAAATTAAAGCCGCACGTATTTCGTACCTATTTCCACGTATATCCCAGAAGCCATCGCAAGAATGCTTTAAACATACATTAAGCTCGGGGATTTACCTTATCAAATTGAGGCTAAAATTTAGCTACTTTACAATTCAAACATTATTTTCCCAATTAAGCAAAATAAATTCCCAAATTAAAAAAGGAACGTTTTCTTACATTAGGAGATAAAAAATATCTGTATATTAAATATTATTGTTATAATTTTTGTATGATAATTAATGGTTAGAACACTTAATGTGCTGTCACTACCTAACAAACTGCCATCACCTACACTATCATTACCATCTATAGTTCCATCATCACTCACAATAGCATTGCCACCTACCATACTGTCACCTCCGATTTTATCACTTAATATAGTGTTACTACCTACTAAACTGCCACAACCTACACTACAATTACCATCTACACTCCCATCATCACTCAAAATAGCATCGCCACATACCATACTGTCACCTCCTACTCTATCACTTAATATACTGTCATTACCTACCAAACTGCCACCACCTACCCTACTATTACTATCTACAGCTCCATCATCATTCACAATAGTATTGCCACCTACCATACTGTCACCTCCGACTCTATCACTTAATGTACTGTCACTACCTACCAAACTTCCACCATCTACACTACAATTACCATCTACACTTCCATCATCACTCGAAAAAGCATCGTCACCTACTATACTAACACCATCTGTTCTGCCGTCACCAATTACTATACTTTCATCATCAACACTTCTGCCATCACTATCCAACAATCATTATGTACTCACTGTTCAATCACCACCGCATTACCGTCACCACCTACATTACTATCAAAACATACTATAATCACATTACGTATCATTTTTCAAATATGTATGTTAATTTGTTGTTTCTGTATAAGGAGGGTGACCCTTGGATCTTAAATTTTGGTGTCATTTAACCTGTGTGTGCAGTGGTATGCCATGAAAGGACAATTATTCAATCATACCAACTAATTTGCTAAAGAAACCTCCACACAATGACCCAAAAATATAGCGTTTAAATACTGTTAATAATCCTATTTCATCTGAACACGACATCCAAATGTCATTATGTCTGCGAGATTCAAATACCCGATAACAGCGACCCAGTTTCATAATTGCTATAGTGTACTGTCAACAGTCAGAAAACAAATCAATGTTTTTAATGTATCATCAATGCACTGGAATGGACCATTAGCTATTTACTTCCTATTCCATAATGTAATGTATCATCGATGCACTGGAATGGACCATTACATATATACTTCCTATACCATAATGTAATGCATCATCAATGAACTGGAATGAACCATTAGATATATACTTCCTATACCATAACTCAATGTATCATCAATGCACTGAAATGGACCATTACATATATACTTCCTTCATAACTCAATGTATCATCAATGCACTGGAATGAACCATTAGATATATACTTCCTATACCATACTTTAATGTATAATCGATGCACTGGAATGGACCATTACATATATACTTCCTATACCATAATTTAATGCATCATCAATGCACTGGAATGGACCATTAGATATATACTTCCTATACCATAACTCAATGTATCATCAATGCACTAGAATGGACCATTAGATACATACTTCCTATACCATAATTTAATATATCTGAAATGGGTGACCAACACTTTTAGTTTGAATATTACTTTAAAACAGTTTATATGTATCGTTTAAAATACATCTTATTGCGAAAATATGTAGTTTTAGGTCTTTGTTTTTGTTTATGAATAAATAAAGATTCGTCACTGCTTTCAGAATGTACATTAAATATTTACCATTTGGAACTAGTCTAACTATTTAGGTCGGCAGTATTAATGGGGATTGCCAGGAATGGTAATTGGGAATTAGTTTCAGTGGGTCTATTTAAAACTGTATGACTGTAGTCCTAAAACACATGAGTGAAACGTTATTAATTCCACCAAAGCTATCCAGCTAATTGTAATAATAATATAGAAAATGTTAATTAAACATTAATTATATTATTCAGAAGCTAAATTAACTGATATTTTTGGGTATGTTAGAGCTTTGTGACCAATAGTAACATTATTTATCTTATTATATCAATCCCGTGTAAACAAGATTCATTAAAAGGGATGTCTGTGGTTTATTTTTTTGGACTATTACTATGAATTAATACATGTAGATACAAATTACACTCTTGCTAATAAAACATTACAGGTGAAAAAAATATCAGTATGTTGGGATTCAAGGGAATATTGTTTAATTACAACTGCAATATCGTATTAAACATTAAATCTCTGCACGTCATTGATTATTTCCAAACATATTCAGAAGTGTATAATCGACATCCCCAAAACAAAATGTTTATATATACATACATGACACCAATGACTTTATATACTAAATTGCATGTATATAATTTTACTTTATGACTGATTAATAAAGTCTAATTCGTAAGCAGTCATGATCTTTTACAACTCCAAAACTACGTACAAATGACAAAATATAATGAAAATGACAACACAAAAATTAAATAATGATGTCATCAGTTCAGTTAGAATAGTTCTGTTCTTCAAATATGTGTATATTTTTCAAATGTAATGTGCGTGCAAAACTATTCTTATTTGAGTTAGAATAGTTTTGTATTAGAACAAATTACTTCTAAAACT
Organism: Panopea generosa; assembly: GCA_029582155.1. NCBI lineage: Eukaryota > Metazoa > Mollusca > Bivalvia > Adapedonta > Hiatellidae > Panopea > Panopea generosa. Next base: position 43,852,233 of record CM055899.1, read on the forward strand.
TAAAAAAGTAAGAGTTAGAGTAATATTGCGCTGAGAAAATTATCATCCGAATATACAAGATTTTTTAAATATTTGAATAGATTTAAAATAATTTAGATATAGCAATAATATTTTTTACAGATTATGTATTTAAAGAAGTGTAACAAAATAATATCAAAGAAATATTTTTTTATTAGAATTATCGTGCGCCGACCCTCGAATTATCATTTTAGAAATACCTTTAGTCCGATCGTCAATGTAGTTATTATACATTGATGTTGAAATCAAATGAATACATATAAACCCAATACTCTATATAATTTTGAAACTACGTCATTCTATATTTAGATGGAACATACCGTATCAGGGATGACAGCATATTTATCTGTTACATAAATCAATACAATAGATTCAATATTAATGTGTCACCTGTATTGGACGAGTCTAACTATAAATAGAATGATATAGTTTCACAATAGCGTAATACTATTGGGTTTATATAATAATTACATTATTTGCATATATTTCATTATATCCCTCCGAATCCGGCAGAAAACGTCCAAGTTTGGGTATATAAAACGAAAAAGAAAGAAAAAAAACAAAAGAATCGTTCACCCATCATGGTGTTGCTGGCTAAGTATGTGTATTTATTATCAAAATGAATCTAGTCAACCTAGCTCCTGTAATGTTAACCAGTACTAAAGTGCACCCATATTATATGTGCTAGTAACTGATGGCATTGAATTATTTAAAGACGAATGACAATGGGATGTATATCAATCATCACGGAGGTTGTGGCTAAGTGGGAACTCACCACCCCTTGATTGATAGGCAGACGCGCTACCGACTGAGCTTACCTGCTAAAAGTATGTTGAGACTGGATCTAATAACATTGTGTAGTGCTATTCTTAATAAGATTGTGAACATTACAATGTCTTCAATTTCATGGACTACTTCTCTCGGGCATCCAATCTATAGAGAGTACATATTCATTTGAGTTCAATTTAAAACAACAACATCAACAATATCACAAAAAAACATACCGTTGCGAAAGGTTTCTGTGGTTTAAGAGCACCCGTGACTTTAAATTTAACAATTGCCACCCCGGTTTTTGGAATGGTGACTTCCTGAACTGGAGATTTCGCACTTAGTCCCAGACACTTGTGTTCCACGAAACCTTCTTTATTTCTTTTCGTGACAGTGCTGTCTTTATATTTCTTAGTAGCAATGTCTATGCTGACCAGATACTTTCCTGACCTCAGCTCGTTCTCGTTCAAGAGGGTAATTATATGGATGCTGCAGTTGCCCATTGTTTTAGGACGTTATCTTATACTGATCTGTTTGAATGAAATTTAATTATTGACATTATTATTTTTATCATTATCATTATTAGTATTATCATTATAAGTATTAGTATCATTTTGAAACAAAATGTATTATTATTAGTTATTATTATTATAATATTTATCATTATCATTACTATTATTATCATTGTTATCATTACAAAATGTATTGTTATTAATACTTATCATTATAGCATTTATTATTGATATACTTATTATTACGAAATGTATTATTATTATTAATGATTATTACTATAACATTTATTATTATTATTATTATTATTAATATTATTATTATTATTCTCACGAAATGTATTATTATTATTAATGATTATTATTATAACATTTATCATTATTATACTTATTACTTTCAATATTATTATTATTATAATTATTATTATTATTATTATTATTATTATTATTATTATTATTATTTATTATTATTTTTATTATTACTATTATTATTATTATTATTATTATTATTATTATTATTATTATTATTATTATCTTCATTTAATTGGGTGAAATAAATATAATAATAAGAAGAAGAAGAAGAATTGCAACAATGATAATAAAAAAACAATAATAATAAACAAATAATAATCATTGACTGTTGTATTCATAATATTTTAGTATAATTCTTAAAATTACTATGAGCATTTTTATTAGTATTAGCCTAAATGTTTGAATACCAGATTGCAAAACAAGTACATAATCAACAAAGGATTAACGTAATAATACAAAATTAACACAAACTTAAAAACAGAAAGTACAAATCATTAAATACGTAGACGGAAACCACCTCAATCATATAAAATCAAACAGATACACAAACTACTAGGAAAACGAAACTGCACGCTTTTAAGTCACCTTTACTGAGTTAAATGTACTAATATTTGCTCCATTAACATGCTCTTTAAAGATCCAGATTAATTTAACAACCTTTAAACGTTTTTCAACATCATCAAATATATATAAACTTACTGTAACCCTTAATCTTGTACGACTGTTCACAACCCGTTCATAAACAATAGCTTCCTTGTTTGGAATTGAGTGTATATATTTAGACATTTCTGTTTAAACCACGTCATTGTTGGGGTTTTTTACAGGTAACTGATACGAGGCCAAACTTTTATAAATTGATGTTTGTTATACTTTTTTAAACCTTTAATATTGTAAAAAACAGAGAAAAATGGAGATGTTGGCATTTTTGTACTTTAAAACGTATGCATTCTAATTATGCCAATTGTTTTACCATGCAGGCATGCTCCTAATTAGAAGCCTTGGGTTATCTGTTTATCTGTTTCAAGGAACAATCATTCCAAGGAGCAAGTAGTTTGTGTTGGTGGTGAAATATGTGAGTGTCAAATATGTAGGTATGTGTCAAATATGTGGGTGTCAAATATGTAAATATGTGTCAAATATGTGAGTGTCAAAATGTGGTTGTCAAATGTGTGGGTGCCATATATGAAGGTATGTGTCAAATATGTGGGTGTCAAAATGTTGGAATCAAAAATGTGGGTGCCATATATGTGGGTGTCAAATATGCGGGTGTCATATTTGTGGGTGGCAAAATGTAGGTGTGTGTCAAATATGTGGGTGTTAAATATGTAAGTATATGTCAAATACGTGGATGTCAAATATGTGGGTGTCAAAATGTGGATGTTAAATATATGGGTGACATATATGTGGGTGTCAAATATGTGGGTGTCATATGTCGGTGCCATATATGTGGGTGTCATATATGTGTGTATCATAATTATGTAGGTGTCATATATGTGGGTGTCATATGTTGGCGTCAATGTGTGGGTGTCAAATACTTACAGTACAAAATTATGCTACGCCAATTTTCTTAATAACGCAAGCCGTACCTTTAAAAGGGGGATTTTAATCATGTATGAGTAATCGGGATATCGTTCCAACAACATGTCGTCAGCAAGACATGAAAATAGACAGGATCACACACTTTTTATAATCTCATTTACTGTAAATATGAGCCAATTGATGTTTACATTTGTAACCAGTTCACTATCGGTAAAAATGCATTTTTTGCCATTTTTGTCTCTTTAAATAGGTAAGTGCAAAAAAAGAAAGCGTTCGTATTTCACACATATGAGAAAAATGAGTTCATACCTGTGAAAAATGAGGTGTCGCATAGTTGCCTTTCTTGATTTAACTTCTTTGTGTAGAAGTGTTATCAGTAATTAATATGGTATATGGTAAAAAAAATGATTTTTATTGCATTGTTTACTTTAAGCTGTGGCATGGGATGTGTCCAGAATTACATCATTTGGTTTTCTTATCTCTTTTTTTTTTTGCTAGAAAATGAATCTCAGATATGCAACGATTTTAATAAACATATTATTTTATTGATATCAAAACTTTTAAAACAAATCAATTTAACCACATATTGCAGTGTTTATAAAACATTATATATGTTTTTATTTAACATATCAAAATGCTCATGGAAAGAGGCTATGAAACTTTGATTCTATCGTGTACTGCAACTTTGATGGTTGTTACTATTACAGTTGCTTTTCACGCTTTCCTCTTTAATTGTGTCATGAAGAGCCAACGATGGCGAGGTTCTCGTAAAGCCTTAAACGGGAGGTGGCGTTGATTACTTGCTCTCGTCTCCTTTGTGTCATATACTTACATATTATTCATTGTCTTGCTCTAAAATGTGCAGTGCTATCCAGTACAGCACGTATACATACAGCGTCACTTGTTTCTATAGCCGGGGCCGATTAGCTCAGTTGGTTACGCGTCTGACTATCAATCCAGGCGTCAAGAGTTCGAATCCCCGCCCGGCAACAGTCTCCGTGATTGATATACGACATTTTGCCTCATTATCATACGTCTCTCACCACCGATTCAAGTGGGAAAGTTATCAGTTACTTGCAAAGATAGGGTGTGCTCGAGTACTGGTTAACCTTTCAGGATCCAAGGAAACAGTGGTTAGGTTAACTGATCGTCTATTAACCGTCGATGGCATAAAATTACCCTAAATATTCAATCAATCAAGCAATTGTTTCCATAGAACTGAGCGTATTTGTATTTTACATCGTACATTGTAGTACGCATGAAATGCTGCCTCAGTTAGAGAAGAGTATTTCAGGGCAAGACTCTACTGTCACCTCGTTTTGTGATGTAACAATTGGGTGAGAGCAAGGTTATGTGTATATGTTTACCAGTTTTAAGCTCCCCGGTGTTGTTTTTTTTGCTACTTTCGGTTTCATTTCAATATTCTGTAATATTACGATTATTCTACACGTATGTATTGTTTGTTTTATCCATTTTATTACAATGCACACTTATTCAATACGTATACACATCGAACGTTAGGCATACTGTATATTTAATGTTATCAAGCGAGTACAGTAACTTTACATGAAAAATCTTTTACTAACATAGCAATAGGTATGTTCCATGATAGTTTTTTAATTAGTTATAGTGTAAAGAACTATGTGTTTAAAGTTTCATCAATGTAATATATTCCCTTATATTTAAAATATACACTTAATATACATGTAAACTATGGCATTCATTATCTGATCAATAGTATGTACAACTTTAAAATGTCAATGCTGGCTTACATACTTTACATACCAGTGATCTTTCTACGCTAATATATGAAGGCTTCGGCACAGACAGTTGTAGAGTGCGTGGTTCAGTGGAATATATTGAAAGTCAGCTGTATTGTATTTCCATACTTGTCTTCGCATAAATCTAAAATTATGAAACTAACTTTTACTCCTGGAGGTAGCAAGTGGACTGCGTATGTAGCTCTCACACAAATAAAAAAAACTAACGTTAACTTCTGGAGTCAGCAAGTGGACTACTTATGTAGCTCTCACACAAATCTAAAAACAAACGTTAACTCCTGGAGTTACCAAGTGGACTGCTTATGTAGCTCTCACACAAATTGAAAAACTAACATTAACTCCTGGAGGTAGCAAGTGGACTGCTTATGTAGCTCTCACTTCAATCGAAAAACTAACGTTAACTCCTGGAGGTAGCAAGTGGACTGCTTATGTAGTTCTCACACAAATCGAAAAACTAACGTTAACTTCTGGAGGTAGCAAGTGGACTGCTTATAACACGTTCTGATTCAAATTGACCCTTTTCTGAAAAGGTAAAAACTATTGATATTTGTAACTTGTGTTCTCGCGATGCTCATTGAGTATCATTTTAATGATCGGCATGGTCGTTTTATATAAATACAATAAGAAGTTCAAGCCAGCATGCCTGTTTGTAGATTATATGCTTTCAATCTGGCTGAATTCAGTCATTTACATGTGGTTTTAGGTTTCACTTAATATTTTTGCTGGATAATTAATTGAACTTGTATCATTTAAAAGTGAAATGGGCATTATCAAATATAAATTAATCCTGATGAAGTGATTGGCTGAATTCAGTCAAACTTTAGAGTTAACACGAATTACAAATGCTGCATATAAAATCGATATTTGCCATTCTAGCTCTTCACTGGCTGAATTCAGCCAAACTTTATATTTAGAAGTCAGTTTGCAAACCTGCTTTTGAAGGAAACCATTTTGCTTGCTGGATGAATTCAGTCAGTATTAGGCATCTCACAATACAACATGAAAACTACGGAAAGTCTTTTATACATTTCATATCGTTCTTCTGTAAAATGTACTTGGCTGAATTCAGTCAGTAGGATCAAATTTGGTTATCAGACAATTTTGTAAGCGTTCTTTAAGTTTTATGAACGTTTAATATATAAAATGAAAAATGAACAAATGATATACTAGAACAAAATTTTATAATCCATCTTTTTATTATTTGATAATGTATTTTAATAAGATCCTTAGCCTGTAATATGCTAATATACATTATACAAAAATCCAATGTCGCCAAATTTGGCTCTAATGAAATATAGCTGTTTGATTTAAATGAAGATAAAATAGTATCTAATAAATATAAGCTGTACTAATGGGAAGTGATCATTTAATCCAAATATGAAACAAGAATGTGAAATCTATAAAACAAACATCAGAATAGAAGAGGATTTTATGGTTAAATCTCTGTAGGCTTATGATACGTTCGAATCACTTAACAAGGTCAAATCATGATTTAAACAAACTATTAGGTAATCATAATTATGTTTATCCTTCATATTTATATACAAAAAATGCACACACGCACGCGCACACACACACACACACACACACACACACACACACACACACACACATGTATATACAGTATTATGGTTTAAAACATCTCTAGTTTTAGAGATGCCTTTTACTTTTTAATGATTGACACTTAAAACCATATCAATATTATCGTGGGATCAGACTACACAACTGTATTACCTATCGAGTAGTTATATCCTGTCATTTGTAGTTTCTGAGAAAATTATTTTAAAACACTTCTCTAAATAATTATGCCAGAGTAAATATTTGGTACCATGTGGCTGGGGTGGTCATTACAGCTCAAAGGTGGGATTATGTTAAATCTAAGATTCATTATTAATGATTGAAATACCACACAAATACACAAATGGACACTTTCAAAACAAATGAATCAAAAGTGGGATATAAAATAAAAAATTTTAAGAATTATATTTTTATGACAAACTGAAGTAGGTATATTGCAGCTTACAAACATTTAAAACATTTACAAATAAATTGACAAACATATTTTTAATGAAAACCTTATTGTAACATTTTTGTTTGTATTTTGTAAAATATGATATACCATGTTATTCCCTGAACATTTTCAAGAAACCTTAGGGCAAGCTCTTTTGAGCCATCTTAGGAGGATTTTGATCATATGATTTAGTATTATGTGGATGACTTATTGTTTATAAGAATAATACAAATATAAAAGTACTTTTATATCAAACATATAAAATTTCATTTTAAACATATGTTATTGTTTAGAATATGTCATTACATGAAATAGCAAAAGGGTTTTGGCCGCAAGTTATCCAACATTAAAAGTGGCCCTTTTCAAACAACAATTTATTTACATAAAATATCCAGATGGCTATAACACAATCATATTCATAAAGGAAAATGAAAGAAAATGAAATAGCGGGCATTGTTTTATATATACGCATCCAATGCTGATTGCAAATGGGGGGGGGGGGGGTGGGGGGGGGGGGGGGCTTCACTGTGTTGTAAACACTAAAACTTAATAAGATTTTTTGTTTATCAAAACATGTCTTTAATATAAATTTGGAGATTGTTAAATATAAAAATGCATGTAGTTTCATCATATGAAAAATGCTAGAACTCAATTATTTAGAAAACAATTTATACCATACATTTTCATGATGAACAATATTGCGGAACATATACTTAATTCTCAATATATAACATCATTTAAACGCCAACTTATACATCATGTGTTAAACGCACCAAAATACCATGTTTTCATTTAACAAGTTATTTTGAAGTATCTATTATTCATGCTCGTTTAAGAAATAGTTACAGTATGATATATTTGTCTACAAATTAAAATTATATTCAATATATATATATATATATATATATATATATATATATATATATATATATATATATATATAACAGTTCCAGCTTAAAATTTTGCGCATGATACTATTTTGTGACCTTTGGCCTTTTAAGTCTGTACCTGGTATTTGCATCAAAACATAAGAAAATGTTGTGCTTAAGTTTGTATAATGACATTAGACACGTGTTACAAAAACCCTTATGAGTTGCCTTGTTTAAGGCTTAAACAATTTAATAGTATGTCATATTTTGAGCAAATTCTTCAATATTTTAGTTGTTGACCTTTGACCCAATGCCCTCATTGAATGATACTTGTTATTATTTTATACTCTTGCCATTGGTAATTTGCGATAAACCAGTAGCGATGGTCAAAACAATCAACAGATGTCTTAAATATGAATGCTTTTGTTATTATCTGGTCCAGTTAACACTTTTGCTTGTGGTGGCCTTTGACCTTATTACTCAGTCAAAAGGTAAAATATTTTTTGGTAACCGATTGTTTCTAATGTAGGTTATAGCAGTTAACTCATTTAGCCCGGTTGCCGTTCATAAACACGCCGTACCTCTTACATCGATTTCAAGCACATATATGAGAAATTCCACCAGACTATGTGCGTCCTTTTAGTCTGAGCTGTTAATCTGTTCTTGCGAGTTCTACACATAAACGGGCTGGTTCTCTGGTGATTTAATTGATTAGTACCGTATGGGATGTACTCATTTTACCACAGGGCATTAGCCCGAGGGCAATTATGAATTCCTAGCCGATTATCATCTCCTGGCCCGGTTCTCTCGTGTCTGTAATACACATGTTCGGTTTCACTACTCAAGGGGAGTAATTACAACTGACGGTCGTATACTATGGCTAAATAGTTCAAATAAATGAAATAAAATTTAATTCAAACTCGAGAATTATAAGAAACTCGGGAAATCGAACGACAAAATCGAGATACGCGGGATCTTCAATAATTGATTTCTTTTAACATATGCCGATTCTCGATTTTAGTATCTTAAATATATATATTTAAATCACGTCAAGCTCTTTAGATAACTTATGAAACCGAACAAACCAAACGAAACGGAAATGACGTCCGACGTTTGCCCTCTCGTAAAATTTGACGCCAAAAGAATCGGGCCGATTATGACCTACGCGTGAAGTCAATAACCTGCTTTAAACATGTTCATTTTTGTTACTAAATAAAGTAATATGTGTATTATGATAATACAATTCCTTTATCAATGTGAGTTGCACTGGTCTCTGTTTAAACTTATTAACTGTTTATAGCAATACATAATATTACACAAATAGCATAACTGCATGTACATACATAATAAAAGTCACCGAATTAATCGAATATATTTCGTAAATATAAAGTTTTACGATATGTGTTATGTATGCTATCCAATTTTTCCAAATCTTTGATAACATTATGGATTCGATTGAAACTATATTAGAACTCAAAATATGAATCCAAAAGAGACTGGGCTAATCAATAAGCACATTTAACTTTCACAAAGAATAAAAACAGTAAAATGACAGCGTGTCTGACTATCAATCCAGGGGTTGCGAGTTCGAATCCCCGCCCAGCCAGAGTCTCCTTGGCGATATACTACGACCTTGTGCCTCATTTTATCATTTGTCTCTCACCATTGATACAATTAGGATTGTTATCAGTTACTTGCGGAGATGGGTGTGCTCGAGTACTCGTTAACATTTCAGGATCCAAGAAAAGAGTGGTTCAGATTACCTGATCGTCTGTTTACCCTGAATGGCAAAACATGACGCTAAACATTCAATCAATCAATCAATGATTCTGAGGTTTTCCTCAACATGAACAAGTTGATGCTAGTATGCCATATAAAAAATATGTGTTGAACGGATTGTGCAAGTGTACGTTTCGTTTGTAACTTTATCTGAATATACTATGAACAAAAAAAGTATAAAATGGTACATGGAGGTGAACCCGGCTAAGCATTGTTAATTTGAATGTAGATTCGTTATAAAAATGAAAGTTTTCGTTTTGGTGAAATGATAAAAAGTTCCCCTTTAATTTCTGAGTAGTGATTGTTTGTAAAAAATATTTCTTAAGACTTTCGGTATGTTCTTGCATATAAATACACTAAAATAAATCAACCTTTATTTTTTTCTAATTTTCATTCTGTTATTCTGCTGCTCTGCTGTTTTTCCTTATTCCTGTTATGCTTAAGACACTGTCAACAAAAGGTATAAACTGGTGCAGAGAGGCGAATCCGGATCGTCATCTGTTAATTTGAACGTGAATTAGGTAAAAAATTGAGAATTTTCATTTCGGTAAAGTTAGAAAAGTTCGCCTTTAACTTCCGGGTTAAGATTGTTTGTAAACAATACATTTCTTTCGTCTTCCTGTATGTTCATGCATGTAACTTGACTAAAATAAATCATAAAAGGCAACATTCATTTATTTCACAATTCTCAGTCTCTCGTGGAATGAGCACTCTCGAATAATGAAAAAAGACGCATGATCATTAAGCCGGAACACGTTATGTACGTGTGCTCATTTAGCTAAAGACCTTATGAACAAAAATGGTGTAGTACATGGAGGTGAACTCTGATAATCATTGTTAGTTTAAACGTCGATTCTATGAAATAATAAGAGTATTTTCCTTTTGGTCAAATGCGAAAGGTCCCTTTAACTCTCCGGTAACGATTGTTTGTAAAAAAATACTTCCCGTGTGTTCATGCATGTAACTGTATTAAAATAAATGATAAAAAAAAACAACTTTTTTTCCATTCTGCTATTCTGTTGTTCTGTTGTAAAAATGAAAAAAAAAACGTTTTTGATAAATTGCTATTCTGCTGAAGACATTATATCAGAAATGTTAAAAATGGTGGAGAGGTGAACCCGGAACATCATTGTTTAATCCAAATTCGGAAAAAAACTGAGAATTTTCATTTTGGTGAAATGAAGAAAAATTCATCTTTAACTTTCGGGTTGTGATTGTTTGTAAAAAACCGTTTCTTAAGCCATCCTATAAGTTCATGCACGTAACTACGCTGAAATAAATGATAAAAAAACTTTTTTTTCAAATTTTGAATTGTTGCTATTCTGTTGTTCTGCTAAAAATGAAAAACAAATTGTTTTGCTAAATTATTGTTCTGCTGAAAACGCTATAAGCAAAACGGTGCAGTGACGGGAATCCGGATCATCATTGTTAGTTTTAACGTAAATTCGGTAAAATTTTCTTTATCTTTTGGTGAAATGAAGAAAAGTTCATCTTTAACTTTCGGGTTGTGATTGCTTGTAAAAAAAAACGTTTCTTAAGCATTCCTGTACGTTCATGCATGTAGCTGTACTATAAGAAATTATCAAAAAAACATGTTTTCCAACTTTCATTCTGCTACCCTGCTTTCTGCTCGCATGAATGATAATTGTTCATTCTGCTATTCTGCTGTTCTACTGGAAAAATTATTCTTTTATAAATTGCTATTCCGCTGAAGAATATGTAGGCAAAAATGTGCAGCGAGGAGAATCCGGTTCATCATTTGTTAGTTTAAACGTAAATACGGTAAAAAAAATAAGAATTTTAATGTTGGTGTAATGAGAAAATGTTCCCTTTAAACGTTCGCGTTGTGATTGTTTGTAAAAAAAAACGCGTTTCTTAAGCCTTTCTGTACGTTTATGCATGTAACTGTGCTAAAGTAAATGATAAAAACTACCTTCATTTTTTTCCAATTTTCATTCAGCTACTCTACTAACTTTACCGAGCCATGGAGATCTTTCCAATTGATTAATCATAAATATATTTTGTATTAGGTCTGTTAAACAATCGATAATCAACGCAGGCACATACAATTTTAAAATATTTAATTAAATTATGTTTAAAAACACCATTTTTAAACCCAAAATCACGATTAAGATATGAAGGGCTATCGTAAATATGTTCAACAAATGCGTTTCTGTAGGAAATTCATCTGTTGTGTCAATGATGATTATGTTGCAATAGAGGTGCATTTATTAACCAACGATGCATAAAAAAATTTAAACTCGATCAAATCATACGAAGTTACATTCATTGGAAAGGCGGTCAGACAATTCTCCTATTTTACTATAGTTATTGAAGTGTTTGAAATATTATAACTTTGTATATTATAATCAATAACAATCGCTATTAGTTTTCAAACATGTAAAATTCAAACATTACAAATGTGTGTAAATTGCGGGTGGGTAAAGGTATATTGCAAAATATTATACTTTGGATTTTGCTTAGCAAAAGAATAACGCGATGTATAACGCTTAAATATTTAACGCTTAAAAGCTATTAATAAAATAAGCAGAAGAAGAAGCAAACACAGATGAAAAAGATTCAGCAAATTAAAGTTTAGTGTTGCTATAAAAATGGAATGTTCGCACAGAATTGTTATCCATACAGTTGATTATCATAAAAAAACCACATAAAATGTAATAAATAAGAAAAAAAACAAGATGCACTGATAAACTACCAGACAAACCATACTAAAATTAAGTTGTCAACAAAAACATAAATATGTAAGAAAGTAAACATAATAAAAACATTTTACCTTAAGTGTTTATGCATAATTTACAAAACGCAGGGACTTTACCTTTTCCTATATATTATGTTGCATTTGTATCCGGGTACTCTGGTTACTGTCTCGTTAAAATAAAATAGTAATTTGACAGTATTTGACAGTGTTTATGCGGACTATATCTATAATCTAAATTTAAAATTATTTATTCTAATCATATGCAAGCAAGATATACCAACTACAATATATACGTCTTATTTATTTTTGTTGTTAATTTAGTTAATACTAAATCATTTTAACTCTCATGCGCATAAAGCTCAGAACTTATACGAATAGCTTTCGAGTCCGCTTTCTGGCTAGAACCAGTATAAAGTGTTGTATAATAAGAGGCATCGGGTCGAGTTGGGTACCAAACCGGCAACCTCTGGCATGAATGGCCATAACACTACCGCCACAATTTATTAAATTATCATCAATTGCTGCTTAAATGATACAACTCTACTTTTCTAGCTTGCAATATTGGACTAGTTTGCTCATAAGTACTAAAGATTAAATGAAGAAACGTAAAATGTACAATAGTATTAGGTGTTCTATGGCGGCAGTGAATAGTCGGTGCTGGGGTCTTCGGGCATGTGGTGTAATTACACTCATGGACAGTCTCAACCAACCCTCGGGTCGTCTGTGTTGTTTTATTGGTTGCATTTGGTGTATAATTTCCCTTTTATCCAATAGTATCCACTATTGCAAAAGCAGTTGGCAGGTAAGGCAGGTGTTGTGATTTTCTAGTAAGACGATATTCGTGTTACATTTGTTGCTACCACTCCTTTTTATCGCTTAATTCTAAAGATTATTTTAACTTCTTATTAACCTGCCAAACACGATATCAGTTGAGTGAGAGTGGGGTGCAAATAATTTACATAACAAAACGAGACTCTAGGATACCAATTGCATTACTTCAAAAACATATAATGATTTTTTGTTAAGCTATAAGGATAACATGTTGACATTTTCCTCGTATAATATACCGGTGAATCTAATTATAAATTTATCCTCAAATCCAATGTCAGTAAACTAGTGGAAATCATTTGTATTTAACCTTGTGTTTCTATACGATATTTTGAAATTTCTTTGTAAAACATGTCGGTGAATCTATATATAAGTTTATTCTGAGAAGCAAAGTCAGTAAACAACTGCTGGAAATCATTTGCATTTAACCTTGTGTTTTTATACAGTACTATGAAAGGAATTACAAACAAATATCTTAAGGACAATATTTTGACATTTCTTTGTAAAATATGTCGGTGAACTATAAATAAGTTTCTCGAGAAAAGCAAGGTCCGTAAACAACTGCTGGAAATCATTTGTATTCTGCACTTATAATGTAATAAGATATTTCTCTTTACCTGACTTTAATGGTGATGTGATTTATAGACAACATACTTTTTCCGCTTGACGCTTTTTGTCCGCAGAAAAAATATACATACTTTGACTTTGTCCGCATGATGCACTTTGTCCGCCAAAATTTGGAAAGAAATAAGAAACTTTTGTCCGGATGATACCCTTTATATGCATGCATTTTAGAATAATGTTGACGTTTGTTCGCACAACAAATTTTGACCTCATATGTGATATAATATTGAACAATTTTGTATGCGTGAAAATTTTGTCCACGTTATTTTAACAAATGACGCTTTTTGTCCACAAGGCATTAAATCAATATTTAGAGGATCATAGATGAAAGTTTAGTCATTATTGAATTTATTAAACGATTTTATTTTTGAATAGCATATATACATAGCATGCGAGGCTCAAATCCAAGATGGCCACCAAAGTGACCGCCAAATGTGAAATTTATGTTATTACATAATCTGACAGAAAACACTGCAAAGTGTTATAATTTAGATAAATTGCGTAATTGTAAGCTGTATGGCATGTTAAGATAAGTAAAAAGACGATTGATTCATGTACAATAAGTTTAAATAAGGGACAAAATGGGGCAGGATAAAACGAGGAATGCAAAGTTTGACTGGTAGGAATAAGTTTTGAATTTAGTTGAACGTTCGGTAGATTAACGTTATACAGTTATAGCATTAGAAACATAAAAGAAGCAACATAAACAAAGGGAAGAAAGCAATACATAAAGAATTAAAGTAGTTCGCGGCGTTCCTATAATTTTTTTATATCTGGCGCAATTCATTAAAAATCTGTACAATTAATCTATGAAGACTCAGCTTTAGTTTAAGCTTTGTTTTCTTTTGATATAGTACCGCAATTTCTCATTTACAGCGTCCCTTGGTGGTACGTATTTTTCGCCGTTTTTCCCTTGTAAAATAGAGAGAGAGAGAGAGAGAGAGAGAGAGAGAGAGAGATTGTGTGTGTGTGTGTGTGTGTGTGTGTGTGTGTGTGTGTGAGACAGACAGACAGACAGACAGACACGATAATGGGATGCTCATTTTATTTTGGAATGAATGAATACATTGTAAGAGAATACTCAGCAACAAAATCGTTATAAAAGTTATTTAAAATCATATAAGTACGAGACATTTCGTGTTTTGGATTTAAAACCAAATATAAAAATATATTAACGTCTGCATCAATATATACTATAAATATACGCTTTCTGTTCAATTTGCGCAGTTCGTGAGCATATCTATTACATTTGTTCAAAAGATATTGTCAGAGTTTTATAATAGTATGCGTAATTCTAGCTGTCATTCTTTGTACAATGACACCTGTTGAGTGTACATATTTAGTGCAGTACATAAACACAAATCTAAGTAAGTTTTAATGACAAAACTCCTTGATACAAAAACAGATTCAAAAAGTAAAGAAAAGAGATTAAAAACGCTCAGGAAATGTAAAACATGAGATATAGGGTTAGGATGAATAGGGTTAGAGAGAGAGAGAGAGAGAGAGAGAGAGAGAGAGAGAGAGAGAATTTAAGAAACATAAGAGGAGCTCCCTAAAGGTAAATCGATTGCTTATTGATTAGTTTAATATACAGTAGAACTTTGATGGCTCGAACCCGACGGGACTCGACACAATAGTTCGAGCTAAGGGTTGTTCAAGCATTGTTTCATTGTTTAACATCATACCAAATATGTATATGCATATACATCGAAATAGGATTTTGTTCGGGACTAGATAAGTGGTTCGAACTATATATGGTGTTCTAGCCATCCGTGTTCAAGCCAACGAAGTTCTACTGTATAATCACCTTTCGTAAGTCACTTATTCAAATGATTATGACAACATCCGTAAGTGACTAACTGGCTAAAAATGCAAATCTCTACAATAACATAATTGATTTGTTTACAAGTAGAGACAACCATAACCGTGTACTTTACTGCAGGTAAGGAAGCGTTGATATTGATATGAATGATTTTGCACATTGTATTGTTATGCAAAGCGTTTCTGTGTATGTCACATTAACCTTGTACTTTACTGGAGTTTGGGAAGTCTTGATATTGATATGAGTGACTTTGCACATTGTATTGTTAAATATCTGTTTTAAAACATATCACGTACAAACATGACATGATCTTTAACAAATAGTTTGTTAATGTTTTAGTGTTTACTTTATTAAACATGAAACACTAGAAAGAATATAA
Source organism: Panopea generosa (assembly GCA_029582155.1). Lineage (NCBI taxonomy): Eukaryota > Metazoa > Mollusca > Bivalvia > Adapedonta > Hiatellidae > Panopea > Panopea generosa. Next base: position 43,868,191 of record CM055899.1, read on the forward strand.
AGCTTTAGATAATTGCGGTGTTACTAATCAAAGCAAAAAGATTTGTAAAACTGCTGCGTAATATATTAGCTATTCACATTTATTAGCTTACTAAAATACTTTAAAGGGACACACTTTAATTTTCACTTAAAACTATTTCTGAAAAGCATATATACTTATTATGTAAAGTTACATTACCATAGCATATGTTAAGTCTTGTGTTGAAAAAAAGTGCATAACTCTTGTAAATGGTTGAAAAACATTATATTTGGCAGATCTTCGACAGCAAGTGCAAACATATATTAATTTCTTGAGTTGTATCGGAATGACAGAACTTATTTCAAGTATATAAAGATGAATACAGTAGAACTTCGATGGATCGAACCCGACGGGACTGAACAAAATAGTTCGAACGAAGAGTGTCAAAATACATTTAAATATGTTGGCTGGACCTAATTCCTTGTTCGACTCAGTGTTCTAGCCATCGGAGGTAGAATAATAGAATTTAGATAGTATTTCGACCGGGACCAGATAAGTGGTTAAAGCCATGTGTGGTGTTCCAGCCATCCGTGTTCGAGCCAACGAAGTTCTACTGTATATATATATATATATATATATATATATATATAACATGCTCTCCGTCTTCCGTGACCTAGTGGTTAATGCGTCTGCCTCCGAAGCGGGAGGTCGAAGGTTCGAAGCTGGTATAGCACATACTGCAATAAGACATCATGGTGTTAAAAAAGTGACTTTTATAGGATTTCAACATATGCATGTATTTACGGGCATTTGAGGACTTCTTTTTTCAAAAAATCTCAGGGTGTCACTGCACCTGCTTTTAAAAAAAACAACATGGTCAACTTACCAGTTATTGTGCATTTAATGTGGGTTTACATTCCTGCAATGAAAAAATCAAAAAAAAATCTTTATTGAATTCTTTTTGTACTATGGAAATCCTAGACCTTATTTTATATTGAACAAAGAACACAATTCAACTGTGTTTTGAGACCTAAAGGTGAGCATCTATAATAATAATTATTGCTGTTGTTTTTATAATGACTTTCATTTCAACTACACAATATCAGAGACATATAAACAATTAAAGCAAAAACGATACCCTGTCCTCTGGCAGGAAACAGGTGCGAAAATGGCACATTGTTATCATAACAAAATTCAAGGACTTGTATAAAGTCTTTATAGAATTCCTTGCAAAATTACTCAACCGCGATAAGGAGTCATAGAGTCACAACCCCCAATATTTATAATTATAATTAACACGCGTCGTACACGGTAGAGAAATAATAAATTGCAGTAAACATAATTACATGCAACTTTATTTTGATAAGAAATGTTTATTTAAATAAAAGGAAGTTTTATGGTGTACAAACAGGAAGGAATAAAACTAGCTGGTAAATACAATTATCGTCTCATTAGTGGGGCGTTATGCACTGTTAATGAATCTAAAAATATTAGTGACATGAATAATTAAATGGGCGAGCTTGTAGGTGAGTGAGTGAATGGAAGAATGAATAAATGAATGAAAATATGTAGCAGTATACGAATATGAAGTATTTAAATGACATAAAATTAGTAATTGATATCAGCGCTGCGGCCTATTTTCGTTTCCGTGACGCGTGATTTGCAACTGCATATTGCCTTAAATTAATGCTTTTTTTTTTAATTAATTCCGTTTAGAAAATATTATCTTTACTTTTGATTTTGTAAGAACATAACTCACCGATCAGTCATTGTTTCAAGAATAATTTATTTATTTGTGTAGGATATATTCTTAATTAAAAATGAAGCCTATTTTGTAATTTACATAAATGATATGTTGTTCATTATGTTTTTATATTTATGTTATTCAATATTTAATATTTTTATTTTACTAAAGTTAATTACGCTGTCTTCTTTTATTTTTATACTTAAATACTCTAATTATAAGTTTATCATCCATGTTGTTTAATCAGCAATTTCAATAGCTATTACAGTACTGCATGACATGGTTGTGGGTATTTCTCGCCGTTTTTTGCGAAGGAATGCCCATGAGAAAATGCTTAATTCTCAGTAGTTACGCCAGTTTCTATAAATATGTTAACATCACTCGATCAGGTAATAGTTTAGCTTTCGATCGATGTATGTTTCACTAATATAACAGTTATTTATTTAGTAAAAATTGTGTTTGTGATTCACTGTTGGTGATTTTCTTTCTCTTATAGCGGCCAATAACACGTCTATGTTCTATATTAATAAGTATGTTTTAAGAGTAAAATAACACTTCCAGTGGTTTTTTTGCATGTTCATCCTATGTTTAAACTAAGACACGCGATTTCAAATGATTAATAACCTTTAAACAAATGTAATTATTCGATTCAAAACAGTAACAAATGTGTATGATTTTTCCGCGTGTGAATCTCATGACCCCCACGGCAGATCCACACACGTGGACTATCGGGAGTGCGTGTGAATCTAACGTGACACTGGTCAACCCATGCCGAAAAAACGTTCGGACTTAGTCGTTTTTGAACAATTATAGGTGCCATGTTCAAACCCCTTGTCCAGAGGCCATTTCTTGTCGGAATTTGATGATCTTGGTGTCGTTGGGCAGGTATTGAATAGATCTTAATGTTACTTACCTCATTGACCCATGGGCAATCGGTAATGTCATTCCTGGGGCCTAGAACTGAGGTGGTCACCCTGGCACGTGCGCCATTCTAAAAGGCATGTGCGATGGGTTTATCTTCATATATGTTGTAGGGAATTTAATTCTGAGCAACTTTTGTCCTTAACTTATATGGCTAACTCAAACCGTTTAGCCAGTAGAGCCTTAACCCCAACTCAGATACGGTCAGCCGGAGGGCCAAAAAGGGCTTGAACCTTAGCCGAAAGGCCATTTCCTGTTCGATTTTTTCAAATTGGGTATCGTTGGAAAGGTCTTCGCGAGCCTGACAAAGTGGCGTCGAGTTTTGTTAAAAAATCTCATACCCGTGCACGTGCATGTGCAAAAATAGAAATAAGGGACCTAGAGAAAAAAAAATTAGCTCAATCTCGTCAAATAAAGGCTAGTTTATATTTACCGTATCGAAAAATAACTTATACTTTTTCGTATAGCTCGGATCAAAAATTGGTAACCCGTGCTAGAAAATGAGAGGCACGTGCATTGATTTATTTTTCATATATGTTGTAGAACACCTTATTCTCGGCAACTTTTGTTCTGAGAGTGTTCAGCTATCTGTCTTCGTTTAGTCCGAAACTGCCCGTGCCAACACGTGCCACTCCCAAAAATGCCGCAAATTTTGGATGCCATGTTCAAACCCTGGTACTAACGTCATTCTTGTGACGTTTTTAACCCAGATACAGGGTTCGACGGGTATGGTGTAGTTCTTGAGGTTGGTATATATTTTTTTAGAAAATATGACCACCAGGGGTCGCCAGCGGGCCTCGAACTTAGGTTATGTTGTAGCACGTGGCGGTAAATGAGAGCTATGTGCATTGAGATCATGTTGATATATGTTGTAGAGAATTTAAGTCAGAGCAACATTTGCTCTTAGAGTGATAAGCTATCTGTCTCCCTGCATACCCGTGCAATTCCACCGTTTTTGCGAATTTAGGTGCCATGTTCAAACCCTTGCCCAAAGGCCAATTCTTGTCGGAATTTGATGATCTTGGTGTTGTTGGACATGTATTGGATAGATATTAAGGTTGCCGTACCTCACTGACCCGAGAGCACTCGGTCGAGTTTTGTTAGTAAATCTGAAGCACGTGCACGTGCAAAAATTAAATATTATACCTAGAGTCGATTTTTTTGTTAGCTAGATCTGTCAAACAAAGGCCAGTTTGTTCTTGCCATTTTAAAAAATCACTTATACTTTTCTATATTACTGATTTCAAAAATCGACATTTTGGCCGATTTTTCGATTTTTTACCATGTTCGAGCCTCCGTAGAGGCCATATGCCGTACCGCAAGGCTATAAAACTATACATTTTCGGAAAGATATATTCCAACCCTTTAACATGATATCAAAATTATTAGGCCCAATGACCTAGACGGGTCATTAAAGGTCATCTGAAAATGACCCGAAATTCATTAAATTTAGTGATTTTTTCCCTAAAAAAAGTCATCAAAAATATCGGAAGATCGTTCATATCTTTGCCATTTATAAACATATCTCTCTGAAATGTTCCATAAATGTTCCTTTATGCATGTTCTATGGATTTCTATAGATTGCTAGGGCGAGATATGAAGTTTAAATAGACTTATTTTTATCTGAACGCTTTTTTACGCTTGGTTTGGAACGAAAATTGAAGATTGACCTTGACCGTGGGAAACAAGGTCAATGTCAAGAATTGTTAAGTAGGATGAGATACGTTCATTGGTAAAGAGTTTATAAAGATCAAGCATCCCAATGTTGAGATATAACATTTTAAATATGACCGAAAAAACACACAAAAAACATAACATTTTTGCTTGACGAATATTTTTATAGTGAAATGTCCCCTACCTAACACTACATAAACCCCAAGGGTTGCCCCTAATTACGGATCTCGGACCCTTCTTATTATTGAGATAATTACCATAACTCCCTAATTGAGGGACACAATCATCAAAAAAAAAATTCCCCCCTTACTTTCAAGAACAATAACTCTGTCAAAAAAATAGGGGAAAATAGGGGAAAATCACCTTCGTGGTCCTTATCCATTTATCTTTCTAATGGTACCTTCAGATTTAACCCAAGTCATATAGAAATATATATGTCATCGAATTACGTGGTTAAATCGAGTTTTAGGAACTTTGTGTTGTGAGGTTGGGATATCCCCATATACCCATATTTTTGGTGATTTTTTTTTGGCTCGGTTTATGTTGTCCATCCCTGGGGACATAGAAAACCCAATAACGTTCTGTAACTTTTACTATCCTGACATAGAAGCCCTTAAAGACCTTAACCCAGGACCCATAAACATCATTCAAGTTTTTCAAAGATAACAAGTTTTTAGTTAAGCCTGGGTTTAGGTATCTGAATAACCTCTAAATGACCCCTAATTGCCCCCTATACCATCCCTAGGTCAAACCCCTTAACCCAACAATACACACATAGTTATGTCCTTCTATAAAATTAAATTGATGATAGTGTCCCTACAATTATTATTTAGGGTCAAAATTTCAAACCTGGTTCCGTGGTTTTGCCGAACACCCCATACTTAGTTACTATATAGATATACATATAACCCATATAGTGCTTTTATATAAATATACGCATATATATGCCTCGTAACTCAGCTTATATACTATTGTATATCTTTTCCTTCTGAGACCGACTTGTGGATGTTTGGTACATACGACAACGTAAGCGTAGGTGTTGCAGCAATTTTGGGGTCCTTTATAGACCCCGCCTTTTATAAGCGCCCCGCAACAAAGATTTTATATAGGCTAGGGCCTTTTTACCTTATTATACAGAGGCCGACATTCGGTGGGTTCCTAATTAAAAAATCATATTTTTTTCCACTTGGCCTGATTTTTAAAAAAAAATCATTACATTGATAGGGTATAAAAACCCACTTGGATATTAAGTATTATTGTAATATCTGATAATTATTGGTTAGAACATGGCGCTGTTTTTCCCCCGATCTTGAAGTCTTGGGCGTCTTCCCAATTTCTATAAAAAAAGCTCTGTAGACCAAAATCCCATAGTGCGAAATAAATATTTCACTCGCTTAAATAAAATTCACACACGTCACTCTATTAGAGTAATGAAAAGCCACGAGTCTAGTTTAGTTTATCGCTTCAAATCAATCAATTAGGGGCGAGCAATTTCGACGTTGAAAAAATTTATAATTAATCTAATGCAGAATTTACATTTGAATCCCAAAAGCTCATACGCCAAAGTTTTTTTTGTTATATTACTACAAAAGTTTAAAGACAGCTATAATGTGTCTTTTATATCTTTTTCCATATTCAAATGTACCAAATAAAGCCTTTGATGGTAAACTTGACCAAAATTACAAATATTTAGCGGGAAATGAAAAACGACGAGATATTCCGCATACATTGATATTCATGCGGAGCATCTCCGAGTTTATGCCATTCTTGGCCTGTCGGGACTAGGCGATTGCGGTAATGGTGTAAGGGAAACAACTCAATTTCAATTTTGTTATAAAACTTAATTGCACACTTTACACATATTTCACCTCTAGTAGGATAAATGATAAATTTTAAGGGGCTTTTTTTTGCGAGGTCCTATATAGACCTCACAATCCATAAGGACCACACAAGAAAGGTCTAAGATAGATCGATACCCCGTAAATGCTAGTATGTCTTAGTATATATATATATATATATATATATATATATATATATATATATATATATATATATATGTATAATATGAGCATTAAAAAGAGGACACTGAACACTATTTCATGCATTGTCCTTAATTTTCGTGCTACATGCCACCTTCATTCTTTAGGTGTTATATGGGAGTGATAATAAAACATGTAAGCAGATGACCGATAATCAATCTTATTGCATTACTTTGAATTTGTATCGTTAGTGGAAGAGAAGAAATTGTTTCCCTCTGTTGAAAATAACACATACAATACATATATAAAGAAAATAACCCTTGCTCCCTGGCTGCCATGTTTTTAAACGGATCAAGTTGATTTGGGTAGAGAGTCTCCTACTGATGTTCATTTGTACAAAATTATTTGAAATCTGACCACCGGTTAGTTATTACATTAAAAACTATATCATATTCATGAAACACATATGTGACTTTGAAAAAGTGCAACATTTGCGACATAAGTTGAAATATTTAAAATGAATCATTCAATTGCAATAAAGTTTTAAATGTCAAACTGAGTTTGATGACACATTTGAGAACAACCTGAACTTCTATTTTCTGGTATTAATCATACATATTTATTTCGTTTCGTGTTTTTAGAGTTAAAACAATTTGCTTCAACAGAAGTCGATGTCGATATGATACTTTCTTTGCTTCACCATCTTTTTCCTGAATATACCTGAAATAACAACAAAAATAAAATATTTCACGATTTTACTAATGCTGACCTATGCATAAATTTTACTTATATATCCTATTTATAATTATTTTATTTTCGATATATTTCTGCTTTTACATTAGATTAACATGTTAACTACAAGCAGTACTAAATAACAAAACACATCATGATATATTTGGAATCAAGCTTATTTTGCATATTATTATGTACATATTATAATATAATTTAGATTAAGAATAAAAGAGTCATACTTAACTAAATAAGATATTGTGCAGATTTGAAAAATGAAATTATCAAATGGACATACTTTTAGGACAAGGACAACATGATACCTTTTTAATTAAATAAAATACTGGCATAGTTGTAAAATTTAGCACAAATGGTGGCTATTTGGATGGATCATGTCTAGTACAAAATACCATTGTTTACCTTAAAAACATGTTTTTAAACTTGCTATTATCCCAACATTTGAATTTGACCTGACCCGTTGAGTCACATAAATGATTTAGCATATAATGATCCTAATTATAGCCAACTCGTTCAAAATATTCCAGGCATCATCGAAAATGTATTCATACTACCGAACGCAGTGGTAATATCTATGGAGTATGTGATCCGGGTTCAAATCCCGTGACATACACTATGGTTTATTTTTGGTTGATTTTTCGAGCCACACTATTTTCCCAACAGAGATCCACAAATATTTTTAATTGTTATAATGTTAGTACTGAATGCTTTGAACATTTTTAGAAGCACTTTTTATTGAATGTGTCATTTATACAGACAGACTAGCCAATAGCAGTATTATTTTCGCTAAACTATATATGAATATATGTAAATTTGCGTACAACTCTGTCTCCTATCATAATATTATCAATTCATTAAAAAAGCGTTTGCATCTAATGGAAGATATTTAAAATGGAATATAAAACTCATCGACGAAAAACACAAACAAACTGCACAATTTCATTGCATGTATTGAATGAAACAACACGTTTGCTGTCGTCTCTTTGATGACTGTGACGTCACCGTGCGTCGGCTAACATCAAAGAGATATTGTACGAGCGAAACGTACATGATTTCAAGTCTTTGAAAAAAGTGACATGTTTATGTCGTTTCTTTTTGAAAATTGAAGCATGTTTTTGGATTGCTAAGTTAGTAATATGGAGGAAATATATCAAATTAATGGATAAGATATATCAACGGTATGTACTCTGTGAACAACTATTTTTCCAAACGTTATGGATAACGCAAATAATTCCAGTCTGACTTCAAAATAAAATCGGTCCAGGTCACTTTCCTAATTAATGTCATTAATATAATAATTAAAGTCACTGTTAAAAACTCAAACAAACAAGTAATACTGTGCATTTTTATTAAATATTTTAAAGACGCAAGCCATTTTCGGTCCGAAGTCTCAGCTTTGACCACTTTGAAAAAATAAACGTCACGAGCAAACAATTTAACACCTTACGGCAAGCAAAACCGTTTTGATGAACCGATATGGGTCGCAAATCACACATCGAAGGCCTGTTATGCAGCGATAGACGCTTCCAAAAAACTCCAGGGGCGGATCAAGGATTTCAGTTTAGAGGGGGCGCGCATGTGCGGATCCAGGAATTAATGTTAGGGTTGGGGGGTATGGGGCGGCAAATTATACTTAAGTGAATGTATATATATTTATAACTTAATTCTTTTGAATAAAGGTAAACATAATAACTCGTATACCTTGATTTTTTTTATAAACGTATTTATTTACAAAAAAAAGTCGCTAGGGAGGCTCGAACGTTAAACCTCTAGATTGACAGGCGCACGCCTTACCTATTACGCTACTGCACCACTTTAGATTTGTATTAGACACAATCATAGCACATCACTATCTTGTTAGGAGCAGGCCGATGGCATATTGTTTTTCTGGCTAAATCTTTTTTTTTTAATATAACATGAATGAAAATAGATGAAAGTTTAACATAGTTTTCAGTGATGTATTGATTATTTGTTTGCCTCAGTTTGTCTACCAGTTTGGTTGTTTCTGTATCGGTGCTTTTGAAAGTTTGGTCTACGCAGTGTAGATATTTTAATTGTATACATGTTTTAGCAGACTGGTCTATTTAACATCATTTACACAATTCATGACATGCAAATATACATACATTTTCTTCTGCAGATGAAGATCTATATGTAAAAAAAAAGCTATTCAGCTTTTTTTTTTAATTTTTGCTCGCGTTGATGGTGCCGCCATAACAAACGTTTTTGCGTAAAATTACCAGAAACGATATAGAGCTAACGACAAGGAAAAAAACTTTAAAAAACGACCAAACACTGGGCGACAGTAGAATATACTCAAGCATCATGCTAGAAGTAGTAAGTTTGTACATATTTTAGGTACATCAAATATGTGCTTAATTTGTTTTAACACAAATCGTTTAGATGGTTACTTGAGTTCAGGGTGAATGTGTAGAAGAAAACCTATGCTTACCAAATTTTAGGGGGAGCGTGCGCCCCCCCCCCCCCCCTTTGAATCCACCCTTGAACTCCCTTACATATCTGTAATGGCTTAGTCAAAATTGACCTCCTTTTGCACAGCGGGTGACAAAAACAATAGAATGTTATTGCCGCAAGGCATATTTCACAGCTTAGTAATGCATGATAGGGGTAATTTATACGTCCGATAGAAAATATTTAGACCGATTTTTTATTAAATTTTGAAACGAAAACCGGTTTTGAACGGTAGAAATCGGTCCAAAAACCGAAAAAACGGTGATTTTAGAAGCCCTGGGCCCGGTTTCTCGAAAATACTTAAGTCTTTTATTTTACTTTAACTCAAATAGTGTGCTCAATTTAAGTATAAAATTGAGCACACTATCGAGTTTAAGTAAAATAAGAGACTTAAGTATTTTTTTGAAACCAGGGCCTGGTACTGGTGTGTTAAATACTTTTACATATTTCTATTGTTGATTGATATATTTGTAAGTATGTATGCCTAGTTTGTAGATATTTACAGCTATGTATTATCAAAGTGAGAAGGGCGGAGTTCACTTTATCGAAAACCGGTATGGTTGGCCGTTCAGCATATTTAAAACAGAAGGTTGGCTAAACTACTGGTGTGCTTGCTCTTATCTCTACATGTGGTTTGGATTGATAGCTGTGGGAACTATTAATGTGTGAGAGATAAGATGACTGGTCGCTTGGGGCCGGGTCACTATTTATAATACTGGTAATCAACATTATAATGCATACTTATAATTCTGTTCTCATTGGTCAAATTGAATTAGAAGTGGCTACATGACGGAGTGTATTTTGCAAATGGATACACAATGATTTCTAAATTAACAAAATGTTTCTTACATTAATAATGAAAATTTGCCTTTTTTAATGTATATTCGACACAATGCACACGATCCTATAATAAAAACTGGCAATATCTTTATTTGAATTTAAAAAGGTTTTCAAAGAATTTTTTTTTATTTATAAACTTTTAAATCAACATGACATACACTCATGTATTCATCAACAGTTTTGCTAATTTTCAATCATATAAATTAAGTATGAATTTTCAATGTAAAAAGACATCGTCACTATTTAAGCAAATACAGAAAATCAGTGGGAATGGCCATTTTTCATTGCTGCTGGCATTTATACCGTTACTCCGGTCTTTAATGAGGTGTTTAATTAAGATCTAATGGGAGTTGTAAATAAACAAAATAGCCGTATAGATTAAGTACCATTGCCCAGCATGTGGTGATTACTGGTATCTTGCTCGGTGATCAGATAAGAACTGCCATTTGAGTTATGTATAAATCGGTTTTTGCTTCAAGTAATCTAAACATCATTCAATTTCTTGGATGGAAATTGTAGTTTGTAATCATCTTTCTGCATATTATCTATAATAATTTCATCAAATACATCATAACCAAACAAATAGTTTTGAAAAGCATAGCTGCTATATCTCATGTTGTTTTTCAAAGGTATGTGTGATTACTCAAGAAAAATAATATATCCCTGGTATATAGGGTTGCTAAAGTCTGCCCTCAAAACATAAGAATTTCTAGAATACCATTTACATAATCTTGGTTAATTAGATTGAATAAATTTATTGAATATTTTGCCATCTTTATGCCATCGAGGTCTAACAGACGATCAGTTAACCTAACCACTGCTTCCTGGGATAAACCAGTACTCGAGCACACCTCGTCTCCGCAATTAACTGATAACTTTCCCACTTGAAACAATGGTGAGAGACGAATGATAATGAGGCACAATGTCGTATATCAATCACCACGGAGAATGTTGCCGGGCGGGGGATTCGAACTCACGACCCCTGGATTGATAGTCAGGCGCGTAACCGACTGAGCTTATCAGGCCCGGCTGGTTAATTAGATATGTATAACTAATTGTTTACTCTCAGTGGAATTGTTGGTTATATATATTATTATGAAAATGAAAGTATTAACCTTCTCAGTCTTTATATATTACAACATATATATGTCTCGTAATTTTATTGCTACAGTTTAAAATTATTATTGGCTGACATCATTATAAATTATGTTCCGGAATAACTATTACTACTACTAATAATAATGATTTATATATCTGTCTCACCGACTCAAAATCAAAAATATCTTAATATCTTGATCTATTAAGTAATCGAATCAGTGGATGTTAAACAATGCGTTCCGAACTCTATACAAATGAATCTGCCGACAATATGTTTGATGGAGTTCTACTGGATGTTAGTCCCATTATTATATATGTGTAATATGTGTGTCTAACTTTGAATGAGATATAGTCATGCTCTGAACACAACTTAGTCATACTTTTTTTGTTAATTCTGTATGATGACAACTGGTAAAAACATTTCTCTTGTTAAAATTCCTATGATTATTATATCAAATTGCAATAGGTTTTTTGTTTTATGTTAATGTTCCAAACAGAAAGTGATACCTTTTTATCTTTTTCTGATGTCCATTCTCGGTCAAACACATGTACTCCATCCATATACATTTTCTTTGTTCTTTTGTATGTTTTTTCAGACACCTTCATGACACCTCCATGCTCTACTGTCATAATACAAATTTAATAGTATTTATTATTCATCAAGTAGTCACTTTTTTATCTATTATATATCCATTTATACGAATAATCAATTTTTACATATTATAATTTTGTTGTATACATTGTAGTTTTGGTCGCATTGAATACAAGAGCTGTGAGTGAACAGCGTTAACTCGACTTTTCTAGTGTTGCCACAAAACAAAATTTAATATCAGAAGTATGTAACATATAAAAATATCAGCACTATAGTACTAACATGTATGTGAAATGGAGGTGAGGAAAATAACAGACGCAAAATTGAAACGGCGGAGTAAATCTAATTTAATAGAAAAACAAAATTGAAAAAAGAAATATGATGGGGTAGAAAATAGGGTATAAGGCTCAGAAAAGATTTAAACATAGCAAAGTATCTTAATATAATAAAATAAAGGGAGGCTCTTTGGTAGCTACCAAAATTACAATAAGGCAAAGTATTTCATATTTAATGCAAAACAAAAAAAAAATTGGTAGGAAAGGTATGGTTGGAGTCAGACGGCTCTTGGTAGGCAACACACATGAAATTGGGCAGAGCATTTCTTTGATAAAAAGCAAAAGATAATCTATAAAAATTGGTATTGACGGATATTTCATGTGATATTAAACAAAATTTGACTTAGAGCTGTCGGAGGGACAGCGCGCTCAACTATTCGAATATTTGTCACAAAAGTACAAATTTGATTGAGACTAATGACAACTCCAAGCTTACACGATTTATCTAACTTACTAAATTGAGTAGAGCTTATAACTGCAATACTGTGAATGAAATTTCAATCCATCCAATACATGGAAAGACTGTTGAGTTTCAATTAAATACATTGAATGTTTGTTGTGATATAGACTTGATGGTACTTGCACGCACAACTTTAACCATAATTTTAAGTAAAATAAAGGCAATACTTTTGCATTATAACCACCCAAGAGTTACCTTAACTTAGTTATTGGAGTAGGTTTTATGACTGGGAAGTCTTGTATAAAAGTTCAAGTCAATACATGCAATGGTTATTGAGATAGGCACTTGCATGCATAACTTTAACCAATGTGTGACGCCGATGCCCGAGTGAGTAAAATAGCTCTCTTTATTCTCCGAATAGTCAAAAAACGGCTGTTCAAATTATATTGTGACAAAGTACAAACTCAGATACTGATGGCTAATCCAGATAAAAAGAGTTATTTATGGAATTACATAGCTTAAACCTTGTATGAAGTTTCAGTCAAATACATGCAGTGGCTTCTGAGAGATATATTTTAACCAAATATTCTAAGTACAAAAAAGGGCCATAATTTAGAAAATAATAGCAAGAGTTACCCCTGTTCATTAATGTAGTTTGATTTAGACTGCAAACTCTTTTTTTAAAGTTACATCAAATTATGAGATATGAAATTAATTGTATTTGCACGCAACACTTTAACCAGAATTTCTACATTATAAGTCATACAAGGGCGGTAATTTGCATTATATAATGCAAAAGCTTGATTACTGTGAAGTCTTGTGTGAAAATTAAGCCAATACATGCGATGGTAACTGATATAGTTACTTGCACTGTCTCAGAATATAAGCACGCACAATCATGTCAAGTTCCATCCATATAACTTCACACTTATGTACAATTATGAGACAATAAATGTGACATTTTTGCACTCAAATACGACATTGACCTTGAATTTTGTAGTCTGATATGTTACATACTAGGGTTCTCCATGGCCGAGTGGTCTAAGGCACCGTCTAAAGATCATTTCCCTCTCACCGCTAGGGTCGTAGGTTCAAATCCTGCTCACACCAAAACTTTATTTGAGAAATATTGCCAGTTACTTGCGGAAAGACGGTGGTTCTACTCAGTCTGAGGTCTTCTTCCACCAGTAAAAATTAGATATGCCATATATAACATGAAATGTGTTGAAAAATGGCGTTAAAACCCATTCAAAAATATACTGCCTCAGAGCATAAGCATGCACAGTTATGCCAAGTTATATGCAAATAACTTCAAGCCCTACATATTAATGAACAATTTTAAAAACTTTTTAAAACGAAGATTGGAAGCTGACATCAGAGCCGATGCTGGGTGCGTACAGAATTTCATCTTTTTCTAGAATTTTCAAGCCGAAAGTAAGAAAAATTCACACCAATGGTAACTATAATATATAACCACTGCAAATAATGATAGCATATATATCCAGTAGCATATACATTGAATGGATATGATTTTTAATCTCAAAGATATATTGTAATCACCAAGACTGCCTCAATATAAATTTTGTGTACTAGTACTTCTGCCCATATGCACAAATACATATTCCAATATATTGCGATATCAAATGATTACTTACCTGCAAACAAGCTTTCCTTCGATGATTTGATTTCTGCCATTAAATGTGTCTCGGAAAAGTAGCTTCAACATTTTCAAACATCCTTGGGCAAGTAAATGTTATTTCTGGCGCCATATCAAAACACTATCTACAGTTAACGCTTCAGGAATACATCGTAACAACACTTTTCTTGAAGACACTTTCCAATTTTTTCAACATCAAGTGCAACATCTTTTCAGGAAACTGAAATTAAAATGTGTGATTGAATACCTACAGTATTTCTTGACGTTTTCAAATTTGAAGTGTACATTGACTCCTGTTAAAGATATCTTAACAATATACAATAAAGTTATATCAAGATTGCATTAAAATATTTAAAATAATTAATCATATCATGAGTTTATGTATTTAATAGGTAAACAAATATACATGTTTATATAGTTTTTTTAAAAAAAGCGTTACGCTAGTAAAATTCGCTGTTTGAAAAAATCATTGTGGAATGTTTTGAATCAACTTAACCATTGTGAGCTGTTATTCTGCATAATATATTGAGTTTAAATTTAAAGAACATACGTTTAAGAAATAATTTTTCGCAGTTTTGTTTATTTTGAACATTTACATTTTCAAGAGTAAATAAATAAAATGTTAATTGAATATGTAGAAATTTATAACTGTATACAAACCATTTTAACGTTTGTTTCCTGGTGAACTCTCTTTGTGTATATATTCCTGGCTTGAGTTATGTGTATCATCACTACTCATTGAAAATGAACTTGTCTCCAAAAAAACATGTATATTTTATTATCAAAATAGTATCATAAATTATTTCATTATCAAAAGTGGTAACACATGTAAATGACAACTATTCCATTTAATAGATTTTATACCAATTAACAGTATACTTCATATTGCAGTTTACAAACATGAACTACACAACCAGTAATGTTGTCTGAAGAGGGTCAGTACTCTCTGCTCCAGAGAGATACACTACACTGCACACGTATCATTGCTGATAAATTGTTGCTAATACACAAATTGCTGGTTCTTATTGCTTTGTTTATGTTCGTATATTTGTCGAATCTTTTCCATCAACATAATTATAAAATGATATTGATACAAATTGTTCAAATATATTAACTTAGAAATTGAAAATACATTTTTAAGGTTCATAGTAGAAAAAGATATTATTTAAAGTTTCAGCAAATCACTTTTTTTATTTAAAAGAAAAACTCACTAGGCGATATTTGAAATCGAAATAATGAATAAATTATTAAGTGCAAAATTTTTCAATTTGTGTTTTGTCATGTTAAACGTAATTTATTTAGCGGAAGACCAAACTACACAAAACATAATTCAATATTAGTTACATCAGACTGCATGTATTGTCCTTAATAAATTTACTGTGTTGAAGTACTTACATGTACTTAAATCATATCTATGTAAAATGCATTTTTAATTGTACTAAAGCGTCTTCTTTATATCTGGGACACATAAGACCAATGGTTTCAATCAATATCAAATACCTAGGGCTTATTTCAATGGTGATCTAAGGTGAGGATTTAAGAAAATACTTTGTACCACTAAGTTAAGAATCGCACTATTTTATATTCTACTAGGACAGAATGGTCGATGTAATACCCATACACATTCCTTTTATAATATACACGTCACATCACACATGTCAACAGGCTTATTTACAGGTGGTGTCTAGAAATTAATGTCTGGTTCACAAAATTGTTAAAACAGATTTTATGGTTTTGAAAAGCGAATAAAGAATTAATATGATAAGATACAATATCACATTTAAACATATTTAGCTCGAGTATTCGTAGAATATGGGGGATATTGTACTGGCCCCCTGTGTCAGCATTGGTTTTTCAGATACAAAAAATGATTATGTAAAATATCTATGCAACTACAAGATTCACTTTTAGTAGGTAGTGAGTAACAAAGGTGAGTTTTCAGTAAGGAAAGTGAGTTTTAATAAAAAGAAAGTTGAACACTAATTACGAATAACATAAATATAAAATTTAACACCATATACATATGTATATACAATTTAGCAACATAAATGTTAAGTTAGAACAAGAAAAAGAGTTATACAATATAGCAACGTTTGGCCAGCCATCTTTCAACAAATCCCCAAAATAAGAAATCATAGAATCAAATAAATTTCCAACCAATATCAAATTAAATGAATATTTTGAGAATTTCTTTATTGATTCTAAAGTAAATAGTTCAACACAAACATGATAATTTTATTCATTAGTGATTTATTACATCAACGTATCTGCGCTCTTTTTTAATATATTCTCAGAATTGTAGAAACTATTAAAAAGCGTTATCATTCATAACTCTTTGCTTGTTCGTTAACTTTAAGTACCACGAGACGGTAATATTTCGTCATTTGTAATACCTTTTTATAAACTAATAAACACAGAACTTTCAAGTGTTTAAGATTTTGAATATTTTCAATTAGATACAACATTTGATTTACGTGAAACACTTTGCTATTAGAAAAAGTAACAATCATATGAAAAGTGCAAATTTAAACATTCTAGAAGTTTAAACGACTTCGAGCAATATAATAAAACAATGTTGATTATCTTTCATAACGTATTTGTTGGACATTGTTTGCATTTGACAGATTGTTTTTATTATTTTCAAAATTGTTCTTTACGCATTCCTAAAGAACAATAATATATACACATATATTCGGTTTTATTTTTTTTAAAGTTTTGAATATTAACTTACCAATGTCACACTGTGGTATTTTTAAACCAAAGTTCTTATAGTTGATATAAATTGTAAATACAATATCAAAATTCTAAACCAATGTATAATGAATGACAATTTAGATTGTGGCGGATTATAATTTGCATATTATTATATAAAGTCCGCCTCATCAATTAAGTAAGTCACTTCACAAGCCCATCCACTACATTAATTTTTCTATTGAATTTATAACATATAAACTAATACCAAATCACTTTCTCTTAATATGCCATTGCGACAAAAAAAGCCATATCAGTAACAACATTCTGCATAATAATTAAGGAGAAACCTTGTACAGTGCAATATCACATAAATATCCATAACAACTATTTAAAAAAAATTTGGTTTGTCATATTGTGTATTGCGTTACATATTTGTTTCTGTTTGTACTACATGTATGTACATCAGCATATATTTACAATAACATTATATATCTCTATGTATACTTATTAATAATTTCTTAAATTTGCTAGTCAGGTGAATTTCAATTAAAGGTTCAAAGACACATCTTTTGACCATATTCTGGTATATTCTTGCATAACTAACATTATTCTCTCTAACTATAGAATTGACAGTTAATACAAATAACAGGAATGTTTTCAGTCTTTAAATTTCTCAATCTGACGCTTATGGCTATTGCAATGATTATAATAGCTGTTCTCTGCCATGGCAGTTGATTTCACGAATCCCTACTGACCCATATATTAGCTGACACTGATAGTACTTTTGCAGATGTTTCAGTTATTTGCACAATACCAAACACATAGATTAGCTAGCAGGTATACAAACAGTAAACTTTTCAATTGTCAGAAGATTAGGTTCAGGCACTTATTGTACTAGGATTAAGTGCAAATCTGGGTAAACATCTACCTTATATGTTAAATAAAAGAATGGTAGGTAAATGTTATTATTTCTTGATAAAATGTAGTGAAACTAACTTATAGATTAAAAAATAATGACAGATACTAATCCTCCTGAATTTGTAATGTACACTCAAACACAGAGTAAAGTAAATATATTTTAATCACGAAAAAAAACAGAATTAACAGTCAATTGAAGAACCATATGAAAATGTGTTTTTTAGTAAAGAAAGTGAGTTTCGAGTAAGGCAAATGAATTTCGAGTAAGAAAAGTGAGTTTTGGGTAAGGATATAAAATGAATAACCAAAAAATGATATTTAACACCATATTTGTACAAGTTAACAACATATATGTTAAGTTGGAACAAGAAAAAAGAGTTATACAATATGATGACAGACATGACATTGTGAAATGTAGATAGCGCATTGAAAACAAACTTAAAATTAGCAAATTAGACCAAATCTCATCAAAGTTTAAAAAATGCCAGCTATTTTATTGACTTAAAATCTAATTCTAAAAATGGAACTGTTCAGAAATGTTTTTTAAAACAATGTCATGATACATATAATAGATATAAAAGAATATATCACGGATAAACCTGTTTGGGGGCAGCAATGTAAAATAAAAGCAATAACACTACTAAATTAAACTTGGTTGTTTTAACATTTATATTATACAGTCACGACCAAATCAAGGTCATTAAATTCTAACTCTTATTTTGAGAAGCCGGGCCCGATTAGCTCAGTCGGTTACGCGTCTGACTATCAATCCAGGGGTCGTGAATTCGAATCCCCCGCCCGGCAACAGTCTCCGTGATGATTGACATACGACATTGTATCTCATTATCATTCGTCTCTCACCATTGTTTCAAGTGGGAAAGTTATCAGTTAATTGCGGAGACGAGGTGTGCTCAAGTACTGGTTAATCCAAGGAAACAGTGGTTAGGTTAACTGATCGTCTGTTAGCCCTCGATGGCATAAAAATGACGCTAAATATTCAATCAATCAATTATTTTGAGAAAAGCTAGGGCTTTATCTTTGTTGGTATGTCGTATGTAACATAAGGAAATACAACTGAATTTAAGAAGTAAAAAAATACTGTTCAGGGACTAATCATATATTGGCTGCAATATTTTCACCTGCTTCCCTTTTCTTACAAAATACATAAGATTACTTTTCAAGTAAATTACATTATTTGTTGCAGTGTCTTATTAAAGTGAAAACAACCAAGCTCCACAATCCAAAATATGAAACTTGGATAACGGAGTTTGTGAAAGGGATGAACATAACATATTATAATATTATATAATAGCTATAACATGTCACTCGCCCTTCTTTTCTTGTTACTACCTGAAGTTGAATGGATGTGTTTGTCATAATAGTAAATATAATCAAGCACTACTAATATAAACATTGGTAAATATAATGCTTACAAGAAACTATCTCTAGTAGATTATTAGCAAAGTTTGTAATAAAAGTGAAAATAAACAACAATATGAAACTTGGGATTATAGAGTGGTAAAACATAATATCTTTATTATTTACACTCGCCACTCTTTTCTATAATAATATTGTGTAACTATCTCAAGTAGACTATTTTGTTTGTTGAAGCATAGTTTGTCATTATAATGGAAATAGCCAAGCTATACTTTTGAAAATATAGGGATGAAAATAAACTGGCTATAGAATCCCCCACCCCCTCTGTTTTTTTTCATTAAACTGGTTTGATCATCTAGTGTCATCATAGCATCATCTATCTACATTATAATACTTGGGTGTATTCATAATTAAACAAAAATCTGTGGGGTAGTATATTGTGGTAGGGAGAGGTGTGTGAAAATACCAAAGATGAAATTGGTTAAATTATTTGATTTAATACAAAACAAACTTTAAACAAGTGACCTATTGGCCTCAACGGTCACCTGATAATCTTTAATGGCATAAAGCTATATGAATCTATGATCCACCCTAAGTACTCATAGGGATGGAGACCATGAAATTCACATAGATATCAATCGTCATGTCAGCAATAACAAATCACACCAAAAAACATTCACATAAGTCTATTCAGTCATAAGAAATATCGATTTTTTTTTCATTTCTCTTATATAGATTTAGTAAAGTATGCCCACCCCTAGGGTCAAGCTAAAATAAGGCAGAGTATTTCTTTTAACACAGAAAAAAAAAACTAGAAAAAAATACAAGAGCTGTTGGACGGACAGCACGCTCGATACTGTTCTAAAACAACAGCTTTTTCAGGAAATAAGTACCAAATGTAAGGCAATTAATATAAAACTCAGGGGTGGTAAAATTAAGCTATAACAAAGTGAACGGATAGCTCACATTGCCTTAACATTTTTTAATTGAGCATTGAGTTACATATGTCTTTCAAACCTTTAAATTGCTTTATTGATTTATTAACCATTACAGTAAAATGATATATGTGCGAAAACTTAAAGGCACACCATGTACATATAATTACGCTAAATACTACAATTGCATGACTAGAATAATATATAAGAACAATATAAGTTGGTCAAGCATATCAGGAAATACTTTATATATATTCACACACACATACACACATTCACTTCAGGAAACCAATACAGGTCAACATTCAAAGTGGTTTGTTAAATTTATATAAGACAGTGGCAGTATGTTACTATTTACATGATTTTGAACACACATGTACAGAAAACAAATTGAATTATACAATTTTCATCCATCTGATTAGATTACTTTGGTATCATGGTATGCTATTACAAAAGTTTTACTTTGATATTTTCTGGAAGATTATTCCATTTTATTGGATCAGATATATATATACTTTGTTTAAATAATTCTTTGTTCGGTTTAGCTAGTTTGATGTTGTTTGAAGAATTTGACCGTGTTACTGGTGTATTTTTTATTTGTTTGTCTGAAGTAAAACATTTCATTGATTTCGGCTTGGGTTATTGGACTTTGCTATTTCGTACATAAATTTTGTTTTCCGGAAATAAATCCTATCAAAATCTGTTTTTTTAACTCCTGCAAGCTTTCTAGTGTGTTTTAATCATTGTTATTTAAGATGATTTTGCAAGCACGTTTTTGGAGCCTTAAAATTCTATCTAGGTTCATTTGACAGGTGCCAACCTATACAACATTACAGTAATCTACATGAAGTTGAATATAAGCTTTATAAAACTGAACTTTATGGTCAAGGCTAAGATATTGTTTAATTCTTGACAGAAGCCAAACGTTTCATGGATTTATTTTACATATATGATCTACATGATTTTTCCAAGTTATGTTGTCATCAATAAATATGCCAAGTACTTTATCTTTAGATATTATGCTGAGATTTTCACTATTAAGATCCAAATTTATGTCTTTGATATCTAAACAAGTACGTTTTTGATGTGTAATTTAAAATATAGTGTAAGCCATAGATGATCTGTTTCAAGAGTATTTTATCAATGTTTTACATATGCGATATAAGCACTGCCTTCAAAATTTTATCATATGGTAAAAAACCATTTCCTGTAAATAAATCTATAGTTTTGTATCAACACATACAGTTTATTAATGCTAGATATCTTTCAACATTCTTATTTGTTCAGTTATTTACCTATACAATATATACACTATATATTTAAACTTCACGGGGCAATATATCGGTACCAGTTCATGAGAATGGATCAAAATAGTTGAACTAATCTCTGCCAACTATATTCATCTAATGTCCTTGATAAAGGCAAGTTATAAGGGAATCTATCACAGTATACCACATTCACCTTATGTTCTTGAGCAATGCTAGTTATATGAAAATACACAACATTCACCTAATGTCCTTGAGCTAGGCAAGTTATAAGGGAATCTACCACATTCTACACCATTGACCTCATGTCCTTGAGCAAGGCGAGTTCTATGGGAATATACCACATTCTACCATATTCATCTAATGTCCTTGATTAAGGCAAGTTATAAGAGCATCTATCACATTCTACCACACTCACCTAATGTCCTTGATCAATTCAAGTTATAAGGGAATCTATCTTATTCACCTAATGTCCTTGATCTAGGAAAGTTATAAGGGAATCTATCACATTCTACTACATTCACCTTATGTTCTTTAGCTAGGCAAGTTATAAAGGAATCTACCACATTCTACCACATTTACCTAATGTCCTTAAGAAAGGCAAATTATATGGGAAGCTACCACATTCTAATTCATTCATCTAATGTCTTTGATCAAGGCAAGTTATAAGGGAATCTGTCACATTCTACCCCATCCATCTAATGTCCTTAATCAAGGCAAGTTATAAGGGAATCTATCACATTCTACCCCATCCATCTAATGTCCTTGATCAAGGCAAGTTATAAGGGAATCTATCACATACTACCACATTAACCTAATGTCCTTAATCAAGGCAAGTTATAAGGGAATCTTCCACATTCTACCTCATTTATCTAATGTCCTTGATCAAGGCAAGTTTTAAGGGAATTTACCACATTCTACCACATTCATCTAATGTCCATGATCAAGGCAAGTTATAAGGGAATTTATCACATTTTAACCCATTCACCTAATGTCCTTGATCAAGGCAAGTTATAAGGGAATCTACCACATTCTACCCCATTTATCTAATGTCCTTGATCAAGTCAAGTTTTAAGGAAATCTATCACATTCTACCACATTCACCTAATGTCCTTGATCAAGGCAAATTATTAGGGAATATATCACATTCTACCACATTCACGTAATGTACTTGAGCAGGACGAGCTATAAGGGAATCTACCACATTCTATCCCATTTATATAATGTCCTTGATCAAGACAAGTTTTAAGGGAATCTATCACGTTCTATCACATTCATCTAATGTCCTTGATCAAAGCAAATAATAAGGGAATCTATCAAATTATACATCATTCTGCTTATGTCCTTGATCAAGGCAAGTTATAAGGGAATCTACCACATTCATCTAATATCCTTGAGCAAGGTAAGTTATAAGGGAATGCATCACATTATACCACATTCACCTTATGTCCTTGTGCAAGGCGAGTTATATGAAAATACACCACATTATACTCCATTTATCTAATGTCTTTGAGCAAGACGAGTCATATGAGAATCAATCACATTCTACCACATTCATCTAATATCCATGATCAAGGCGAGTTATAAGGGAATATATCACATTCTACACCATTCACCTCATGTCTTTGAGCAAGGCGAGTTATATGGGAATCTACCATATTCTACCACATTCACCTAATGTCCTTGATTTAGGCAAGTTATAAGTGAATCTACCACATTCTACCACATTCACCCAATGTTCTTGAGGTAGGCAAGTTATAAGGGAATATACCACATTCTACACCATTCACCTCATATCTTTGAGCAAGGCGAGTTATATGGGAATCTACCACAGTCACCTAATGTCCTTGATTAAGGCAAGTTATAAGGGAATCTACCATATTCTACCACATTCACCCAATGTTCTTGAGTACGGCGAATTATATGGGAATCTACCACGTTCTACAACATTCATCTAATGCCCTTTATCAAGGCAAGTTATAAGGGTATCTATCACATTCTACCACATTAACCTCATGTCCTTGAGCTAGGCAAGTTATAAGGGAATCTACCACATTCTACCACAATCACCTAATGTCCTTGAGTAAGTCGAATTATATGGGAATCTACAACATTCTACCACATTCATATAATGTCCTTGATCAAGGCAAGTTACAAGGGAATCTATCACATTATTCCTCATTCATCTTATGTCCTTGAGCAGGACGAGTTATAAGGGAATCTACCACATTCTCCCACATTCACCTAATATCTTGAGTAAGTCGAATTATATGGGAATCTACAACATTCTTCCTCATTCATCTAATGTCCTTGAGCAGGACGAGTTATAAGGGAATCTACCACATTCTACCACATTCGACTAATGTCCTTGATCAAGGAAAGTTATAAGGGAATCTACCATATTCTACCACATTCACCCAATGTTCTTGAGTACGGCGAATTATATGGGAATCTACCACGTTCTACAACATTCATCTAATGCCCTTTATCAAGGCAAGTTATAAGGGTATCTATCACATTCTACCACATTAACCTCATGTCCTTGAGCTAGGCAAGTTATAAGGGAATCTACCACATTCTACCACAATCACCTAATGTCCTTGAGTAAGTCGAATTATATGGGAATCTACAACATTCTACCACATTCATATAATGTCCTTGATCAAGGCAAGTTACAAGGGAATCTATCACATTATTCCTCATTCATCTTATGTCCTTGAGCAGGACGAGTTATAAGGGAATCTACCACATTCTCCCACATTCACCTAATATCTTGAGTAAGTCGAATTATATGGGAATCTACAACATTCTTCCTCATTCATCTAATGTCCTTGAGCAGGACGAGTTATAAGGGAATCTACCACATTCTACCACATTCGACTAATGTCCTTGATCAAGGAAAGTTATAAGGGAATATATCACATTCTACCACATTCACCTCATGTCCTTGATCAAGGCAAGTTATATGGGAATTTATCAAATTCTACCACATTCATCTAATGTACTTGAACAAGGCCAGTTATAAAGGAATCTATCACATTCTACCACATTTATCTAATGTACTTGAGCTAGGCAAGTTATAAGGGAATATACCACATTCTACCACATTCATCTAATGACCTTGAGCAAGGCAAATTATAAGGGAATCTATCACATTCTAACACATTCATCTAATGTCTTTGATCAAGACGAGTTATAACGGAATCTACCACATTGTACCACATTCATCTAATGTCCTTGAGCAGGACGAGTTATAAGAGAATCTACCACATTCTACCACATTCACCTAATGTCCTTGATCAATGCAAGTTATAAGGGAATATATCACATTTTACCACATTCACCTTATGTCCTTGAGGAAGGTGAGTTATAAGGGAATCAATCAAATTCTACCACATTAATTCACCTTATATACTTGAGCAGGACGAGTTAAAAGGGAATCAACCACATTCTACCCCATTCATCTAATGTCCTTGATCAAGGCAAGTTATCAGGGAATCTATCACATTCTACCACATTCACCTAATGTCCATGATCCAGGCAAATTATAAGGGAATATATCAGATTCTAGCACATTCACCTGACGTCCATGAGCTAGGCAAGTTATAAGGGAATATATCAAATTCTACCACATTCATCTAATGTACTTGAGCAAGGTCAGTTATAAAGGAATCTTTCACATTCTACCACATTTATCTAATGTACTTGATCGAGGCAAGTTATAAGGGAATCTACCACACCTTACCACTTTCATCTAATGTCCTTGAGCAAGGCAAGTTATAAGGGAATCTATCACATTATACCACATTCACCTTATGTCCTTGTGCAAGGCCAGTTATATGAAAATACACCACATTATACCACATTCACCGAATATCCTTGAGCAAGACGAGTTATATGGGAATCTATCACATTCTAACATATTCACCTAATGTACTTGAGATAGGCAAGTTAGAAGGGAATCTACCACATCATACAACATTCACCTAATGTCCTTGGTAAAGACAAGTTATAAGTGAATATATCACATTATACAACACTCACCTGATGTCCTTGAGTAAGGCGAGTTATATGGGAATACACCACATTCTACACCATTCACCTAATGTACCTGAACGAGACAAGTTAAAATAGAATCTACCACATTCTACTTCATTCTCCCAATGTCCTTAAGCAAGCAAGAATTTGATTCAAAATCGAATTTAAAAAAAAAAAACTAATGCTAACAAATCAGATATATTTTGACATCAATTGCAATATTGCTTATACAATTTAGAGTGAACTTATCTGTGAGATGGTGTCATACTGTGACTGTGTGTACATGTATCAGCTATTTATGCACGTTTAAAGGCAGTATGTAAAAATAAATGAGTGAAACATCCTAATAAAATATTGATTGATTGAACATTTAGCGTCATTTTATGCCATCGAGGGCTAACCATCAGTTAACCTAACCACTGTTTCCTGGGATTAACAAGTACTCGAGCACATCCCATCTCCACAAGTAACTGATAACTTTCCCACTTTAATCAGTGGTAAGAGACGTATGATAATGAGACACAATGTCATATAGCAATCATCACGGAGACTGTTGCTGGGCGGGGGATTTGAACTGACGACCCCTGGATTAATAGTCAGACGCGTAACCGACTGAGCTAATCGGGCCTGGCTCCTAATAAAATAAATGTATTAATAAAAGTGTAATATTATATTGTAATAATATAAACTGATTTAAATAATGCACTCTAAATGGAGATATTTAATATATTAAATAGTCTGAACTAGATTTAACTGTAATTTAAATCTTAGATGTTCACAGAATGATGGAAAGGTACTTATAGACCAGCATCATACAACCAATATATTAACTGCAAAAATGTTATTAAATACCCGTGTATAATTGTGCAGTGTCACTATTTGCCTGGGAATTCCCTGGTGTTTTATTTTGGGAATATAACTAAATTTTTAATATAAAGACAGGAAATAATTTTAGACGTTGTTCAGTTGAAATCAGTTTCTAACTGCCCTGCACTCAGATTTACCAGCAAATCATGTATCAACAATAGCAACCCTTATCACAGCATGCTGTCAACGCTTTCTCTCCCTGGATACTGTCCAGAACTGACCAACCGACTCCACAGAACATTAGCATCGTACAAAGATAACAAAACCTGATCAACTGGCACCTCTTTAACATACATACAAGTGCCATAGTACAAAAATAACATGTTTTGTCAATATACAAGATCCCCTACGAAATAAACACACACACACATTTTTCTTTCACACTGTTAGAATAATATTATACACTAAAATGAAACACTCAATGTTCATACATAAAATGCAGAAAACAACAAAATTAAATCAAGTGACATATTTTCTTGTTCTAATACAAAGATAATCGTTGTTTTTTTTAAACAATGACCAATAATAAAATTGAATACATATTTTTGTCTCATGGTCACATTGGCGAACATGAAAAATTAATAAAGAAACAATTTGAAATTTATTTGTTTTCGTTACATAAACAAATGTAAACTGTAAAATTGTGTAAAACCTTTTAATCATATGTAATTTGAAAATTGGTACATTACACTTCCTGGTTAGCTGTCTAAGTGCAGGATACATGATTTCTTACATAATGTCGGCTATTACAGATTTTTACTAACATAATTGCATCAAACAATTTTTTTACAAACGCATCAAACTGGCAAACGGTATGGATATGAACGTAATAAAGAGAGAAACGATCGCAACATTAACATGACATAGCTATATCGATATATGGATATTTACGTAATAAAGAGAGAGAAAATCTCAATATTAACATAATATAGCTATATTTATATATATACTAAGACATACTAGCATTTACGGGGTATCGGTCTATCTTAGACCTTTCTTGTGGGGTCCTTATGGATTGTGAGGTCTATATAGGACCTCGCAAAATAAAGCCCCTTAAAATTAATCATTTATCTTACTAGAGGTGAAATATGTGTAAAGTGCGCAATTAGGTTTTATATCAAAATTGAAATTGAGTTGTCTCCCTTACACCATTGCCACAATCGCCTATGCTCGACAGGCCAAGAATGCCATAAACTCGGAGATGTTCCGCATGAATATCAATGTATACGGAATATCTCGGTATTTTTCGTTTCCCGCTAACTATTTGTCATTTTGGTCAAGTTTACCATCAAAGGCTTTATTTGGTACATTCAAACATGGAAAAAGATATAAAAGACACATTATAGTTGTCTTTAAACTTTTGTAGTAATATTACAAAAAAACTTTGGCGTATGAGCTTTTGGGATTCAAATGTTAATTCTGCATTAGATTAATTATAAATTTATTCAACGTCGAAAGCTTTCAACAAAAGAGGCATTTGATTTGTTATAAACCTATGGACACCTCATTAATGTTTGTGATTAATGGGGTAATATGAGTATTGGCAGATTGTAAAATTCCATTGTGTATAGACCATAATAATGCTCCTCTGCCTATCGTCATTATTTATTGAAACCTGATTCATTTTTTATACTATTATTATGATTCTTTAAAAAGGAATAGTTCTGGTTACAGAAATAGCAAGATAGGGAAATTAATATTGTAATGTGAACATTAATATGTATTAAAATGGCATAAAACATATTTAATGGCTGCCTGTTATATCTAGCTACTGCAATCATAAATAACTGAACAAAAACGTTATCACATACCAGCTTGTTGGGTAATGGTACACTGTAATACTTCCTGCAACAAAATTGATAACAATTTATGATTACAAGTTCAATGACAGTGCGATTTAATGTGTAAAGCCCTTAAAAACTTTTTATACTCCACACTTTATGTTTATTTGCTGTTTATCTCTGTCAAATATTGGCCCATTTAATTGCTCATCCCGTGAACCATTAATTGTTTGCTCTTTAGATTAGTTCCATGGCGGATTCGATATATCAGCGAAATATCTCGCAAACCGATCAGGGCTGAATGTGGTCTGTCATTTCTCTTGAATTTATTTAAAGATTTCAAAAACTAACGAAGCAATTGTTTACATTAATTTGATAACTTTGCCTTTTCTTTGTTATAAAACTAACATTTCGCACTTCGTTTGGCTTTAACAAAATAAGCTCTATACTTTAAATTGTAAGTTTTTTCGATAGAGTTATCAGACTTCAATTCGCAATTAAATGTTAGAAATAATATTTTAGCCTCACGAGACGAATTACCAAACGATTGTACTTTACGCGTCTTAACCTTGGGTTGGGTACTAAACACGGGAATGAAATATTATGAACAACATCTAAAATTTTATTGATACACTGGCTAATGTCAACCTCTGCATATCTAATGTAATATTTCCCTCAGATTCCCTCATATTAATAATAGAGTTGGCTTTCTTCTTACCTACCTTAGAGATCGCTAATAGCTCTTCTTCCCCGCAGAAATTATTACGGACTGAATGAATATGGGCCATGTTTATCAAAGATTGAACACTTAATATAGTCAGTTAATAAAGAATGCAATTTTAATACTGCAACCCTGGCAATATTGTAGAAATATGGTTTACTTTACATACTGTATTATACCCAAGTGTTGAACATTTGTTTATAATTATATAATAGCTAAATTTGTATTCAACTTCCTAGGCAAAATGAAGATATTTTACCTATTAATTTTGTGAAAATAGAAATTAGTAATACATCCGAAATGCCAGTTTAAACCATACAATCGTAGTTAAACCTGGATAAACTAATATTTAAGAAAATTATATTATATGCTACAACCCTGGCAATAATAAAAAAATATCTTATACACTTATGTTTACAAGTATGATGGTTCATTCACTTGTCATTCCGGGATAACCAGGCCACATGGTTCTAAACACTGACTGATGAATAATGACTTTAGACAACCTGGCTCTCAATTCCGGTAAACAAACGTCGGCCACTTGGCTCTGACGTTATATAAATACAACTGACTCAAACTGAAAAACAACAATAACACAAAACATAATTCAATGTTGGTTTTTATCTTGGTTTATACAACCGAAAGGATTTCCTATCTGCTATCTATGTTGAAACCCGTTGTTCATGGGAGAAAACGCCCTGGGACTGCAGATATTGCAAATTTGTAAAACTTCCAGTTTTAATTTTTTTTTGTTCGACCACGTTTCGGGTTTTACAAAAGTCTTGACTTTGGGGCGTTTTGTAGCGTATAATTTTACTCTTTTATTGTCCGACGTTGTCCAACAATATACATAAGAGTAAAACTAATAGTATGCAACCGGTAAACCTTGGTATGCGACAGCTGTAGTGTGTTTGTCAAGTTAAAATCGGACCCTGGTCTTGGTATGTTACAAGATGGCGAAATATTTCCAGCTGAGGTTTTCCAACTTTTCTGTAAAATACCCCGCTTTCTAAATTATCCATGTCGCCAATATGTTGAGTTCCACATAGACTAAAGGTTAACTAATCAAGTTGTCCACAATATCTGGCGCCCTGGCCTTGGCTAAGCTAGGATTTTTAAATTGATGTATCACTTTCAAAAGAGCATCTGTCATTGCTGAGTCAACCATGCTGTTGTTGTTGTAGTAAAGCATTATGGGAGCCTGTAACTAGGTTACTAGATACATAACATCTAAAGAATTCATTGCTGATAAAGTTTTATCGCTAAAATAAATACTTTATAATGTATGCAATATTAATACAAAGGTATGAAGTTGTAGTTTAATATTTGTTCTTTTAATTTATTGCAATACTTTAATACATTTATAGCGTTTAATCACTGTTTTAATGGCGATGGTACTGTGTATTTTTGAATAGTGGAATTTATTGCAAGTTCCCAGCATTTGCTAGAAGACGTTCCCGCAGTTTTTTATGCAGGATTTCCCACATATTTAATTCGGTACGACGTTCACGAAATCATTTTCCGGGAGTCCTTACTAAACTGTTGTGGGATTCCAGCACTTTTATTGGCCCCGTATTGCCAAAAAGATATATATTTAAACATGCAAAAAACGGGATTTCCTAAGGGAAAAGGGATTTCCTAACTTGCGCTACGCTATGCGCCTATATCAAACTGAAATAGATTCCCTTGATTTCAATTTGGTCCGTCATGTAGGTTTACACGTTGTAAAATGTGTTTCATCCTAGAAAGGGACTGAATGATGATGTGAAGGTCGTCAAGCAATATTTAAGTGCTGTATATTTTTAAAACAGGGATTTTGTTTCAAGTTTACCAATCCGACTTAAATATTGATTTTGTCATGTTTTGGTGGATTTGATATATCAAACCATTCGTATTATCTAAACTTTTAAGACATTCATAATTTTTTATCTTTACATTAATATAATATTGGTATATCTGTGTTTTGATTGACAAAAGATTAAAGAAGTTATTGAAGTAAAACTAAGTTTAACTTCTGAATTAATCTGAATTAAAATAACCAAACCTTGTCTATTACATTACTCATTGCAACGCTGATAAATCTGATTAAATAGTACCCATGTGTCCATAAACAAACCGTATAAGTTTGTATTTCAACTAAACTTCATAACTGGAATTATGTTTTGAAATATCTTAACAATTCGCAGGTATATGTTGTTTCGACAGCTATCATCAAGATCGCAACAACATTATATATAAGTACATTAACATGGAATTGTAAGAATATTAAGACATGCCTTTTGGATACTCTGCTTTTCATGAACTACATCAGGTACACTTAATTTGTATTACAATTTAATAACTATGCATTGTATATCTTATTTACTGCCAGATAAAAACACTTGACGTATGGGTCGTTCCAAATAATATGACCTTAGTGATCAGTATATTTCTTATGTATTGCTGTGTTGATTTCTTACAATAACTGATTCACTGTTACAACACACGTTGACTTGAATGGATGTAAATCACGGAATTAAGATACGCTATTGTATCTGTTTCTCCGTGGTTTGCTGTAAGAAAAATCACAGGGAACTCCACCATTTGTGAAATGTCTGCATTCATGTTCCAGTTAAGTCATCAAGATATTATACTAAATGTGTTTTACATATTTTAGTAAGATCAATGAATTCTTTCAAGTTTTAGGGCAAAATGACCATATTTGATGGAAAAGCTGAAGATACTATTTTGACAATAAACATATCCACAAGATTTCAACGGTTTTGAATACCTTTTGGTCTACTTTTGCCTTGGACAAGTTCTTAGCTATCACTTGACTGTTAATTACTCCTAACTCTAGAATATGACCGACATCATGTGTTTAGGAAGGTCATAAGCCGTACCAGATATTTAGATCTGAGCAAGAAGAACAGAAAACAGTTCATGTTGTAAGAACTGTGGTAAATCAATATTTCTTCGATATTCACTATGCTTTGCTTTCATGCATGTACATGATATTCTTGACCAATTACAATCATTACACACTGCTTGTTTAGTATTTGAGTTCTATTTTGATTGATATACTATAAAGTTACCTTTCAAACTCTACGTAAACATAAAGCTGTGTTTTCTACGACACTCTTATATTTGCTAAATACAATGATCATCAACGTGTATATTACATGCAGTAATAGATTGCAAGCTATAGGTACCCTTTCTTTTCTCTCTCAGAACATATCATTGTATTTAAACCAGACAATAAACGAAGGCATTCGATTTAGTCTTTCTTTAAAATGATAACAGCCGATATTCTGAAACATGCACTAGTAGTTGCTATAATAATTCCAACAATTCCTATTGGCATTTGAATAGGACTTCAATAATTAGTTTAGCTATCCTTATATAAATTTAAATGATTTAGATATCAGATCATATCAGCTACATTTCTGTTCAAACTAAACTTTGGCTCAGATTTAAAACCGTCAGATTCGGCAAACAAAACTGATTTTCCAAGAGTTATTATTTAACATATATAGGAATTTAAGCATTGTATTTATTTCCTTAGTCTTGCAGTACAACTGTTACAGTTTTCAACTTAAATATATTTAAACATTTATATATTACCCTCTTTAAAGTGTCTTTTATAAGTACTGCTGCGCTGAGAAATGACAAAAAGCCTATTATACATTTGTCTGGAAATGCTCCAGATATAATAATAATTAAATATAACTGCTTACTGGTGAAGAAGATGTTCAGTGTGAAAGTTTTTTTTTTTTTAATTTAATTATTCTATACTAAAAAGTTGCCCAGCTTTATATTTCATAGTATTGCATTCTGCATCTTGTAATTTAGTGCATGGACCATACAATACAAGAGTCTGCAGTGAGGGAACCAGTTCTACTAGACTAAGTGACTTTTGCCGTTTAGCCTGACGGATATTTATGCATAATTCAATATATTTTTTGTTATTTTCAATACCAATAATTTAGAGCTACCAAGTCCGGTGTGACTTTAATATAATTTTCTTTTCTTTAGTGCTGTATTTTCTGTTGCTGGTAACACATCGTGTTTATCATCATTCCTCAGAGACAGTTTCAATGATTGATTTGACACACCCATTTTCAATTTGATATTATTTGTTAGGGTTTTAGAGGTTTCGTGATAATGGTGTAGGAGATGTAAGTCTTATTTGGAAACCTGATTTCGCAATTTAATTTATGCTTATGATATATTGATTTATAATCATATTTTGCAATCTCAATACAAATCAAATTCAATGTTAAATATGAGAGGTCCCATTAGATTTCTCAAACATCAGGTAGTGTTTTATTCCACGTATCGTATTGCTACAACCTTATTATACAAATATATTGAGAACCAGCGCGTTCAATGTGCTAGGACCTTAGTGGTGAAGCTTAACAGTTATTGTGATACACTGCTGTAATGCCATTGGACAGACCTTATGCCACATTTATTGTCTTAATATCCCTACATGTGAAGAAGCATAACCTCTAAAAAGTTGATACATACAGCACATCTATTAAATTACATGCAGCTGCATTTTGTACAAAATACCGAAAACAGGCATGTAAGGCCAAGTTCATTCCAAAACGTATATATTAATATACTCATAAATAGGAAAATATACAGTAGATCTTTGTGTGTATGATGACATGATGCAAACATTTTACCTTATTTTGATCAATATCCTATAATAAACTTAAAAATCTAATAAAACAATACGACATATTTTTAACAACTCCCTCTTCAATATTTGATTCAATGAACTTAATGGATGATACACATCATTTCATACACATTCAAAGATATATTTACAATGAATCAATTCTATTGGTAAAATATATAACACATATCTTAAATATAAATATTGTTATTATATATAAATATATATATATATATATATATATATATATATATATATATATATATATATATATATATATATATATATAGTAAAGGTAAAGTATAATATGATATATCATAGGTGAGAGAAAACAAAATGCCAGCTACCATACATTTTTAGCGATATTATTGTATAATTATTCTTATTTATAATTATATCATTCATTTCAGAAAATCGAAACTTATATCCTTACTGTCTGTGTTTTTGAAGAGAAGATTAAACAAAACAGAAACTATCACTTTTTATTGCATTATTCGCACAGTGTTGCAGAGTTAATTTTGACTTTATCTATCTTACTTAACCAAATAATTTCCCATTAAAAAGTTAGACATTATTACGCATGCCAATTTAAATCAAAATAATCATTTTTTACCCAATTCCTGTACTTTCTGTTAATAAATAAACATAATCACCAGGGTTGCATTTCACGAAAAGATTTGATAAAAAACTGTCGTAAACGTAAAGTAAGATATATTCATAATATTGTGCCTAGTCATCCTCATGAATTTTATATTGTATTTTCAGAAAACATATCATTTTCTTAATTATTCAACCCGAAGATGGGTTTAATATCTAAAATTTTATGAACAATATACTTTACGTTTACAACCTATTTTTATCGTAAGTTTATTCGTGAAATGCAACAAATGTGATTTGTTCAATGGGTGTTTGTTTGCATTTACACAGTCCACAATGCACTGTTATGCTTTGAAAATATTACTTTTGAATTCTGACCAAATTATGTTTCACTATGTTTATGAACATAATATATCATAATGTGTATGTTTAATGGAATTAATCAAAATAAGTGGACTTTTGTGAACTTAACATACACTTTGAATAAATAAAAACATGTGTGTTAAAAAACTTGTGGTAGAATGCACGAACTGATTAATAACACAAACGACAAATGCAATTATGTCCCTAAAGCTGATATTACAGTATCAACAACACCATATTTCGTAATTATTTGATTGAACCCTGTAGCAACTGATAATGTATCCTGTTTTGCTAACGGAGCTGTTACTAAGTATTACTTAATATATCAACCATTATCATTACATAGCTATACTTTCATTGTGTAATAGGTAATGACCCACACAAGTCTACTTGCCCACCCTGAAAAGATGAGGTTGGGGTTCAATAGCCATTTATACATGTACTCGATTTTGAATAATGTCTAGTTTGTTTACATTTCTGATATTGAAGACATGATCTAACCCAATCCGATTTTAACAATTGTATGGTGTTTAGCGTCGCTTTCAAAGAATTTTCAGTCATATTGCGACGGTGTCTACTTGAGACAGTATTCTAAGCGAAGTCACACTGGAGTATCATGCTTCAGACACATGGTATGATACCCCACCCAGTCACATTATACTGACACCGGGCCGACCAGACCTAGAACTCTCCTCTAAATGCTGAACGTCAAGCCGATTTTAACAAATCTACTCTCTAAAAAAGGTTATACTCTTTTAACCCTTTATTAATTAATATGAAATCATGGATGGCCCGTAATAATGAGTATAGTTATATGATACTTATAATCACCATCTTATCAATGTATCTGGAAATACTTGCTGGTTCTGAGGTAGCAATTTGGTTCTGATACGCTTTAATAGAACAGAAGTTCATCAACTAAAATGTAATGACTAACCCTTTATAAAACTCATCTTGCTTTTTAATGAATTTTAGGCAAAACACTGTCAGATTAATAACCAATCATACTTTACAATTCGAGATTTTGCTCTGTAAATACCCAGTTTTGAAATAAACTTTGAAAATAATTTATTTCTTCTATTGGATCCTCAGTAAAACTAGACTGATCAATTGAGCTTTAATGAGCATATAATATATCAGTTTTAACAGAGCAATTATCATTTTTGGAAAGTACCATTTACACTTTGGTTGCTCTGTGTGAGTGAATTATTATCTCGGCGATACGTAAACGCTGTTTTCTAATTATTTTTAAGCACAGCTGGTTTCCTAGTCATATGCATTGGTGGTCTTCGATAAAACATCTATCTTAGTATCTCAGTCGTCTAATCATGTATAATGTTAATCTGATTATACTATGAAAAAAGGTGATTATTTTGAAAATATGTAACCAATTTTATAAAAAATTGAATCAGGTGATTTAATTGTAATAACCATTGAAATTCTAGGCCTAATTTGGAAATCCTTTGTCTTTCGCCTATTTATATCAATATCGTTATGGCAATACGGACTAAGTGAATATATAGTAAAACCCATTAGGCATTTTGAATAAAAGTCTTTTGTTTTGTCAATTCTTACATTTTGAAAAATCCTGATACACTTCCGTTTAACAGTGTTATGTTAAAAATGTAATGTATTATGGTATATTTGTTCGAAATAGCAGTGTAAATGAATAAAAGTGCAAATAGAATACTCTTTCACATATTTTTTATTTAATATGCAAAAAATGATATTTTATTTCATGTGTGTGTGTTTGTGTGTGTGTGTGTGTGTGTGTGTGTGTGGATGTGGATGAAAATCCTACAAACTAAATGTTTAATGCAGAACCAGCGGTATAGAATATTATAGATTTCTTTATGGATAAAAATTGTTCCACACTGAATGTTAAATATAGCGTTGTTGTTAATCGGGTAAGTTGTTAGTTGTTGATTTCACTTTGATTGTTAAACAAGTTCTTACAACTTAGATAAATCACGCTCGAATTCGTCCTTAACAGAATCAGTTCTAAGCACATGTAAAGATAGTGTCTTCCTTAAGGACACCACACATACATATAGCCTGTGAGAGGGATCGAACCTATGACCCTCCAATCAGGGTTTGAAGTTTTTCCATTGCACCACACGCTCCACAAAAATATGGAATATATATCATATCAATTTCAAAAGAATATATTGATAAATAAATGTTGTGAATTTCAAATACAATAATGAAGAGCACAGTTTTACAAACTTACCATGGAAGTTTGAATTGACATATAACTGACCTCTTGAATATTGCTGTTTTACTTTAGACATGCAATAATGTAATGTGATTACCAGTAGTGGGGTCGGGCATGATAATCTAACTGTATGATTCAGAAAAAGTTCAAAGGTTAGTACAATTAGTTTAGTTTATACTGATTTATTTTAGCTCGATTACGATGAAAGCTCTGAGCTTATATGAACCGTTTTCGAGTCCGCTTCATGGGTAGCACCAGTACTGAGTGTTGTTTTATGAGAGGCGTCGGGTCGAGCTGGGGATCGAACCCGCAACCTCTGGCGTGAGCGGCCAACATTATATCCATTAGACTACCACCCCGCTGATGCAGTTAATACACTTGCATCAGTCCAATTACTAGACTGATAAACAATATATATAAATAATGATTAATAATAAGTTGAAACATGTGTTGTATGGAATATACAATTCATAATGACTGTGGCAAGTGTAAACATTTGTCTTTCTTGAAACATATACCCGATTATTTATATGTTCTTTTGCCTTAAATACAAATAGGGTGTGTTATGCTGTGCATACAGAAATGTTTATGATAGAGAAAGCTTAATAGTGTAACTGATGTAAAGATAATCAACCCAGCCAATTAAATGAACTGTGCTGATAGCAAATAGGATGTTCAAGCATTCAGTGGCGGGAGGGAGTAAATGTTAGGTAGCCAATGAGGCCTCCAAACATATTATATAATGAAACGGTGAAATGAAGGTCAGCATATTCAATGAGTCAGTGCATAAATAGTATCCGCAGAATAAGAGAAAGTGAAACGACTTGAACAACAATATGGCAGATAATGTTATAGAATATTTGCTAATGGCAGCCTCTTCAAATGTATTAAACATTTTACATTGTAGGGGAATATCATATTGATATTAATACTATTCAGGAGCCAAGTGGGGAATATATTTACGGTGAGATTTTGCGAAGAATGTTCTTGTAGTTGATGGAACCCATCGTCTTCAGGCTATAAGGTGAACAAAGGAAATAGCTTGAAGATATATTGTTACATGTAACAGTGTCCTTTGTCATATTTACACACAACTGACAAGAAACGAAGCTTTAATGCTTGGCGCAAACAACAATATGCACAATAAAAATGTTAATGTCATGACTGAAGGTATGCCTATTTAGATGGATATTGATTGAGCCTACCAACGAAAACCAGCCTATTGCGATATCAAACAATGATATGACACGGCTGTATACCATGTTTGGGTTAAAAACAGTAAGTAATAATATACATACATTATTTAAACATATTTAACCTAGATTTAATAAAACATAATACTTTTTCAACATTACTATAAGCATAGCCAGTATATTGTGGAAACTATTATTTTTAATTTTTGAAAACTTTTACCAACTAAATGAAATCAATAAAATTTAAATTTTATAAAATATCTACTCTTTGTTACATGTATTATAATAGATAGTACTTTCACTATATATAATTTATTTATAGTTCCCCATGGAAATTATGCAACAGAAGAAGTTACGCAACTCTGTGAAGAAACTAGTGAAGGTAAACATATTTCTTACTTATACGAAATTAATGAGAATAAAGAATAAATCTTATCTGAGTAAACAGGAAAATACTTTGAAATAAAATATAACGTAATTCAACATAAATAGAACTTAATATTCATACTAAACATTACCGACTAA
The DNA here is from genome assembly GCA_029582155.1 of Panopea generosa. Classification (NCBI taxonomy): domain Eukaryota; kingdom Metazoa; phylum Mollusca; class Bivalvia; order Adapedonta; family Hiatellidae; genus Panopea; species Panopea generosa. The sequence goes on from CM055899.1 coordinate 43,906,760, forward strand.
ATACAGCACCATGAGTATGACTACCCTCCCAGTTTGACATTATATCATTGCAAGAAGGTCACAATGAGTATAAATCGCCCACCTGTAATGCAGTATACCATACTAAAGAAGGCGGGTACTACTTCAGACATTAACAAGATTACATTATAGATATATAATTACTGTATTTTGCAAAATTCAAATAGTACAAATAAGGATGATTGAAGTGTTGAAGCCACACGGCTATTGATCGTCCGATTTGAACAGTACAAAATTTCTCCATAGTATCATGAAATAATGCTGCACACAAAGGCAAATAAAGCAAAATTTTATGATCAAGAGCCACAATACATACATAGCTCTCCAAATTGACTTGTTCAAACCTTGTCCTAGGTGTTATGGTATACAACTACAATGGAAATGAAACATATTCAGGTGATGGGGAACGCATTTGATTTTGTTGTGATTCGTAACCTAAACATTATTCATCATATTTGGCCAGTTAAAGTGTTTTTTTTTCCTGAGATATTATATTTATATATATTCACATACTTTTTAACAATTCAAGGTCTTTATATGACTCTGACATAACATATCTGATTAAGTATGTTCAATACGTTTCCTTGATACTGTAATTATAATTCCTTTGCAAGTTTAAAATGCGAGGGCTAGAGTGCACATACCCAAATGTTAACAGACAGAACAATGCGATCTGAATGGATCACTTGAGCTTTGTATAATACAGAAACAGTTATACGATACTAAACGTCCATATGGTGTTATGCATTTATACCACTGTTAACCTAACATTCACATTACTTTTTTCAGAGTTTACTTTGAAAGAATATCCATCTTTTGTCGATATGGACGAGTGGATATTAGTGCGTCCCCCAACAGACACAGACGGTGAAGAGTGGATAGGGGAAGTAACTTAGACCATAAAGAAGATGATTAATTTTAAATGGGTATTCAATAGAGAGGGGGTTATATGTTGACTGGTAATGGTGTAATGACCAAAAGGTGGAAAGTGCAAAGTACCAGATATAATGGCATCATTTAATTATTCTAATAAAAATGTTATGCCAAAAGAACTAACATTAAGATTAAATAGAATATGGCTTTATTAAATGATTTTACAAAAAGAATCGTTATTTTGAAGTATATACACGTTGTCTATCCCGTCTCTACTATTGATAAAGGGGATTGGGCTAGCTAAATGCTAATCATAAGCTCATTTTTCCAAAGAACCAAATGGATTTTACGAACGCTTTTCACAAGTCCATTTCAATATATATATATGACTTTTAATACTCTGAGACTCGTGTGATGTACCCAACGTAATGTTAAATCAGTATTTGATAATATTATAGCAATGTTCTAATTGATGATGTTTTATAAACAAGCACTTAACATAGTTCATAATGAATACTTATCCCTTTTCACATTTGCAGTTATTTTGTTCAAATGACCTGGCTATAAACGTTTGTAATTTTATTGATAGACAAGGAACTGTTTGAATATGATTTAAACTATGTTGTATTTTGTTATATCTAATAGTACAAATAATATATCTGAATGTAATGCATTACATGTCTTCTAACTATAGTATGAAATAAAATTGTTATATATTACATTGTTTATTTCGTAAATTATTCCTTGAAAAATTACATTCTTTCTTTAAATCTGCTATTCTATGCATGTATAAATTTTGATTGGAAAGCAGACTGCACTTAAAAGTACCTAATCCTCCAAATACTTTGTACTATTTCAAATTTCAACCACCAACATGGTGGTCCATTTATTCAACCTGTTATAGGTGTATGTGGCCGGGATGTAATATAAAAGAAGTATATATGTTTAAGTTGTAACAGAGTAAAACATATTTTCATTTCATTTATCATTCAAATAAACTATTGTTTTTTCTTTTTTCCCCCCTTTTTTCTTATGTGTAGTGTTATCTAAAACAATATTTCTGAAGTTATAATTTGTTTAGTCACATAATTTAGATATGTATAATACTAAAGAAATAGACAAAATAAATATTTTGTATCGGTTGTTTCAAGTTTACATTCTTTTCTTATACATACATGGAGAGACAAAGAGTTTTTTATTTGTTTTATTTATACATGTCGTCTATGTATCATACATGTATGATACATGACACAAAGATTTTTGCAAAATGTGTTTCATTGAAAGACAGATTAACATACAAGGAAAACTCGGCATTATTGTGATTTTGACAAAATCTATTTGAGTTCCAATCAATATATATGTTGTTTTAAATATATTCTTTTTTCATCTTTTTCCTACTTCAAAGTTTAATTAATTATTGTTTATGAGATATAAACTGAGAGTATGAGCATAAATCAAATATATTAAAATATTATTCTATTTTCACTTAACTCCATCGAACCAGTAACTCTGGTCATTATGGCATTAGTTGTAAATTTTAGCAGATAGATAGATATCAAAATAAATAGATAGTATCAAAACAAAAATCTCAAAATCAATTTATATTATCTGTTGATATCATTTGAAACCAATATTGTTTCAATATGATCTATTCATTAGAAACTACTTTATATTCATTCAAATCAAACAGCTTTATTTTATCCATGCATCGTGTATTTGGATTTTTTGTTTGATTTATATTATCATATTACAGGGAAAGTATCCTCATAAAACTGGCGAAAAAACAACTAAAATATTACTAATTTTGTGCTAGTATAGTATTTGTTCATATTTTCTTTTATATATTAAAAGGTCGTAGTACATTTTTGCTGCATTCCGTTCCTTGTTAACCTTCTGAAACAGCTTGAGAAAAAAATCAAATTAAAGAGCTCACAAAATTATCTTACAGATAAATGTGATCCTACTGACTGAATTCAGCCAAGCATATCTTACAGAAGAACGATATGAAATGTATAAAAGACTTTCCGTAGTTTTCATGTTGTATTGTGAGATGCCTAATACTGACTGAATTCAGCCAGCAAGCAAAATGGTTTCCTTCAAAAGCAGAAATTGCAAACTGACTTCTAAATATAAAGCCAGTGAAGAGCTAGAATGGCAAATATCGATTTTATATGCAGCATTTGTAATTCGTGTTAACTCAACTAAAGTTTGACTGAATTCAGCCAATCAGTTCATCAGGATTAACTTTTATTTGATAATGCCCATTTCACTTGTAAATGATACAAGTTCAATTAATTATCCAGCAAAAATATTGAGTGAAACCTATAACCACATGTAAATGACTGAATTCAGCCAGATTGAAAGCATATAATCTACAAATAGACATGCTGGCTTGAATTTCTTATTGTATTAATATAAAACGACCATGCCGATCATTTAAATGATACTCAATGAACATCGCGAAAACAGAAGTTACAAATATCAATAGTTTTGACCTTTTCAGAAAAGGGTCAATTTGAATCAGAACGTGTTTTATGTAGCTGTCACACAAATCGAAAAACTAACGTTAACTTCTGGAGTTAGCAAGTGGACTGCTTATGTAGCTCTCACACAAATAGAAAAACTAACGTTAACAGCTGGAGGTAGCAAGTGGACTGCTTATGTAGCTGTCACACAAATCGAAAAACTAACGTTAACTTCTGGAGGTAGCAAGTGGACTGCTTATGTAGCTGTCACACAAATCGAAAAACTAACGTTAACTTCTGGAGGTAGCAAGTGGACTGCTTATGTAGCTGTCACACAAATCGAAAAAACTAACGTTAACTCCTGGAGGTAGCAAGTGGACTGCTTATGTAGCTCTCACACAAATCGAAAAACTAACGTTAACTTCTGGAGGTAGCAAGTGGACTGCTTATGTAGCTGTCACACAAATCGAAAACCTAACGTTAACTGATGGAGATAGCAAGTGAACTACTTATGTAGCTCTCACACAAATAAAAAAAACTAACGTTAACCTCTGGAGGTAGCAAGTGAACTGCTTATGTATCTCTCACATCAATTAAAAAATCTAACGTTAACTTCTGGAAGTAGCAAGTGAACTGCTTATGTAGCTCTCGCACAAATAAAAAAAACTAAGGTTAACTACTGGAGGTAGCAAGTGAACTGCTTATGTAGCTCTCAAACAAATAAAAAAACTAACGTTAACTTCTGGAGGTAACAAGTGAACTGCTTATGTAGCTCTCACACAAATAAAAAAACTAACGTTAACTCCTGGAGGTAGCAAGTGGACTGCTTATGTAGCTCTCACACAAATAAAAAAAACTAACGTTAACTACTGGAGGTAGCAAGTGAACTACTTATGTAGCTCTCACACAAATAATAAAAACTAACGTTAACTTCTGGAGGTAACAAGTGAACTGCTTATGTAGCTCTCACACAAATAAAAAAACTAACGTTAACTCCTGGAGGTAACAAGAGAACTGCTTATGTAGCTCTCACACAAATAAAAAAAACTAACGTTAACTTCTGGAGGTAGCAAGTGAACTGCTTATGTAGCTCTCACACAAATACAAAAAAAACTAACGTTAACTTCTGGAGGTAGCAAGTGAACTGATTATGTAGCTCTCACACAAATAAAAAAAGTAACGTTAACTTCTCGAGGTAGCAAGTGAACTGTTTATGTAGCTCTCACACAAACAAACAAAAAATAACGTTAACTTCTAGAGGTAGCAAGTGAACTGCTTATGTAGCTCTCACACAAATAAAAAAACTAACGTTTACTCCTGGAGGTAGCAAGTGAAGTGCTTATGTAGGTCTCACACAAATAAAAAAACAAACGTTAACTTCTGGAGGTAGAAGTGAACTGCTTATGTTGCTCTCACACAAATAAAAAAACTAACGTTAACTTCTGGAGGGAGCAAGTGAACTGCTTATGTAGCTCTCACACAAATAAAAAAAACTAACGTTAACTTCTGGAGGTAGCAAGTGAACTGCTTATGTAGCTTTTACACAAATAAAAAAACTAACGTTAACTTCTGGAGGTAGCAAGTGAACTGCTTATGAAGCTTTCACACAAATGAAAAAATTAACGATAACTTCTGGAGTTAGCAAGTGAACTGCTTATGTAGCTCTCACACAAATAAAAAAAAACTAACGTTAACTTCCGGAAATACCAAGTGAACTGCTAATGTAGCTCTTACACAAATAAAAAAACCAACGTTAACTGCTTGAGATAGCAAGTGAACTGCTTATGTAACTCTCACACAAATACAAAAAACTAACGTTAACTTCTGGAGGTAGGAAGTGAACTGCTTATGTAGCTCTCACACAAATAAAAAAAAATAATGTTATCTTCTGGAGGTAGCAAGTGAACTGCTTATGTAGCTCTCACACAAATAAAAAAAACTAACGTTAACTTCTTGAGTTAGCAAGTGAACTACTTATGTAGGTCTCCCACAAATACAAAAAACTAACGTTAAATTCTGGAGGTAGCAAGTGAACTGCTTATGTAGCTCTAACACAAATAAAAAAAATTAACGTTAACTTCTGGAGGTAGCAAGTGGACTGCTTATGTAGCTCTCACACAAATAAAAAAAAATAACGTTAACTTCTGGAGGTAGCAAGTGAACTGCTTATGTAACTCTCACACAAATAAAAAAAATAACGTTAACTCCTGGAGGTAGCAAGTGAACTGTTTATGTAGCTCACAAACAAATAAAAAAAACTAACGTTAACTTCTGGAGGTAGCAACTGGACTGCTTATGTAGCTCGCACACCAATAGAAAAACTAAAGTTTACTGCTGGAGATAGTAAGTAAACTGCTTATGTAGCTCTCACACAAATCGACAAATTAACGTTAACTCCAGGAGAGAGCAAGTGAACTGCTTATGTAGCTCTCACACAAATCGAAAAACTAACGTTAACTGATGGAGATAGCAAGTTAACTACTTATGTAGCTCTCACACAAATCGACAAATTAACGTTAACTCCAGGAGAGAGCAAGTGAACTGCTTATGTAGCTCTCACACAAATCGAAAAACTTACGTTAACTGATGGAGATAGTAAGTCAACTGCTTATGTAGCTCTCACACGAATCGACAAATTAACGTTAACTCCAGGAGAGAGCAAGTGAACTGCTTATGTAGCTCTCACACAAATCGAAAAACTAACGTTAACTCCTGGAGATAGCAAGTGAACTGCTTATGTAGCTCTCACACCAATCGACAAATTAACGTTAACTTCTGGAGGTAGCAAGTGGACTGTTTATGTAGCTCTCACACATATAAAAAAAAACTAACATTAACTTCTTGAGGTAGCAAGTGAATTGTTTATGTAGCTATCACACAAATACAAAAAAAACTAACGTTAACATCTAGATGTAGCAAGTGGACTGCTTATGTAACTCTCACACAAATAAAAAAAAAATAACGTTAACTCCTGGAGGTAGCAAGTGAACTGCTTATGTAGCTCTCACACAAATAAAAAAAACTAACGTTAACTCCTGGAGGTAGCAAGTTAACTGCTTATGTAGCTCTCACACAAATAAAAAAAACTAACGTTAACTCATGGAGGTAGCAAGTGAACTGCTTATGTAGCTCTCAAACAAATAAAAAAAACTAACATTAACTTCTGGAGGTAGCAAGTGGACTGCTTATGTAGCTCTCACACAAATAGAAAAACTAACGTTAACTGCTGGAGATAGTAAGTAAACTGCTTATGTAGCTCTCACACAAATCGACAAATTATCGTTAACTCCAGGAGAGAGCAAGTGAACTGCTTATGTAGCTCTCACACAAATAAAAAAACTGACGTTAACTTCTGGAGTTAGCAAGTGGACTGCTTATGTAGCTCTCACACAAATAGAAAAACTAACGTTAACTGCTGGAGATAGTAAGTAAACTGCTTATGTAGCTCTCACACAAATCGACAAATTAACGTTAACTCCAGGAGAGAGCAAGAGAACTGCTTATGTAGCTCTCACACAAATCGAAAAACTAACGTTAACTGATGGAGATAGCAAGTGAACTACTTATGTAGCTACCACACAAATCGAAAAAACTAACGTTAACCTCTGGAGATAGCAAGTGAACTACTTATGTACCTCTCACACAAATAAAAAAAACTAACGTTAACTTCTGCAGGTAGCAAGTGAACTGCTTATGTAGCTCTCACACAAATAAAAAAATCTAAGGTTAACTTCTGGAGGTAGCAAGTCAATTGCTTATGTAGCTCTCACACAAATAAAAAAACTAACGTTAACTTCTAGAGGTAGCAAGTGAACTGCTTATGTAGCTCTCACACAAATAAAAAAAACTAACGTTACCTTCTTGAGGTAGCAAGTGAACTGCTTATGTAGCTCTCACACAAATAAAAAAATTAACGTTAACTTCTGGAGGTAGCAAGTGAACTGATTATGTAGCTCTCACACAAATAAAGAAAACTAACGTTAACTTCTGGAGGTAGCAAGTGAACTGTTTATGTAGCTCTCACACAAACACAAAAAAAAACTAACATTAACTTCTGGAGGTAGCAAGTGAACTGCTTATGTAGCTCTCACACAAATGAAGAAAACTAACGTTAACTTCTGGAGGTAGCAAGTGAACTTCTTATGTAGCTCTCACACAAATCGACAAACTAACGTTAACTTCTGGAGGTAGCAAGTGTACTGTTTATGTAGCTCTCACACATATAAAAAAACTAACGTTAACTTCTGGAGGTAGCAAGTGAACTGCTTATGTAGCTCTCACACAAATAAAAAAAAACTAACGTTACCTTCTGGAGGTAACATGTGAACTGATTATGTAGCTCTCACACAAATAAAAAAAAATAATGTTAACTTCTGGAGGTAGCAAGTGAACTGTTTATGTAGCTCTCACACAAACACAAAAAACTAATGTTAACTTCTAGAGGTAGCAAGTGAACTGCTTATGTAGCTCTCACAGAAATGAAAAAAAACTAACGTTAACTTCTGGAGGTAGCAAGTGAACTGCTTATGTAGCTCTCTCACAAATCGACAAACTAACGTTAACTTCTCGAGGTAGCAAGTGGACTGTTTATGTAGCTCTCACACATATAAAAAAAACTAACGTTAACTTCTGGAGGTAGCAAGTGAACTGCTTATGTAGCTCTCACACGAATAAAAAAAACTAACGTTAACTTCTGGAGGTAGCAAGTGGACTGCTTATGTAGCTCTCACACAAATAAAAAAAACTAACGTTAACTGCTGGAGGTAGCAAGTGAACTACTGATGTAGCTCTCACACAAATAAAAAAACTAACGTTAACTTCTGGAGTTAGCAAGTGGACTGCTTATGTAGCTTTCACACAAATAGAAAAACTAACATTAACTGCTGGAGATAGTAAGTGAACTGCTTATGTAGCTCTCACACAAATCGACAAACTAACGTTAACTCCAGCAGAGAGCAAGTGAACTGCTTATATAGTTCTCACACAAATCGAAAAACTAACGTTAACTGATGGAGATAGCAAGCGAACTACTTATGTAACTCTCACACAAATAAAAAAAACTGACGTTAACCTCTGGAGGTAGCAAGTGAACTGCTTATGTAGCTCTTACACAAATAAAAAAAACAACGTTAACTGCTTGAGATAGCAAGTGAACTACTTATTTTACTCTCACACAAATCGACAAACTAACGTCAACTTCTGGAGTAAGCAAGTGGACTGCTTATGTAGCTCTCACACAAATAAAAAAAAACTAACGTTAACTTCTGGAGGTAGCAAGTGAACTGATTATGTAGCTCTCACACAAATAAAAAACAGTAACGTTAACTTCTGGAGGTAGCAAGTGGACTGCTTATGTAGCTCTCAAACAAACAAAAAAAACTAACGTAAACTCCTGGAGGTAGCAAGTGAACTGCTTGTGTAGTTCTGACACAAATAAAAAAAATAACGTTAACTCCTGGAGGTAGCAAGTGAAGTGCTTATGTAGCTCTCACACAAATATAAAAACTAACGTTAACTTCTGGAGGTAGCAGGTGAACTGCTTATGTTGCTCTCACACAAATAAAAAAAACTAACGTTAACTTCTGGATGGATCAAGTGAACTGCTTATGTAGCTCTCACACAAATAAAAAAAACTAACGTTAACTCCTGGTGGTAGCAAGTGAACTAATTGTGTAGCTGTCACACAAATAAAAAAAACTAACGTTAACATCTGGAGGTAGCAAGTGGACTGCTTATGTAGCTTTCACACAAATCGAAAAACTAACGTTAACTCCTGGAAGTAGCAAGTGGACTGCTTATGTAGCTCTCACACAAATCGAAAACTTACGTTAACTGCTGGAGGTAGCAAGTGAACTGCTTATGTAGCTCTCACACAAATCGAAAAACTAACGTTAACTTCTGGAGGTAGCAAGTGAACTGCTTATGTAGCTGTCACACAAATCGAAAAACTAACGTTAACTGCTTGAGATAGCAAGTGAACTGCTTATGTAGCTCTCACACAAATCGAAAAACTAACGTTAACTTCTGGAGGTAGCAAGTGAACTGCTTATGTAGCTGTCACACAAATCGAAAAACTAACGTTAACTCCTGGAGATAGCAAGTGAAAAACTAACTTTAACTCCTGTACGTAGCAAGTGGACTGCTTATGTAACTCTCACACAAATCGAAAAAATAACAAAAGTGAGATATACGTCATTGTGCTGTCTGGACTCAAAATGATAGCTATAACTGAATACACCTCACATTCTACGTAGTACGAAATGCAATCAACAGCAAGTATCAAAACAAACTACAAAGACACAAACGACATTGCCAGTGCCAAGCAATGTGCGAGATTATTGCCGCGAATATTCTTCTGTTAATTTTATTGAATTTTGAAAGGAAATACAAAGGCATTAACAACCCCATTTTGACAAATTGTAAGAATAGTGAGGTTTTATGGAATGAATTAAGTAGTAAATAAAATTGACAAAAAAGTCAGAATCAGTAGCAGCAATGGAGACAGAAATACCCAGAATGGCATCGCTTAAACACCTACAATGCCTTACTTTTTAAGTGGATATACCAGCCGAGAAACAAACAACCCGCATGCATCTAATTTTGGTGTTGCTTGCATGTCATAAAAACATTTTCTAAACGTGAATTTAAGTTTTCTTTTCACAACCTCTGGAACAATTACATATAAGATCATCTCCACTCCTAAAATTAAATTTATCGCCTTAAATAATAAATGTGTCGGGGTCAAATAGGTCACTAAGTTTCCAGTCCATGACATTGTAAGATTTCTTGCTCGTATTGCTTTGTTTTGGTTACTTACGATATCATGTTCATGTTCATAACAAAACCACACCCGGGCCAACCACGGGGACGCCACCACAAACGGTACAGCATGATGAACTTGACAAGGGTGCACCAGTAAACTGTCAGTTTGCACGGAAATAGTTTACACGTGTTCTCAGCAAAGCATGACCCAATAGATGGAATCTCTTTTCGCATTTTGCATCGAAAAAAAGAATTGAGACAAGAATGATACCATGGTCACCGGGGAATAACCCTCTGGAATTAGTTTGCTTCGTCTGATACACATTTTGACTTCTTTTACATTGAAAGTTTTCACTTTCCCTGGGACCATATCATCTAGGTAGGATTTTAATAACGCCAATTCCGTAGACCACTGCTTTGTCGTTTTCTGAAAAGATGCTCGCGGTACTGTTCCAGGAGTGAGTTTCTGTACACGTAATTTCAATGGTTCGTTCTGATCGGATGAGTAGATGTACCGGGAAATTATGTTGTTCAATTTAAACATTAATTTTGAAAGAAACGTTTGACTGAACAGCACGAGCAAGACTTGTAAAGCGATAATTATGTCAAATTTTTTCAGTTCAGAGCACTGCAATGAACTTTTTAATGTTTCTTGGCAACAAACGTATATACGTTTTCCATTTCCAGTTACATAATCTGTGAAATGTCTATTGCATACTGCAACTGTGTCGGCCAGACCATCTTCTCTATGAAAATTGTTAAGAATTCTTAGTCGTAAATAGTATTCAATTTCCGTGACGTTTAACTGCTGATTTTTGAGACAATTTTCATGTTGATGCATCACTGTAACAATGACATTATCAAATACATAGTGTTTGGAGAGACATTGCATCAAAATAGTATTTTAACTTTAGCATCGATTTTCCAGTATGCGACAGTAAGTCATTGTTTAGAACGTTATGTTAGACTGATCTGTTTGAATGAAATTTAATTATTGACGTTATTATTTGTATCTTTATCATTATTAGTATTATCATTATTAGTATTATCATTATTAGTATTAGTATCATTTTTAAACAAAATGTATTATTATTAGTTATTATTGTTATAACAAAATGTATTATTATTAATAATTATTATTATAATATTTATCATTATCATTATTATCATTGTTATTATTACAAAATGTTTAGTATTAGAATCATTTTTAAACAAAATGTATTATCATTAATTATTATTATTATAACAAAATGTATTATTATTAATGATTATTATTATCATAGTATTATTATTATTATTATTATTATTATTGTTATTATTACAAAATGTATTATTATTAATACTTATTATTATAACATTTATTTATTATTATTATTATTATTATTTTTATTATTACGAAATGTATTATTATTATTAATGATTATAATTATAACACTGATTAATTACTATTATTATTATTATTATTATTATTATTATTATTATTATTATTATTGTAATTATTACTATCATTACTATTATTATAATTATCATTATTATTATCTTTATATACTTCGGTGAAATATATATTGTAATAATAATGTTAATAAGAATTGCAACAATGATAATAAAAAAGCAATAATAATAAAATAATAATAATCATTGACTGATGTATTCGTGATATTTTAGTATAATTCTTGAAATTACTATGAGCATTTTCATTAGTATAAGCCTAAATGTTTAAATACCAGATTGCAAAACAAGTATATAATCAACAAAGGATTAACGTAATAATACAAGCTTAACACAATCTTGAACATGAAGTATGAATCATTAAATACGTAGACGGAAACCACCTCAATCATATAACAGATAAGCTAGGAAAACGAAATTGCACGCTTTTAATTCCCCTTTACTAAGTTAAATGTACTAATTTGCTCCACCAACATGTTCTATAAAGATCCAGATTAATTTAACAACCTTTAAACGTCTTCCAACATCATCAAATATATATAAACTTACTGTTTACTACGACTGTTCACAACCCGTTCATCAAAATGGCTTCCTTGTTTGGAATTGAGTGTATATATTAAGACATTTCTGTTTAAACCACGTCATTATTGGTTTTTTTACAGGTAACTGATACGAGGCCAAACTTTTATAAATTGATGTTTGTTTTACTTTTTTAAAACCTTTAATATTGTATTAAACAGAGAAAAATGGAGATGTTTGCATTTTTGTACTTTAAAACGGATGCATTCTACTTAGGCCAATTTTTTTACCATGCAGGCATGCTCCTTATTAGAAGCCTTGGGTAATCTGTTTCAAGGAACAATCGTTCCAAGGAGCGAGTAGTTTGTGTTGGTGGTGAAATATGTGAGTGTCAAATATGAAGGTATGTGTCAAATATGTGGGTGTCAAAATATGGTTGTCAAATATGTGGGTGCCATATATGTAGGTATGTGTCAAATATGTTGGTGTCAAAATTTGGTTGTCAAATATGTGGGTGCCATATATGTAGGTATGTGTCAAATATGTGGGTGTCAAAATGTTGGTGTCAAATATGTGGGTGCCATATATGTGGGTGTCAAATATGCGGGTGTCATATATGTGAGTTGCAAATTGTAGGTGTGTGTCAAATATGTGGATGTTAAATATCTAAGTATGTGTCATATATGTGGGTGTCAAATGTGGATGTCAAATATGTGGGTGCCATATATGTGGTTGTTAAATATGTAAGTGTCATATGTGGGTGCCATATATCTGGGTGACATATATGTGTGTATCACAATTATGTAGGTGTCAAATATGTGGGTGTCATATGTTGGCGTCAATATGTGGGTGTTAAACACTAACAGTGCAAAATTATGCTATGCCAATTTCTTAATAATGCAAGCTGGACCTTTAAAAGGGGGATTTTATTTCTTATATGTATGTTATTTGAATCATGTATGAGTAACCGGGATATCGTTCCAACAGCATGTCGTCAGCAAGACATAAAAATAGACATGATCGTACACTTGTTATGATCTTATTTATTGTAAATATTTAGCCAATTGAAATTGACATTTGTAACCAGTTCACTATCGGTAATAATGCGTTTTTGTCATTTTGTCTCTTTAAATTGGTAAGTACAAGAGGAAGAAATGCGTTCTTATTCTTCACACATATGAGAAAAGTGCGTTCATATCTTCACAACATTGAAAAATGAGTTGTCGCATAGTTGCCTTTCTTGTTTTAACTTCTTTGTGTAGAAGTTTTATCAGTAATTAATAAAGTATATGGTAAAAAAGGATGATTTTTATTACATTATTAAATTTCAGCAGTGGGATGGGATGTGTCCAGAATTACATCATTAGGTGTTTTTTTATCTCTTTTTTGCTAGAAAATGAGTCTCCGATATATAACGATTTTAATAAACATATTATTTTATTGATATCAAAACTTTTAAAACAAATCAATTTAATCACATGTATTTCTCCTCTTATTTGCAAATAAAACATCGATCTTGTGGGTCAGTTTCACATTGAATAAGTTTTTACTTAACATATCAAAATGCTCATGGAAAGAGGCTATGAACCTTTGATTCTATCGTGTACTGCAACTTTAATGGTTGTCACTATTACAGTTGCTTTTCACGCTTTCCTCTTTAATTGTGCCATGAAGAGCCAACGATGGCGAGGTTCTCGTAAAGCCTTAAACGGGAGGTGGCGTTGATTACTTGCTCTCGTCTCCATTGTGTCATATACTTAGATATTATTCATTGTTTTGCTCTAAAATGTGCAGTGCTATTCAGTAGAGCACGTCTACATACAGCGTCACTTGTTTCTACAGCCGGGCCCGATTAGCTCAGTTGGTTACGCGTCTGACTATCAATCCAGGGGTCGTGTGTTTGAATCCCCGCCCGTAAACAGTCTCCGTGATTGATATACGACATTTTGCCTCATTATCATTCGTCTCTCACCGCTGATTCAAGTGGGAAAGTTATCAGTTACTTGCAAAGATAGGGTGTGCTCTAGTACTGGTTAACCTTTCAAGATCCCAGGAAATAGTGGTTAGGTTAACTGATCGTTTGTTAACCGTCGATGGAATAAAAATTACCTTAAATATTCAATCAATCAATCAAGCAATTGTTTCTATAAAACTGAACGTATTTGTGTTTTACATCGTACATTGTAGTACGCATGAAATGCTGCCTCAGTTAGAGAAGAGTATGTGGGGGGCTAGACTTTACTGTCACCTCGTTTTGTGATGTAACGATGAGGTGAGAGCGAGGCCATGTGTATATGTTTACCAGGTTTAAGCTCCCCGGTGGTGTTTTGGCTACTTTCGGTTTCATTGCAATATTCTGTAATATTACGATTATTCTATACGTATGAATTGTTTGTTTTATGTGGGAAGGAGTGTTATTTGTCTTTTTCGCTGTTTTAGTGAATTTTGTTACTATATCCTATGAAGGATACATTTTTCATTTTTACACGTTATGTCTTATTTCAGTTTGTGTATAATACCACATACGGGCGCAACACTGCTGCCTCAAATACAGTGTCCTATAACATAGAAATGTCACAATGTCGTATAATACAATGCCGACAATACTATCCGAACGATCAAGTGTGTTGAATCTCTGATATCAGTCTTTACACAGTTCAACTTAAACACCTATATGTGTGTTGTCACGCAAGAGATACGCTATCCATACACTCGTAATATCACACATTATGTGACCTTTTCAAACTGTATCAATTACATGGAGAAAGTCATACACTTTTTGTTAATCATTAAAATGTAATTATACGGTAAGTGTATTCAAAGACGTGTGTTGAAGTACTCCTGGACGATCGTAAATTCCAATTACGCAGTTCAAATCAAGAAGTTTAATGTGCGCGACATAGTATTGCTGTACTATAATGTCCGTGTATTGTATTGTATTGTATTATAATATCTTATACTGTATTGCATTGTATTTTATTGTATTATATTGTATTGTATTTCATTGTATTGTATTGCATTGTATTGCATTGTATAGCATTGTATTTCATTGTATTGTATTGCATTGCATTGCATTGCATTGCATTGCATTGCATTGTATTGTATTGTATTGTATTGTGTTTTTTATTTTTTTAATTTCGTAAACGAACTGCCACTCATGGAAAAAAATCTTTCAATATGTTGGACATGCTAAATACAAAATACATAAAACAAACCAAATTTCATATTGTTATATCATCATATTTTTATATATGTGTACAAGCATGCATTTTAGCATTCATAGCATGTAAACAACCCTTTATACATATATACATTACAGTAAATATTATATATCAGTACACTCGCTTGCAAACATTAAAAGTATATTACAGTCACATTACAAGTATCAAAAATATAAAATATTCCTTAGTTTTAGACATTTTTGTTGTCAAATGTTTCTTATTCAGATGGATGAAACTGTTACTCACATTGCAATGAAACATGATAAACTACATGGAGACCAAACCAAGATATTACAGACGGAAGTTCATGAGGTCGTGGGTTCGAGCCTCGCTCGGCCAAATAACTCTATTTGAGATTGTCTGATACTTGCGGAAAGACGGCGGTTCTACTCATTCATTTTGATGTTTTCTTCCAACCGTAAAAACTGGTTGTCATGGATAACATCATTAACATACCACGAGTTGAAAATTGCGCAAAACGCCATTAAAAACGAGTTCATTGCAACAGTGATATATAAAATGATTTTGTTGCTAATTAACAAAAGCTACATTGTATTTAGAACAAGTTTATAATGCTTTATAATTAATTAATTTCTGGTTTCCATTCCTTTCCTTTTTGTTAACCAGTTTCATTACATATGCAGTTATTGTTACTTCTCGCTGAGAATAAAATAAACACCATTTCTTAAGCGTTATGGCTAAAACCATACACTGGTATTAAAGTTTTTGTTCGTTGTTATACATTCATATGGAAATATTTCAATGATATTGTTTAAGACAAGTATGATTTTTTCTAATACAAAAACTATTACATTTCTGTTAACAGTTTTTGTTAAGAGAACGTGTGATCACACTCTTTTGTCTCTAACTGTATATATGATTTACATGCATACTATATAGTGTAATATGTTTATTTGTGGCATAACATATGTTATGAAGAATATGTTAGTTATATATGTATAGCATCCATTATATTACAATGCACACTTATTCAATAGTATTCAATACGTATACAC
The DNA here is from genome assembly GCA_029582155.1 of Panopea generosa. Lineage (NCBI taxonomy): Eukaryota > Metazoa > Mollusca > Bivalvia > Adapedonta > Hiatellidae > Panopea > Panopea generosa. Next base: position 43,923,083 of record CM055899.1, read on the forward strand.
ATCGAACGTTTGGCATACTTTATATTTAATATTATCAAGCGAGTATAGTAACTTTACATGAAGAATCTTTTACTAGCATAGCAATAGGTATGTTCCATGATAGTGTTTTAAATAGTTATAGTGTAGAGAACTGTATGTGTAAAGTTTCATAAATGTAATATATTCCCTCATATTTAAAATATACAGTTATAGGCATAGTGCCACCATTGCAAAAAGGAAGTGCTTCCGTGGGGTAGTCGCATAATGGCGGTTGTAAATAATCCTCAATTCTTCTTCTTTAAAAATGCATTTTCCTATTTTTAATGCTCATTTTCTTATTTGAATGGCATTATTGATGTATTTTGAACATTTTGATAGCATTGTCATGTTTGAATTGTGAATTTAGAAAAAAAAATGATGCTTGGAAATTGGGGTATGAATTCATGATTTCGGAAGTCTACTTTCACTTTGTCACCAGTGTACACACTGAGTAGAAAAAAAATCTCTTATATGACACATGACCCCTACTTTTCTCATCATATTTTGATAGTGCAGAGGTTGACAAACAGTAAAATGTAGGTTTCACTTCTTTCATTTGGGACCCTCTATGAATGACAAGCCTTCAAACTTTTATTATTTACTATAGAATAAAGAACAAAAATCAATGGTGGGGTTACACCTATACACTTCATATTCATGTAAATTATGGCATTAATTATCTTATCAATAGTATGTACAACTTTAAAATATTAATGCTGGCTTACATACTTAACATACCAGTGATCTTTCTACGCTTATAAATGTAGGCTTCGGCGCAGACAGTTATAGAGTGCGTGGTTCAGTGGAATATATTGAAAATCAACTGTTTTGTACTCCCATACATACGCACAAATCTAAAATATATGAAATATATGTATTAAGAAAATTATCTGCAAAAATGTTATTTGTAGCAGGTACTTTTCCTGTGTGTATTTTTTCCATATCATTAAGGCACGTGGTTTTGCCTTGATAAAAATGATTTGATAACAGTCACACGCTTCTTGTGTCTATACTGGCACGCTGTATTGCTATAGTATTTCTTTCACAATGATTTACACATTGCCTTTAACTTAAATTATGTATACCGATATGTCAAAAAGATAAACAAATTGCAAATCCTGATTTGCTTTATCTGTTAAGATTTTAAGACGTATTTTGTGGTTACGACAAGCCTTTGACCCCTCTGTGTCCGGGTCAATAACAATTTTGTAGAAACAAGGCCTTTTGTGAAATCCTGGCATCGTGCTCATCTGTAATGATATCTAATACAATTTTGATACTCCTATTTTGAATTTTGCTTGATGCCATTTTCAGCATATTGTATCAAGGTAGACTAAACGCACCTGGTTCCTTTGTATGTGGGATGTCAGTGTTTCAAGTTAAGCGTAACACATATGTCACCTGTGTTGTTTATATATCAGTGTGCCTAAGTTTCAAAGTAAGTTTATCGCACATCATTCCTTTGCATATTGGGGTGTCAATATATCAAGGCAAACTTAACACACATGTCACCTGAGTTTACGATATTGTGCCTATGTACATTTAATACATTTAGTTCTGATGCAAACTGGTTTACACGGTTGACACAAGACACATAATATCATATTAATTGAAGTCCAAATAATGATGGTTAAACAAAACATGTTTGAATGACTGGATACAATGAGCATTATGTTACATTAAATAACAAGCTATCATGCTGGTACATTGAGCGAAATAGCAATAGTAATAGCAAAAAAATAAATAAAATGATAAAGTAACAAGGTAACTTGTTGAACAATTAGGCGCAGTCAATTCAATACGAACATAATCATACAGCTCTTTCAAGTCCAAGAATAATCATTTCTGAAATGGTTTGGAAGAGAGTTCCATAGGCTGGGTGCCCCAAAACGGAAAGAGTTCGACCATAGCTTGTTGTTCTAACCAGTGGTACGCCTGTGGTGATAGCATATATACAAGAGTAAGACTTAATATTTACCCGGTTATGAAGGTAAGCAGGACATTGTTTATTTATTATTTTGAATGTTTCTAAAGCTATAGTTCTGAGGCGTTGGTAGTTGAGATTTATTTAACAACGTCTCGTAATTTGAGGTATAGTTAAAATAGATAAAATAAAGTGCACTTTTCTATATTTTTTTCTATTTAGTATTTACTAAGGGACACTAGTTTGACATAATATAGGAGTAATAAATGTTAAGTTTACCTAATTTACACAGATGTTTACTTATTCTTTTCAGTACATCTAGTTGACGTGACCGCGACTGTCTTGCATATAATCGAAACTTGAGAACTAAAGTTGAGTTTACAATCTAGATTGACACCTAAGATACTCATCATAACAAATATTTATATCATTTACATTGGGAATAAGCTCATGATTATGTGTTTAAAGCCTATCGTTATTGCTTGAACATATTCAGAATTCGTTTGCATTTTATAATTCGAAATCCATTATAAAATGTATGAGACTGTCTTTTTCAAGATCTTATTTTACAATAATTATGTCATTATTTGCTCTTGAAAGAGTAAATACACCATCAGCATAATTATATATATCACATTCTTTTACAAAATTGAAAATATAATTAATGAAAATATTGAATAGAACCGGTCTTATGAAATCACCTTGAAGTACACCTTGATAAATTTGTGAAAAAACGTCACATTTTTTACACATTGTGTGCTGTTAGCTATCAAAATTATGATAATGACTTATTTGAAATAGTTCCTAATTTAGGTCCAATGAAAAAGTGGGGAATTTTATGCCTGTCCCACAATTCATAGCAAATGAACGTTACTAAACTTTGACGTCATCCAAATTTTCAGTTGAAGCAACTGACCAATCAATGTGCTCAAATATGGCTTTCCCAACATTGCTATGTTTTGGACCCTATCGGGAAAGTTGAGTCCGTTCTACAGACAAATTCGAGTAATTGGAATTTAAGTATTGCTTCTTTCATTATGTTCTCAAGACAAAGATTATGTATCCCGTCAGCATAATAGCTGACAGTGATGTTAAAACAGTTAAGACAAAACATCGTTAATCGAATATGAAAGATGAGCTTGAGTGAATGCTCAAGTTGAGATGTGTTTTAATACAGGATCAGGTCTGTATTTATCAACGTTTGCTCAAATTAAGATGTTTTGTGAATACAGGGTCATGTCTATATGTATCAGTGTATGCTCAAGTTGAGATGTTTTGTGAATACAGGATCAGGACTAAATGTTTCAATGTATGCTCAAGTTGAGATGTTTTGTGATTATAGGGCCAGATCTTTATGTATCAACGAATGCTCAAGTTGAGATGTTTTGTGAATACAGGTCATGTCTATATGTATCAACGTATGCTCAAGTTTTAATGTTTGTGTTTATAGGGCCAGGTCTATATGTATCAACTTATGCTCAAGATGAGATGTTTTGTGAATACAGGGTCAGGTCTGTATGTATCAACGTATGCTCAAGTTGAGATGTTTTGTGATTATAGGGCCAGGTTTATATGTATCGATGTATGCTCATGTTGGGAGGTTTTGTGAATACAGGGTCAGGTCTATATTGTAACAATGTATGTTTAAGTTGAGATGTTTTGTGAATACAGGGTCATTTTTATATTTATCAATGTATGCTCAAGTTGATATGTTTTGTGAATACAGGTCATGTCTATATGTATCAACGTATGCTAAAGTTTTAATGTTTGTGTTTATAGGGCCAGGTCTATATGTATCAACTTATGCTCAAGATGAGATGTTTTGTGAATACAGGGTCAGGTCTATATGTATCAACGTATGGTCAAGTTGAGATGTTTTGTGATTATAGGGCCAGGTTTATATGTATCAATGTATGTTCAAGTTGAGATGTTTTGTGATTATAGGGCCAGGTCTATATGTATCAATGTATACTCAAATTGAGATGTTTTGTGAATACAGGATCAGGTCTATATGTATCAATGTATGTTCAAGTTGAGATGTTTTGTGATTATAGGGCCAGGTCTATATGTATCAACGAATGCTCAAGTTGAGATGTTTTGTGAATACAGGGTCAGGTCTATATTGTATCAATGTGTGTTTAAGTTGAGATGTTTTGTGAATACAGGGTCATTTCTATATTTATCAATGTATGCTATTGAGATTAGTTCATTAGTAAAGAGTATTTAAAGATCAAGCATTACAATATTGAGATATAACGTTTTAAACATGTACCCTTTTTTTAAAAAAAAAATGGAAAAAAAATTGTGTTATTACTAGGATGAAATAGCATGTCCCCCTCTCTAGTATTTAATAATTGTATGGGTTCTTGTAAATTAGGGATCTCCCATCCCCCTAATTAAAAAGATATTAAAACCCCATATTAATATAGTGACCCTCTCAGGGACACTATCATTAAAAAAATGTTATACCTAAGTTTCAAGGGCCATAACTCTGTTAAAAAAGGAGTACAGACATGCTAAATACATCTCCATGTTGGTAACTGAATACCCACATACCCATTTTTTTGGTGACTTTTTTTTCTTGCTGGGTTTAGATAATCCATCCCGGGGGACGTAGAAAACCCCGTAACTACCTGTAACTTCCACTATCCTGATATAGAAAGCTCTGTTTGTATGTGAAAGGTGGGTGTATCACACTGCACCTCACAGACATATCTAGATCCAGCTTTGATAATCGGTTTATGTTTGTGAATGGATAGTGTATCAGCCTGCCCCTCACAGGATAATCTAGATCACAAATTGATAATCGGTTAAGTTTTGTAAAAGGAATTGAATCACTTTGTACCTTCTAGGCTGGTTACAGAGCTCGAGGTTGATGCCTTGCACACCTATCCCATGTTTAGCTCAATCGAACGTCACATTATGTTATAAACTGTTTACAATTTAGTCCAAACTTATCAACTTAACTGTAGTCACAGGAACTTTATTTTTCAAGTAAATGAAATTCATATTGGTTAATTTTCGTTAAACCTACATATTGTATACAACAATATGTTCTTCAATTACTTCCCTTTATCGGTGTCAACATTTAAAGTTATGGTTATCAGGACTACACTTAAATATAAATTGCATTTTGCACATGAATTTAAACAAATTTAATTTTCACGTAAATTTTAAATATGATGATTTCTAGAATTAAATTTGAATGAAATTTACCTGCATTTGAAATAAAGATAAAACAAGTTTACTTCAAAATTTACTAGAATTAAAGTTGAATGAAATTTATCTGCATTTGAAATAAACTTGAAATTTTTTGGATTAAATTAAAATAAAATTTTACACATGAAATGCCAGAAAATTTAATTTCTAAGTAAATCCCACGTTTCATGCAGGGGAATTTTTATACATTTATGTTATAACCCTATCATAATTCTTATTATTGCTTGATATTCATTTTCTAAAATTGAAGAAGAAGGAAAAGAAGATGAAAACAAAGTAGAACATAAACGGAGAGCTTTTGTGAGTTGAACATGTCGTCCCATTAGTGCAATAAGATACCATTTTGCACCAATGGGGTATTTTAGTATTTTCAAGTAATTACCCGGTTAGCGAAATTGAAATAGAGCGTCGCAATTGTATACTGCACAGACGTGACATATTCTTAACAATTAATTTATGATAAAAAAATACTTCAATACCTTCATTTAGCACGATAAGAGTATTACATCAGCATTTGTTAAAAAAAGGTATATATTCTATAAACGTATCAAATGCACATATATGAATAAGAATTCAAGATGCAAACTACTTTGCAAAGATCGCAAATAGTTAAAATTATTTTAAACTCTAACGGAACTTTATGTAGCCAATTATATTTATTTGATATTATAAAAAGTTGATGTTCAATAGGCATACACTCCCCAAGCAGCAATGTTTTGGCGCCTCCTTGGTCAGCATACACTCCCCAAGCAGCAATGTTTTGGAGCCTCCATGGTCAGCATACTCTCCCCAAGCAGCAATGGTCAGCATACACTCCCCAAGCAGCAATGTTTTGGCGCCTCCATGGTCAATATACACTCCCCAAGCAGCAATGTTTTGTCGCCTCCATAATCAGCATACACTCCCCAAGCAGCAATGTTTTGGCGCCTCCATGATCAATATACACTCCCCAAGCAGAAATGTTTTGGCGCCTCCATGGTCAATATACATTCCCCAAGCAGCAATGTTTTGGCGCCTCCATGGTCAGCATACACTCCCCAAGCTGCAATGTTTTAAACTGGCACATATATACTCTTGCCAAACACTCCCATCTGCTGTCCCAGAATCTGGCGGCACTATGCATGTATACTCTCGGCCAACCCTACCAGAAACTGGCGGCACTATACATATAAACTTTTGTCCATCCCTCCCAGAAACTACGAATCTTCCGATGGGGAAAAGTGCTTAGATGTTCTGACATAATCATATTTTTGCATGTAGGCATAGGGCAATGAGTGAAACATGTACATTTTGTTTTAATTTGTTTGTTTATTTGTATTGGGTCTTACGGTTCCATGTTCAACAGTAGTTTATCTATATGAAACTATCCCACCATTAATTCCACATAGACCGTAATATTAGCACAATATACACTATAACACTATAGTCACACTTGCATTTGTAATCCAACCTTCATGAGAATTTCTAGAATACATATTCAATTCAAGCAGAACACATTTTTTAAAAAAAAAACATGGGTATTTATTGCTGCCAATTTCCCATTTTTCTCAAAGTGAAAGTAGGTGTCACTATTTCACATAGAGGTGTCAAATCAGCCAACATTCTTACCGTCTAAGAAATACTCCCATCTGTGTATAGCCACCAGTCCACTCAAGTCTGCACCATTCTCTGGGAAAATATGTTCTCTACACAAAGCAACATTGCAGTAGTACGTGTGAAGTGTATTTTCACACTCACAACATCTTGAACAACCTCTGTCAATTTTCTATGGAAGTCATTTACCATTTTGACCCCTGGTTCCTGGTCCAATTCAATATAGCATATGTCGGTACACCTACTCTTGGTTCCTGAGATTTGCTAGGTGGTTACTCAGTACTAGACGCACCTTATCTCTACAAGTTGTGGGCAACTTCCAGACAAAGTCAAAGCTGGGAGATCCATGGCTGTAGAACAAAGTGCATGGTCAGTCATCACAGAGGTTGTAGCACGTAGGGGAATCAAAAGCACGACCTCTGGATTGACAGTCAAAATCAGTATCACTTAGATGCATTATAATACACTACAATAATCTCTCCTAAATATTAATATAAACTGCTGCAGTACACAGAACAACTCCTTGTTACAACAACACAAAATCAAGAGAAAATAATACTAAAATTCCACCGGTTGCATCGGTTAGAATTGAGATAGCTGGGGATTAAGACTATTAGGTTTAACCCTAAAACACTTTGTTCCCCGACAGCAAGCAATTGTAGGAGAGGTTATTGTTTGGCAGCTGTTTTCTGTATCTGTTAGCGCTATAATACACCGATTAATTGTGTTTTATAAGCCTGCTAAAAGTGTATAAGCGCAGATTTGTGTGTATTTGTTTACCCTTTAAAGTACATGATATCACAAGCTCCTTATCAGAATTTCAAATTTTTGTCAGTTGGACTTAAACTTTTTTGTTTTTAAACAGCATATAAAACAGCATATAAAACAGCATATAAAACAATTTTTGGAAAGTATATTTGCCATTTAAATGTAATAACAAAAGACTTTGGTAATGCAAAAATATAAAAGAAAACTATACAGTGGCGACTGTGAAATTTTGAAAAGGTCTCTTTCTTTTCAAAAAATTGCATATGGCAGTTGGAAGCAGGCTTTTACAAATTTTCGATACATAGAGACTGGGATAAATCAAGATATTTGTGGACGGTGTGTTACTTTTTGTAACTGTAATGTGTATTTGGCCATGTTAAGGATGCATACACTGGTTCTAGAGTCTGATATCAGTCTTTTTATATACTTAAAAAAGCTTGTATTATGATAAACAGCAGCCATATCAATTCTTTATCTGGACATGGAAACAATTTAAAAAATTGATTTGATAAATAACAAAGAAACAATGTTGCGTCACTAGAGATTTGCCATAGTCCCAATGCAGCCCATCTGCCGGTATGTACTGGAACAGTACCCTCTTGAGTTGTCGGCCCTTGGTCATTAATAATACAATAACATAGCCACAACATTGCCTCATTATAGCCTGGGTATAATTACAATGTAGTCCTTGAATACCATCAACATACACACAAAGCAGCTTACACATAGTCCCAACATAATCACTACATGTACCTTGCCTCATTATAGACTGGGTATAGCGATAATGTAGCCTTCTGATACCTCAATGTAGCCACAAACTAATTTACACATGGACGTGATAGAAACAACATTGCTGTATTATAGCCTATTTAAGTCTCAATATAGCCCACAACTACCCTCAATATAATCACACTTTAGATAAAACATAGCAACACTATTGTCCCATTATCGCAAAATAACTTATACATAGCAAAACAATCACAATGCCACATAATAGACATTGTAGTCATGAAAATTAAAATAGCCAGAAACAACATAGCAGAAACATAGCCACAGCAAAAGCACAATGTAGCGCTCAGATACATCATTAAAGTCACAAAATAGCTTACACAAAGCAGCAGTATACTCCCACTGTGTTTAGCAATGATGCTTTGAAATTGTTTTATCGCGAGTAACTAAACTTGCCCTACAGTTGTTAATGCAATATTCCATGGAACTTGAATGTCGCAAAATAATATACCTTTTGGAAGAATTTTGACTTGATTCTTCCCTGGAGTTATAGTTGTCATACTCGAGGTTATGTGGAATACATCACAACGGTGTCTGCTTGAGACAGTATTCTAAGCGCTATCATAGAAAATACCGCCACGTATAAAACTACTGTTATTTTGTATGTTTTCCAAATTCTATTTTCGGCGTAATCTATTTAATATACCTTTTTTTATTACAGAGCGATATAGTTGCCTTTAAGACCAAACAGACGTCAAATTGTAATTATGGACTTCACTGAAAATTATAATATTTGTATCGATAGAATATCTCCAAAGAAGTGAGATGTAGATGAGATGGAGTTGAAATCATGCTCTGAATCATACTTTTAACTATTTAATTTTCACAGAAACCTTTGTTTCTTGAGGTACATGCCACTCCAAGACCATGAGGCCTGCAGTTCTATAGAGAAAGCAACTTGACAACTTCAAATGAACACACATGGCGCGTAGGTTTTCCGCGTACCATTCAGAAGAACTTACCAAGCGGCGATAAAAGAGACATATTGAGTTGCATGATGGAATAAATTGATGACGCCTGTGGTATGTTTGGTTTTTTAAATATTTTGCGTACTTTTTATGCCATCGAGGGCTAACAGACGATCAGATATAGCCTAACCTCTCTTTCATACGATCATGAAAGGTAAAGCAGTACTGATTTCCGCAAGTAACTGATAACTTTCCCACTTGAACCATTTGTGAAAGACATTTGACAATGGGACACAATGTATATCAATGATCACGTAGACTTACAGGCGACCACTGTAATGATATTCAGACGTGTAATTTACTTAGATACCGCAAGCTTGTCTTAGGCAAATGGTGGCTCTGGAAACAATATCGGTCGCTGATTGGATTACCAACTTGTTTGATTGACAACCCGCGTCAAGTCAATTATAGCTTCCAACTTCATTTGAAGTTAAAAATAGGAAGTTACGTGCATTTATTAATTTTATGTATACACTTTTCATCTCTGTTTTGAAGATCGAATTTTAATAAGCACTTCGATATTCTGATGTATTGTTGCTGTTTTGTCTTCATCACCGTATGGGACTATGAAATAGAGACGTCCTGCAACGTTTCTCTCTCACAAAAGGTGGAATTCGGATAAATTAAAAGATTATTAATTTAGTAATTAGTAAAATGATACTTAGGAAAAGAATGTTTTATTTAGGATTTCGATCTTGTATGTCTTATAAAATAAGTTTTAGTTGATCCTGTATTATTTCTACAAAAGTTGTTTATAATATTTTTTTCAGAACGTTACTCTCCATGTGAGCTCTGGGGTGTATTCACTGTTGATTATGGCTACTGTCAGAACTTGACACTCCATGCGAGCTCTGTGTGTACTTACTGTTGATTGCGGCTACTGTCAGAACTTTGTTCTCCATGTGAGCTCTGTGTGTACTTACTGTTAATTGCGGCTACTGTCAGAACTTTGTTCTCCATGTGAGCTCTGTGTGTACTTACTGTTGATTGCGGATACTGTCAGAACGTTGCTCTCCATGCCAGCTCTGTGTGTACTTACTGTTGATTGCGGATACTGTCAGAACTTTGTTCTCCATGTGAGCTCTGTGTGTACTTACTGTTGATTGCGGCTACTGTCAGAACTTTGTTCTCCATGTGAGCTCTGTGTGTACTTACTGTTGATTGCGGATACTGTCAGAACGTTGCTCTCCATGCGAGCTCTGTGTGTACTTACTGTTGATTGCGGCTACTGCCAGAACTTTGTTCTCCATGTGAGCTATGTGTGTACTTACTGTTGATTGCGGATACTGTCAGAACTTTGTTCTCCATGTGAGCTCTGTGTGTACTTACTGTTGATTGCGGATACTGTCAGAACGTTGCTCTCCATGCGAGCTCTGTGTGTACTTACTGTTGATTGCGGATACTGTCAGAACTTTGTTCTCCATGTGAGCTCTGTGTGTACTTACTGTTGATTGCGGATACTGTCAGAACGTTGCTCTCCATGCGAGCTCTGTGTGTACTTACTGTTGATTGCGGCTACTGCCAGAACTTTGTTCTCCATGTGAGCTATGTGTGTACTTACTGTTGATTGCGGATACTGTCAGAACGTTGCTCTCCATGTGAGCTCTGTGTGTACTTACTGTTGATTGCGGATACTGTCAGAACGTTGCTCTCCATGCTAGCTCTGTGTGTACTTACTGTTGATTGCGGCTACTGCCAGAACTTTGTTCTCCATGTGAGCTCTGTGTGTTCTAACTGTTAATTGCGGATACTGTCAGAACGTTGTTCTCCATGTGAGCTATGTGTGTACTTACTGTTGATTGCGGATACTGTCAGAACGTTGCTCTCCATGTGAGCTCTGGGTGTACTTACTGTTGATTGCGGCTACTGCCAGAACGTTGTTCTCCATGCGAGCTCTGTGTGTACTTACTGTTGATTGCGGATACTGTCAGAACGTTGCTCTCCATGCGAGCTCTGTGTGTACTTACTGTTGATTGCGGCTACTGCCAGAACTTTGTTCTCCATGTGAGCTCTGTGTGTTCTAACTGTTAATTGCGGATACTGTCAGAACGTTGTTCTCCATGTGAGCTATGTGTGTACTTACTGTTGATTGCGGATACTGTCAGAACATTGCTCTCCATGTGAGCTCTGGGTGTATTTACTGTTGATTGCGACTACTGTCAGAACTTGCAAACCAATGGTGACGAGGTTATAAACCTAAAGCCTCACACACACGTGAACCAATTATAGTTGGTTGGTTGGAGGTAGGACATGATTTACAGTTTGCAGTTTTAATCAAATTAATGGGTTCTCAGTGGCTTACTGGACTATGAAAGGTAATAAACAGCATTTGTTGTAGGATACATAAGAATGAATCTTGGGAAGAAACACCATCTTCTGCAACTGCAAAGAAACGTGCAAGCTTTCTCACATAAAGTGTTTAAGTCAATCTGGGCTTGAACCCACGACTTAAAGGATGAGATGTAAATAATCCTTACACACCAATGCCTAATAACATTATGTTTAAAAAATCATTAAACTGCATTCAAAAAGAAAAAATCGTCAAGGTAATACACGCTTAAAGTTCTTTATACATTATATTCGTAGGACACGTACTATAAGAATGTTGAGGGTCCCGTGGCTAAGTGGTCTAATGCGCCGTCTCAAAATCACTAACCTCTTACCGCCAAGGTCGTAGGTTCGAGTCCTGCTTGCTTCAAAAACTTTATTAGAGAAAATTTTCCAGTTACTTGTTGAACGACAGTGGTTCTACTCAGAATCATTCTGAGCTCTTCCTCCACAAGTAAAACTGGATATGCCATATTTAACCTGAAATTGTTGAAAATGGCGCTAGACCTCATTCAAAACAAATATAAGAATGTAGTGATTAGAAGATTCTAGTTATAATCAAAGTTGCCTAAGATGATATGATCAACCAAGTTTCAGCGATTTGACTGAAAATTTTATAATAAATGAGTATGGATGCTAAATTTTGTAAATCAAAATTATAATGCTGAGAGAGGTGGTGGAAAAGTGGAATGCTACTCACTAAATTAACAAGTCATCTGTATCATCTTTATTTTATAGAACATAAACATACTATGCGCCTTGTCACCTATATTCTGTAGAACATTTATAGACTATGAACTTTGTCATTAATATTTTAGAACATTTACAGACTAAGAACTTTGTCACTTATATTTTTATAATTTAGAACATTTATAGACTATGAACTTTGTCGCCTATATTTTAGAACATTTATAGATTAAGAACTTTGTCACCGATATTTTATATAGAAAATCAACATTCTTTGAGCCTTTTCACGTATATTCTATAGAACATTTACATACTACGAGTATTGTCACCTATATAATTTAGAGAGCATTGACAGATTATTATCATTTTTACCTTTATTCTATAGAACTTTTACCGACTATGAACATTATTATTTTTCTATTTTAGAACAGTTACGTGTGTTTATATATGTATATTGTATAGAACATTTACATAGCACGATTGGTATCATCAATATTATACAGAACATCAAGAGACTCTGAGCTTTGTCACCTATATATTACAGATCATTTACAGACCATGATTATTGTCATCTATATTTTGTGGAACATCAACAGACTCTTAGCCTTGTCACCTATATATTATAGATCATTTACAGACCATGATAATTGTCATCTTTATTTTATAGAACATCAACAGACTCTGAGCCTTGTCACCTGTATATTATAGATCATTTACAGACCATGGTTATTGTCATCTATATTTTATTGAACCTCAACATACTATGAGCCTTGTCACCTATATATTATAGATCATTTACAGGCTGTGATAACTGTCATCTATATTTTATAGATTATCAACAGACTCTGAGCCTTGTCGCCTATATATTTTAGATCATTTACAGACTGTGATTACTGTCATCTATATCTTATGGAACATTTCCAGACTATGAGCATTGTCTTTTATATTTTAGATAACTAACATTCTATGAACCTTGTAACCTATATTTTACAAAGCATTTACAACTACGGATATTGTCACATATATTTTATAGAGCATCAACGTACTATACGCCTTGTCAACTATATTTATAAGAAATTACAGACTATGTACATTGTCAACTATATTTTATAGAACATTAACAGGTAATGAAGCTTGTCATCTATTTTAAGTATTTGATAAAATTAAAGAATTCCTTGTCAAAAAACAAAGTTATTTCAGTCAGTTAGTTTTTTAGGTTCTAGGTTCATTCTGCATATTAATTTGTTGATGTATTTTTTTAAATCTGTATGTTAATTTGCTGTTTTCGTACATGGAGAGTGAACCTGGAATATCCCTTCCTGTTGGCGTCGAATAACCTATAATGTGTTGGTACGCCGTAAAACCCTATTCATTCATGTATTCCTTCCTGTTGGCGTCAAATAGCCTATAATGTGTTGGTATGCCGTAAAACCCTATTCATTCATTCATTCCTGTTGGCGTCAAATAACCTATAATGTGTTGGTATGCCGTAAAACCCTATTCATTCATTCATTCATGTTGGCGCCAAATAACCTATAATGTGTTGGTATGCCGTAAAACTATTAAATAATTAATTAATTCATTCATTCATTCATTCTACTCTCATGTTTCAGCTAAATATCCCATAATTTTCAAATATGGAGGTAAATTTACCACTTATCATTAAAGATGAGGCGGTGTTAAGTTGTTAAGTTGTTAAGTACTGATATATGAAAAAAATCGTTTGAAAAATATAACATTATATCTTGTAGACCCGTATGTTTAGAAAGCAAATGGCATTGTTAATTACTTAATCTAAAAAAAAATGAAAGTAAATACAGATTTTTACTGAAATAAATAAAATTCTGAATTTTACAATAAACAAAGATTGCAAACAATCTTAGACTTCATAAGTCTTTTCCAAAATCTCTGAAAATCTGGAAACTAAAATAATACAATCTTTTCCATTTTGGGGGTAACTTATTCTCTTATTAAAATGTTACCATCCTAGATACTGCAATTATATTTTAAATATGGGAAAATATCAATTTATTAAGTGTCGAGGATATTCAAAATCATCTTGGTTAAGAGCAATTATATTTTGAATAAGGGGAAATATCGTTTGTTCAGTGTCAAGGACATTTCAAATCATCTTGGATGAGTGCAATCTTATTTTGAATAAGGGGAAATATTGTTTGTTCAGTGTCGAGTTTTATTCCAAATCATCTTTGATTAGTGCAATCATATTTTGAATAAGGGGAAATATCGTTTGTTCAGTGTCCAGGATATTCCAAATCATCTTAGATTAGTGCAATCATATTTTGAATAAGAGGAAATATCGTTTGTTCAGTGTCCAGGATATTCCAAATCATCTTGGATTAGTGCAATCATATTATGAATAAGAGGAAATATCGTTTGTTCAGTGTCCAGGATATTCCAAATCATCTTGGATTAGTGCAATCATATTATGAATAAGAGGAAATATCGTTTGTTCAGTGTCCAGGATATTCCAAATCATCTTGGATTAGTGCAATCATATTTTGAATAAGAGGAAATATCGTCTGTTTAGTGTCCAGGATATTCCAAATCATCTTAGATTAGTGCAATCATATTTTGAATAAGAGGAAATATCGTTTGTTCAGTGTCCAGGATATTCCAAATCATCTTGGATTAGTGCAATCATATTATGAATAAGAGGAAATATCGTTTGTTCAGTGTCCAGGATATTCCAAATCATCTTGGATTAGTGCAATCATATTATGAATAAGAGGAAATATCGTTTGTTCAGTGTCCAGGATATTCCAAATCATCTTGGATTAGTGCAATCATATTTTGAATAAGAGGAAATATTGTTTGTTCAGTGTCCAGGATATTCCAAATCATCTTGGATTAGTGCAATCATATTTTGAATAAGAGGAAATATCGTTTGTTCAGTGTCCAGGATATTCCAAATCATCTTGGATTAGTGCAATCATATTTTGAATAAGAGGAAATATTGTTTGTTCAGTGTCCAGGATATTCCAAATCATCTTGGATTAGTGCAATCATATTTTGAATAAGAGGAAATATCGTTTGTTCAGTGTCCAGGATATTCCAAATCATCTTAGATTAGTGCAATCATATTTTGAATAAGAGGAAATATTGTTTGTTCAGTATTATGCATATAAGCAAAAAAACATACCTGTACATTTAATGCATGTCCCTTCCGGTTCACAAAATCAGCCTCATTTTCCTTGGGACGTTGTATTTTGATGAATGTTCCATCAATACAACCATGTACATTTGGGAATCCTGAAATAATATTGGTGTATTCTCTAAAGTCTTAGACCATACACGTTATTTAACATTATACATTTTGAATGGCGTTTAATGCCATTTTTAGCACACTTCAGGTTATATATGACACATCCAGTTTTATTTGTGAATGAATACCAATGAATAAACCTTAGTAGAACAACTATTCTTCCGCAAGTAACTGACATATTTTCTCGGTTCTCAGCCTTTAGCGGTGAGGTAAGTGGTCTTGAGATGGCGCCTTATATCACTCAGCCTCGGATTAATAGCATTTAAAAGTCGATTAGATGACATTACTTATTCGAATTGGTGATATCATTTCTTTTCGAATAAGTGAGTTCACATTTTCAGAATGAATACCACATTCTTACAAATGAAACATTATAAATCGCCTATTCCAGTAAGTTATATCACTCATTCTTTATATCACTTTTTTTATTTTTAATGAGTCATATCTATTGGGTGCAGTTTTATTATTCAACCATTTGAAAAAGTGATATCACTTATTCGAATAGGTAATATCACTTATTTCATCACTTACAAAAATTAAACAAGGTCGTCCTTAAAAAATAAATTGTTATGTCTACTCGCTCAAAAATGCTCCTACCCAAACTTTTTTTTTATTGACTTTTAAAGCTTTTTTGTCCATTTCTCTTTAAAATGACTCTGCAAATCAATATTTAGCACAAAAAAAATGCTACTGACCTACCGACATGAAAAAAATTCTGGGTACAGCAAACAAATATTTTTTAAGGATTGCCCAAGTGATATCACTTATTCAAATAAATGAATATGTTAAACCAATAAGACAAATCAACGAACTACAGAAAAGCCCTCCTTTTCTTTGGTCAAACTATTGACTTAATTACGTACTTTTATGTGCACTGCTTTTAAATTAAATAATTTCAAATGGTTTGGATTAGGTTATTTTTCAGTTATGGCTTAAATATCTGTTATGTGCATGTACATTTTTTGGGGGAAATGATTTATTTTTATATTGATTAAATAAAAATATTTACCAATGAATCAAATTAATTTATATGTGTGAACCGATTCAATGACAGTCACTAGCTCTATTAATGACACACCCCTTCGTGTACCTCTTTAGTAACGTTCTATTTATAGCTGTTCTATTTATATTGTTTGAAAGTCAGCCGGAGAGCGTGTTTTTGCAAAAGTACAAAATGCCCAGCAACGAGAGCGCTTCATCGGAATGTACATACCGGCGATTTTGGCAAATCCGTCTTCGGTAGTTTGTGCATCATTTCCTACTGGAAATTTAATGAAACGTGAGGCAAGGTGGCACATATGCTTAGAGACCTTCCGCACACATTTTCCGGCTTCCGATCTGCTGATATTCATGTCCGGCATCAATCCCATTATAAACATAATGGTTATGGGAAAAAACCTGTATCGCCGGAAAACATCGACTGGCCCAATGTCTTCGAGCGGATAACTTCTATCGCGAAAAACGCGAGGTCGTCTAACGGCTGCTGCAATATTTTTCCGACGTAGACGCTCCTGTCGGACTTGAGCGGCCATTTTGTTTGTTGTGAGTGCGCGTCTTAAGATTGCTATTTACCATGCTCAAAAAATATTAAGTTTTGTGCTCACGGGGAGTACGATCTCAGACTCAAATCTTTTATAACATCGACTTTTTGAGATTTGCTTGAGTTGAGCACGAAACTGAGTTAAGCATGAAATCGAACTCAAAAAAAAATTATAACCTCGGACCCTGGTCTCCCCGAGAAATATGGTAATGCTAATTATGTCGTTTTGTCTCATTGGAAAGCTGAACAGAAAGCCAAAGTTATATCACAAAATTGGTTGGATAAATTAGTGCCATACTTTGACTGAAAGGAAATGGAAGAAGAGAAAATCAGACCAATCCTAAAATGCGAAAATGGTTATATACTTTTGTTCAACTTTTCTTATATAGCTTAAATGAGAATTAAAACAACCATTCCATCATACGGAGTTAGTTTTTGATATTTTAACTACGCTTGATAAATTAATACATAAAATTGACCATTGTGGCAAATACATTTAATTTAAATATATTTGTTATTTGTTATTAGCCGTGCCCGAGTTAGCTCAGTCGGTAGCGCGTCTGACTATTGGTACAGAGATCGTGAGTTCTAATCCCGCTAGGCCACAGTCTCCGTGATGATTGGTATACGGCATTGCGTCTCATTATCATTCGTCTCTCACTACTGGTTCATATGTAAAATTTATCAATTATTTGCGGAGATAGGGTGTGCTCGAGTACTAGTTAACGTTCCTGAATCCTAGAAAAGAGTCATTAGGTTAACTGATCGTCTCTATGGCATAAAAATGACGATAAATATTCAATCAATCTGTTTCTGTTACTAGACTAGTATTGTATTTTATTTTTTTCAGAAGTATCAATTTTCTTTTTTTTTTAAGGAAACTCTTATACGGAATATGAATCTACAGTCTCATTATTGTTTTATTATTTTCAGATATTAAAAATGAAACACTCGATGGCATGGTTAATGAAGAACAGCATCCTATTAAACGTAATTGCATTGACAAACACGCCTACGGATACGTTTTTATTTTTCTTGAACTTGGACTTAGTTCAGGTGAAATTGACCTTTTAATTTTAATGGAAGAAATAGAAAAAATTAGAATCACTAAAAAGCTACTGTCAATGTGGTTTACTAACCTTAAACACGAGGCGACTGTACGTTTTCTTCTAGACAAAGCTAGTTTACTCGGCACGGACTGTACACAGGTTGTGTCAGGCTTAAGGGAAATGTAGATAAAATTGGTAGATATAAATATAGTTTCCTGTAATGTGCAGTTTAATAGTTTTGTTTAAACCATTGTACCACCCTTTTTATAAAAAAAAAACTGTTTGATGAAAAAGTAAACCTTGTTTATCTTATCAGTTTGAATTGATAACAAAACCAAGAGTAACTGATTATATATTTTATTAAATATATATACAATGCATGAACATGAAACACACATCCAGTAAATGAACATATAATAGCTAAGTGATATTAATAAAATACATAGAGGAAGTTACATGAGTGCTTATTTCTTAATGAATTTATTAAACGAGTTGGCAAAAAATTATTATGCGAGGCTCTGCCGATCATTATATCATTAATAAATTAAATAATAAATGAGCACCAATGTACGATTATTTTATCACATAGCTGAAACAATTGCAACATAAACCATTGCTTTTTCAGATAACCTCTATAAAGAATGAGATAAAAATTGCATATAATAGTGTCCGTAAGTCATCGTATGACGTAATGTCTCAAAATAACGTTATTTTATCACGACAAATCGACGCAATGTTCAAGTTCGGGCAAGTCGGAGAGCACTTCGACATTTTACGTACGAGAGCCGAGTTATATGGAAAACGCCGAAAGATGACTCGGTATATAGTGATATTACATTGGATTAAGAACTAAAGGGCCTGTCACACCTAGCCGATTTGGGTCGCTGAAGCTATACCGGAGCACAAATTTGGTGATTTTCGGGGATCGGTACTAGTACGGCAGCGCAACGGTATCACATCGCTAAAGAACAGTAAACATCGTCAGAACATCGTCAGAACATCGGCGAAAATTTAGCAACGGCAGACGACGGTAGACATTTTTGAACATGCTAAAAAATTTCCGCCGTTGCGCTGCCGGAGCGAGCAACGGGACTACAACGGCAGTACTCCGGTATGGCTTCGTTAGTGCCGGTAGAACACCGGTAACGCCCCGTAATAGATCGGCGACTTCTCGCCGGAGCTCCGCCGATTTTCTCGCCGTTGTTATTTTTTTGCTCCGGTTTAGTCCCGGCGAGCACATCGGTAGTGTGTGACAGGCCCTTAAATATGTAATTTATTACACTCTTACACTGTAAATAATATGATAGTTGTATGCATCACAGATTTTCTTTTTCAATGAAAATGTGAATGATTTATAATTTTACATATGAACCAATAAGCATGGATTTAACTGAACAACTTATTTTTCTTATTCATTTTTTTAAATGCTATGATTTTGTCTGTTTAATAAATATAGTAAAAAGCAGTTTGGTATGATTTTATTTTAATTATAAGAAAATATAAAGATATTTTGCTTTATTAATATGAGACTTACAGTTTTATAATATTGGTTTCGCTTCGGTGTTACACAATTGTGTAATCCAGAGTTAACGGAGGACTTTTTGTTTTCGAAAGGTTTTCGATTTTATACTAGAAATTCGACTAATTGCACATCCCAAAACAAGAAAATAATTGTTTCCTCGTGCATATTACAAAAATCACATAAACACTAACTGGAGTTATTTTTCATTTTAATTGAAAACGGTCATTAAGTATTTCTACTGAAACTGTCTTAACTTTGTATAGATTGTGTAATTTATAACTACATTCGATACAGGACACGCATAACAAGAAATATGACAACATAACTTAGTTAGCAAGAGTGTAAATGTCGCCGGTGTTAACTCGACTCTATATGAGGCCTTCCCGGGAGTTTTGGAGATCTGGAGAACAACGCCATTTATTTTCAGATATCTGGGGAACATTAGTCATTACTTTCAGATATCCAGGGATCAAAGGCCTAATTTAGGAGATCTAGGGATATTGTCCTTAATAAAAAAAATGTACCTTATTTGATCAATTTTATCAGAGACATATAAACAGAGATAGGCAACAGGAGGCACTTTTGAAACAAGTTCTTATAACTTAAACAACTCACGCTCGAAGTCTTCCTGGTTATAACCAGTACTAAGCATATGTGGAAAAAATGTCTTGCTCAAGGACACCACACATAATCGTGGCGAAGGATTGAAATACCCTCGACCTTCCGATCACGGGTTCGTTGCTTTACCACTAAACAACGTGGCGTTTTCTAAATCATGGAAACACACATCCTCCAGAATCAAACAACATATTATTGTGATTATGGTATCAAAAGAAAGGGCTTGAGTTGGGAGATTATTTTGTTCTTTTTTAAATTTAAAGAAATGAAGAATTTTACGCTTAAAGATTTTAAATTGATCATTTTCTCTCCTTTTTTTTTGGCCCATTTTTGAAATAAAACGACTTCAATAAATA
The DNA here is from genome assembly GCA_029582155.1 of Panopea generosa. Lineage (NCBI taxonomy): Eukaryota > Metazoa > Mollusca > Bivalvia > Adapedonta > Hiatellidae > Panopea > Panopea generosa. The sequence goes on from CM055899.1 coordinate 43,943,745, forward strand.
TCAATATGAAACCTCCGCCACCGATGGAAAACTTACTGCTTCATCGTTCTACCTATTTTTTCTATTTTCATTGTGTTTTGTTTAAACGTACATGGTATTTGTTAAATCAAGACTACCGTATTTTTTCGTGAAATATTAACCTATTATCAGCTTTACTTTGGCACCAAAATGGTTAAATTCAGACCAAAATTCGAATAATTATAATAGAAATACTAAAATGCCGTGGACATAATATTGCTATTAGCCTGCCAGTCTCTGTAATTAAGTCACTGATTTTATGTATAATTTTTATACTTGATCATAATTCGCTTTTAAAATGAGAAACGGTTATGGACAGCTTTGGAGGTTTCTTACGTGTTAGTCTAGGCCTCTGCACAACTTCATCCCATAATCGTATGTACCCGAAATAAATTTTGGATAATAATTCCGAGCAAAGATATAGTTACAGTACTGATGAGTAAAGGCAGAATAGTGCAGTGGTTAATATTGTCGATTTCGGATCATAAGGACTGGTGTTCAATCCCACCCGGCATCTGTTTTTTTTTATTATATCGTGTTTACACAATAAAATCAATTATGTATGTGTATTTATTGCCTTTTGTAAATTAACCGTTCAGCTGTTCAATTATTTTGTCTCTTCTGTCCTTCCGTCGATATCTTCTTTGGCTCTACTTACAAAAGGCCAGCAGGGCTTATGTCAAGGTAAAAATGTCTGTCGTCTATCCGTTAACCTTTTTCTTGCAGAAGATATAGCATCCCCCACATTTTTCAAAGAATTATATCCAAACACGCACAGCATTTGTATAACCACAAACTTTTGAAGTTCTTGACCCAGCGTGATTGAACCACAAATGTTCCCTTACAAGCACATTTTTAAGGAAACTTAAAAAACACCTTTTCTCTGAAAGTTCAAGCCATAGACCATAGATATTTTAAACAAGGAAAAGAAGACAGTACATGGATTTTGCCTATTATGAGGTGTGAAAATAATGATAGAGAAGATTATAGTAGACGTTTTACTTAAGGAAACACTATTTGGTACTTTCAGGGAACTATGTTTAAAACTTTTGAAGATCCAGGGAACAGTGGAAATACTTTTAGAGATCTGGGGAACATGGACAAAATAATACTTTTGGAGATCTGTGGAACAATAGGCATTACTTTAAGAGATCTTGAGAACACGGAACCTCCCCCCCCCCCCCCCCCCCACACACACACACACACACACACACCTGGGAGGGTCTCCTATATGTAAGGCATGGGTGACAATATTAATAAAGTCAAGGGTTCTAATCTATATTTATTCATTCCATATAATCTGATCAATCACTCAGATTTCACTCTCTCTCCGATCTACTATACACACACTACTTTCAATCAATAAAAATACAGACATATTACAACATGTAAATATACAAGTGATGGTTATAATACAAAAATGTAAACAATGCTTAGATTTACATTAACATCCTATTTAATTATTAAGTAATAAAGGTTTTGAAACAATAACTTTAATATATAACAAGTATAAAAATAAATGAGTTATTACCTGCAAGTATATTTAAATATATCCTGATAAAATACTTTGTTTCTTTACACAAACTACAAATAGCGTGTTTTATATATTTAAATATAGCTGACAAATGTATCGTGCAGTGATGTTACGCTTGAGCAAGTTAATGGGAGGTAACTTATAACAAATTTAGTAAACTACACTGATCTACAAACTACTTACTTATAGTATAATAATATAATATATGACTTGGACGGTTTATTTCAAATGACAAAACACAATGTACGAGATGATTGTAACAAAGACTATCACTTTACCATAAAGCCATATTTAATTGAATATTAAGCATCAGTTTTATGTCATCGAGGGCTAATAGACGATCAGTTAGCTACTGTTTCCTGGGATCCTGAACGGTTAACAAGTACTCGAGCTCACCCCATCTTCGGAAGTAACTGATAACTTTCATTTGAATCAGCGGTTAGAGACGAATGATAATGAGACACGATGTCGTATACCAATCATCACGGAGGCTGTTGCCGGGCGGGGATTCGAACTCACGACCCCTCGATTGATAGTTAGTCGCGTAACCGACTGAGTTTATCGGGCCCGGCAGGCCGTATTTAAATGATATAATGGTATCTTTTACCTCTCACTACACAGTTGCGCCTTTGAATTGTGAATTTAGAAAAAAAAATGATGCTTGGAAATTGGGGTATGAATACATGATTTCGGAAGTCTTCTTTCACTTTGTCAACAGTGTACACACTGGACAGAATAAAATCTCTCATATGACAAATGACCCCTACTTTTCTCATCGTAATTTTGGTAATGTAGAGGTCGACAAACAATAGGATGTAAGTTTCACTTATTTCTTTTGGGTCCCTCTATGAATAACAAGTCTTCAAACTTTTATAATTTACTATAGAATAATGAACAAAAATCAATGGTGGGTTTACATCTTAAAGAGAGACGTCAATTAGATGGAGGCGATATTCCAAAATGTTAATTGTAGATAAATTACACTCTCATGGTCTTAAATGACAAACTGGAGATACATTTTTTGGCATGTTTATGGCCCAAATAAAGCATATTTACATTGAAATTTCATGAAAAATCACAAAACTGTGAAGCTTTTTTATTTTGAATGATTGTCATGTGCAATTTATTAGCATTCACAGTGTTGAATAATGATTTTTGGTAAGAAAATGTCATTAATGTGTTATGAGACTATGTTGGTGTAATTTTTTCATCATCATAAACGGTACGGTGTGCACGTGTGCATGAAACCAATGGCCACGTAAAACGTCACAATGGTCATTTGCATTTTCCACATGTCCGGCGAGAGAACATTGCAGTCTCTAGCAAACCGTTTGTTAGATTTTGATGCTTTTTGTTGAAAGTAATGGAAAGCTAGCGTAGAATTGAATTTAAAACGAAAGTGCGACGAATTGACGATGAAGTAACGAAGAATATATTTATTTTAAAAGAAATAAAGTTACATTGGCCTTCAGTAGATCTAGATCTATATATACTTTCACGGATTAAATAAGTTTGATTGATTTTTATTTCCTCCAATTTTCAGGAGAGCATATAAATAATACAATGTAATAGATGAACAAGTACAAGTTAACATATCTACAGGAATGAACAATACATAAACATATTAAAGAAAAAATCACAATTATTATATGTACATAAATATGACTGCTATATATTCAGTTCAAATCAATTCAATTTTCTTATCTGGCAGCACAATCATCATAAATGTTATTATTTATTATTAAATATTTTTTATTCCACTTCTGTTTCTAATGTAAATCGAGGGAAGCAACTGCCTAGCGACCAACATATTAAAACTTAAAAGCAAATAGATATCTTAAAATATATCACCACAACTACGGAATGGTATAGTAGATCGGTTGGTTAACGTGTATGCTATATTTTATCAATCTGAAAAAATGTTTTTATCATTATTTCTTTATAATTTTAGAATGGGTTAAAATATAAATAAAGTATGTGTGCACATAGTTTAAGAACACGTGTAATGGAGAGGTCGATAAATGAATGAGCAGTGCCTTGTCTAGTTATAATAGTCCTGGTGAGCGAAAACTTAATTACTCCCTTTGAGTCGTGCAACCGAAGGTGTATTAAGGACATTAATACACGACACGGCTTGGAGGTGATAACCGTGTCGTGTATTAACCTATAATTAATAACCATGGTTATCACTCATTCATATCATGTGTGTTAATATAGTGTTGTATTATGGGCCAGTGGCCTATATAATATATGAATAAACTTTAAAAACTAAAACAATGAAAATTATATTAATAACAGGGGACATAAAATAAAGAAAGTGTAAACGGATATATGTTTCATAATACAAATACATTTTTAACCAATTTAGGTTTGTTCTTGTTTTACCTGCATCTAGATATTTACAAAGTTGTACTTTTAAGTTTTAATTGAAATAGGAAAATTTCAAAATTTCCGTATATATGAAAGTTCAATTTGTGAATGAGTAATGCTTTGTTAAATTCATCAGTTGTGAAAATCCTTGCGAGACAAACATACAGGCTGATCTCCCTTGTCTCGTATAACTCCTACCATGTCATTTCGATCAATATCTTGTAGCTGTGTGAGCATTTGATTGTACATGTTTTCTGAACCAGGCGTGTGGCCATTTCTCCACCGGATCAACAGTTGGTACGTTGCTGTAACACAGTCACCATGGTTGTCTTTGAAGCTCTGCTGGACAACACCGTTCTGTAAACCAAGCCCTATCATTAGTCTGTTGCTGTCTTGAGGAGTTAAAGCACTGGCAATAGCGTCCAGTGAGGAGTTTTTCAACATACGACTGTGTTCTAAAAAATATAGTAGTTAAACATAAAGATTTATATGTAAATACATTTGATTGTCATTGCACGTTCCTAGTTCAAATTCTTATACACGGAATCAGTACATATATCTTCTGGTTTTACATGAATTTTTAAAAACATTTTACAATATTCATTATGTTAGCATTTCGTTTAATAGCTTTACATCTATGATATAGACATAACCTAGCACCTATTAACTATTGGATTAAAAGAAAAGAAAATGAATGGACAAGAGAAATCGTTGTATTCAAATGACATAATAATGCTTAGGCCTCGCTGTCTACCCCGTCGTTACATCGTAAAACGAGAAATGTACCCCTCTGTCGAACAGATATTCAAATCTAACATTTATTTTAAAAAAAGGAAATATGTGTATATGTAATTTTCTAAATTTGTGCAGTATAAGATGTAGTATTACTAGAAAATTAGAAGAGTATGCAACAAAATATTTTTTGATTCTGTTTAAAGTTTAGTTTAAAAGTATATATTTATTTAGTTCACCATTATTTTAACAAAACAGACAAATCACGCTCGACGCCTTCCGGTGTAGAACAAGGATTAAGTATATGAGAATAAAAGTTTATTGTTCAAGGACACAACACTTTGCCCTGGTACAGGATCGAACTCACAACCCCACCCCCGAACTTTTTAATTCGATGCTTAACTACTAAATCTAGCGCTCTGTTAGATGCGTGATACATAATCAAATTTCAAAATATTAATAAAATACATTTCTTTTTATATGAACAAATAAGAAACATAACATATTTTCTTAAGCAACAATGATTTGAGTTTAAATGTCCATACCGGTAGTGTTCTCGTAGTCCGAGGCGTAGTCATATGGGGTAGTTGTACGTTCTTGTCCAGAGTCTCCCCGACCGGTGCTTTGTGGACGAACTTCAACACCTAAAATGGACACATACTTTTGTATTGGCGAAAGTTTTAGGCTTAATCAAAGTGAACATAAAAGTTAATATATATCTTGTAAAAAAGTTAGACAAACTTGTTTTGATTTTATCTGGTCAAGCAAACGTAACCATGTAACTGTAATGTCTTTGAGAACAATCTATCCATTATCTTTGTGTTATTTCTAATTTCATGCATGAGCCAGTGGTCCCATTCTACCAATTCTCACATCACACTTGTCACATTCTGGACCAAACTAAAACACACTGCCAACTCTCATGTCGCATATTGAATCAAACAGAATCACAATAACAACTATCATGTTGCATATTGAATCAAAAAGAAACACAATACCAACTATCATGTCACATTCTGGATCAAATAGAAATACACTACCGATTCCCATGTCACATCCTGGACCAAACAGGAACACATTACCAACTCTCATGTCACATTCTGAATCAAACAAAAACACACTGCCAACTCTCATGTCATATTCTGGACAAAATAGGAACTCACTATGAACTCCCATGTCACATCCTTTATCAAACAGGAACACACTACCAACTCTCATGTCACATTCTTGACCAAACAGGAACTCACTATCAACTTTCATGTCACTTTCTCGACCAAACAGGAACACACTATCGACTTTCATGTCACATTCTGGACCAAACAGGAACTCACTATTAACTTTCATGTCACATTCCGAACCAAACAGGACATCGCTACCAACTCTCATGTCACATTCTGGGTCAAACAGGCACACAATACCAACTCTCATGTCACATTCTGGACCAAACAAGAACATAATGACTACTATGGTTTTATGAAGCAACTAAATAAAACAGCCATTCTGTAGAGATTAAAACGACATATAAAATAATAAATATTGTATATTAATCCTTTGTAGAAGCACAACATAAAGAAAATATGACTAAAAGAAGGCGTATAACACAGCCACCATAAACGCTGTCAGTCTACATAATTATCATAATGAGTACAATGCAAACGAACAGAAGAAGTGATAACAGGGGGTATGACCTTGAAACGGTCAGCAGCTATAATTGCAAATGGACATACAAGAATATCTTACATGGTTTGTGAGGTCTAGCCGGAGGTTGGACCTTTGGTTGTGAAGCGACCACAGATTTAGGCACAGACTCGTCATCTATTGGCCTGGGAGGCATAGGTTGTGCCTGTAGTTGAGCATTCGATGTGGCATTACCTGGAAGTCAAATACGATCAAATTACTTCATATATTATACTCTTTACAATCTTTGGTATTTTTTCTGGTGTTCACTAAGTTACAGAAGACACATTTAGAAGAATAAATACAAATGTTGTGTATTTTCAACGAAAGATATGATGTCAACAGAGAAAGCTTTCTTACTGTTCAATTCAATGATTCATTGATAAAAGCCTTAACTGCGATATAAAAGTCGCCAGATGGCTCTTGGGCAGGTTTTATATATTTCTATACACGATTCAAACCAAAGAATCCGTTTTCAAAATTACAAATTCATCACTGCATTCTTTTGTTATACTTTTGTATATTACTAGATTAGCGTTAATGCACTTAACTGGCAAAAGGATATTTCCCAAAAAGTGTGTGTTACATGAAGTTTGAAAACTCCAACTACCAAGAATTTGAAATTCTACGGAGGAGCTGATGTGGTCATGCACTCAAATATGTGTTTATACACATTTCAGCAGCCTAATAATGATGTTGTTTTAGAAGTATGTTATTGAAGCTGTTGTGCATTGTGCATAAGTCACTCCTACATAACTGTTATCTCTGGTAGAAAGTTTTGGCCTTTAATGCCACTGACCATTGGTTCAGTGTTTAATATGCATTATGCAAAACTGCTTAAACGTATTTTTATAAAAGGAATGCGTTACTTGTAGAGAGATATAAAACTAGTGAAAGTTAATACAGACAAAAAACAACAACGACAACAAGAGATGTTGAAAGGACCGCGCGCCCGACTATTTCAATGCTAAAACAACTAAGCCATAATAATTGTTTGTCAGTTAAAATAGATTAGCAAAATATTTATTATATATAACTTTTTAAAAAAACAACAAAGTGAATGGATGGATCGTATTGCTTTAATATAATTTAATTTAGTATTAAGTTACATTTTTCTTTCAAACTTTCAAAATTGCTTTTATAAATTGATTAACCATTGCTGACAAATAAACCGATATATTTGCCAATACCTAAATTGAGGCACACTATGTACGTATCATATCCCTTATTACTACACGTGCGTAACTAGAATGATATAATTTGGTCAAGCATGTCAAGAAATTGTCATAAATAAGAATGTGAAATATAGTGTAAGTTATATTCGAGACGATCTTCTGTTTCAAGAGTAGTTTATCAATGTTTAATATATGCGATATAGTATTATACTTGTTATTGTAAATTGATCTATAGTCTTGTACCAACATATACAGCTTATCAATGCTGGATATCCTTCCACATTTTAAGTTTTATACATATATATAATATAGGCATATGCACTTACTTCATAACATAGCGCCATATATCGGTACCAGTTCATTATAATGGATCTATAGTTGGAATATCTTGTATAAGCATGCACATAGGATCATGGTTTTGAACAAATCTGCGACAGTTTCACAAACTCACCTTATTTTGTAAAACATCTAAGCTCAAGGCCTTCTTATTGTACTACAAACTTTAACCTGCTAAAAAACTCTAACCGAATTTTCTAGGTCTAAATCTGCAATAATGAAACCAAGAGTTATGGTTCTTGTCTCTATGAGCTTTTTATATGATGCTAAACACACATGTGACGTTTCATTCATGTCCAATGATAGGTCTATGAGATATGTACCAGCATAAAACTTTAACCTGCTAAAAACTCTGAATTTTAAAGTCTAAAAGAGTAATAATTCTGACAAAGGGCAATCAAGAGTTATGGTTCTTGTATATGAGTTGCCTAGATATTCTTGAACGAAGTTATATTTATATCTAATAATAGGTTGATTAAATATATACCTGCTCATAAATTTTAACCTACTCAAAATCCCGAAAGAGCCATAATTCTGCCAACGTGTAATCGAGAACTACGGGTTTTGTCTCTGTGCATTCCATTGATGATGCTGAACATACATGTGAAGTTTCGTTCATATCAAATGATAGTCTGATAAAAAAATGTACCTGCTCAAAATCTTTAATTTATAAAATATCATGAACAAGTGATTGGGTTAACAAAGTCCATTGCAAAATTGTGATGCATTGATTTTTTTAAAAAAATATACTAAGATAAGTGTGTTAAAACCTAATATGATATCTATTAAATCATTATGCTTACCCGCGTTGAATCTTTTAGCATAACCATAACAAATTGTGCTTATGAAAATGAATTGCAAAGTTATTAAACGTCTGCTGTTTTGGCAACACAAAATGCCTAAATCTTAAATGAGTTTTGCTATACAATTTGTAGTTTGTAATTTGTAATTTTTTTTAATGACATATTTTTAAAAAGTAAAATATTTCTATTAAACATCAATATTGATTGCTCTCCTGCTACCTAACGTATATAAACCCCACTGAAATTGCATTTATTAAAACAAAAACACTGAAACATGCACCCCTTATAGGTCTCACTACACAGTTGAAATGTGTTTTTGTTCTATATAAAATAAGATCTATGATTTCCATGGTAAAAAAACAATTCCACATAGATTTTTTTTAAAGTATTCTTTTTCATAGCATGAATTTATACCAACATAAACATGCACAATAACTGGTAGATTGACCAGTTTGTTTTTTTAAGAGTGTGCAGTGACGCCGTGAGTTTTTGAAAATAGAATTCCTCAAATGCCCATAAATACATGCATATTTTGAAATCCTATAAAACTCACTTTTTTAACACCAGTGATGTCTTATTGCAGTATATGCTATGCCAACTTTTGCTCTACTCATCGGCAGCAAGAAATCACAACCACTATGAACCATTTTAAAACTATTTCAAGACTAAATTACATAGGCCTTTTTAAGCGTAAGAATCATGTTACCGTGCGAAAAAGGGGCGTAACTATGTAGTGAGACGTTTAATAACTTTTAATGCTTTACAAACTATAAAACACCACCTAATACATACCCAATGCTGCCACTACATTCTCACTGACAGCTCCTGTAGTGAAGATATTTATAGAAATTAATTTTGAATACTTTTGGCAGACAACGTAATGTCACATGACAAAACATATTCTAGGTAAGCAATTCATATCAATTCAAATAGCAGTTTTTAAATATCTCCTGTAAAACAATATAAACTTTTAATATCTTAACATACCACTGTTTAACTAGTTAAACTTTAATTTAATAAGTATGCAATACTTGTACTTGACATGGCTGTAGGATCAACAAAAATGTTAGTTTGAGAAACAACGAGAAATTGATTTACAATTTAGGTATTGGCGGTATTAAGGTACATTTATACTTAAAATGAGACGCAAATCTACAGAATATTCTTGCTTAAGCTCGTGTTTTCATCCTTTCTTATTGCATATCTCCTTAGATCAAATGTATGATATCGAAGAAAATGTATACATGGTGCTCGCGAATGACGACTGTTGGTTTGCTTTACATACTCTTATACGAGATTGGTCGATTTAGATAATAAGTATAAAAAAATAAAAATGTACATGTGATGGGAGTATTGTATAAATATTTAGCATAATTTCTATGCCATCGAGAGCTAAAAGACAATCATCAATTAATCTAACCACTTTTTACAGGGATTCTTAAAGGTTACCTCGAGCATACAAACTCTGCGCGTAACCGACATATTTCCCACTTCAAATAGCAGTGAACGACGAATGAATGTCAATGAGACGCTCTGTCGAACTCACCATCCCTGGATTGAGAGTCAGATTAGCTACCGACTGAGTTAACTGGGTGTGGCGTTATATGATTTAAATCTGCTGCAAATGTGGCGTTCCACACATTTTGTAATGACGAGGAGCGAGGATGTCTGTATAGTATAACTGATTTTAGTATAAATGTTCTGCTATGTGACACTTTCTGAATATTCAAAGTCAAGGTTACTGGTGTAATTGTGTAGTGATATCACTTAGAAATACATGCAGTTTTACTGAGAATGAGACAGGGCTGAGAGATGCGAGCGGGAGAACATTTCCTATTTCGTTTATCATGAAGACAGAACTGTACTTTATTTGTGTGAACCTGGGTTGTAATTAAATTATAAAACTGTTTAACCGACTGAGTCTCAATAAATCCCAACAGTGTTAAATACATGCCAAGGCATACATATATACACGTTATATTGTTCGTCCAACCAATCACGTGGAGGTAAATTACATCAAACTCCGTAAAATTTAAACAAATAACATGTATATTACACGCTAATACTAGACATTTTAAACAAGTATACCAGATGTATGCCCACAAAGACAATGCTGCAATCTAGGGGTGTGTGTAGATATGTTTTTGTTTACTATTGTTTTTATTTATTTAATCTCTTATCTGAGAACTTCTAATTTAAAGATGAGCGTTAAAATCTTCCTATACTAGAACTGTTTTTTTTTCTTTTGTTCATTTTTTTCCATTCTTTCTGGGGGTTGGGGGTATTTTATCTTATTATATTAGTTGCATAATGCAGAATTTATTCAAAACCCGTGTAATTTGGTTTAGATACTTGTAATAGCATAGACATCAACTACAGTTATTACAGTCGTTATAAGAAAAGGGCCGTTACTAATGTGAGTATCACTTGTGCCCGTTCTAACTGCATAGTACTTGTTTATTTGTGGTAATAAAATACAACATTTTTCAATGATCAACTGATGTTTTACGTTAATATGTAGAACAGCGTTGGTTCAAATATTAAATAAAAGTACAAACTTTAGAAATAGTTTTTCAACCAGTATCGAATTTTATTATTTATCAAAAGACAATAACCATTTTCAATACATAAAACGGAGTTACTTCTTTCTGGTTGCATATGTAGTAAAACAAACATGTATAAATTACAAATGCGTAAAATAAATGTGTTATAGTCTTAGTGGAACTTGAGTTTTATTGTCAATATTTACAAAACATATTTGGCTTCACATCATTTTGAATAGTCGATGAATGACGTCTAAAGTTGTATTTATCACAAACCTTAATCTTGCTATCATGTTAGAGTTTCAGATGTTCGCAGAATTTCTTAAACAGTAGATATGAAAAACACGTCCTTTTCAGCTCTTCGGAACTCGTTTAGTTTAAATGAACACATGCATTAAAGCCTGCCAGACAGGAGTGTTAATGATTAGCTGATGGAAATGAAAAACAATTCTAACTGTCACAGTTTGAGTTGAGGTATATTGAATGATCAAAATATATTTTACCTAAATTATAAAATGTTTGGTTTATCTGAATCAGCCATTAAATCACTGAAACAGCCCTACTGTCGCCAACGACTTCTAACATATAACCGACATTTGTGATAACAGTGGTGTTTTAACCTAATGCAATGTCAGTGATCTCTTGAATTATATGCAAGACGCATACGTACCCCCTACACAATCGGCATTTGGCGGCATTGTAGTGGATAGCATTGAGGGGTTGATTCTCAGCACATCACTTATTACGACCTGGTGGAGGAATTCTCCATCGCCGCTGGTGAATGTTATTTCTGCTGTATCTGTCGTGTCATCAGGGTCAGGAATCAGCGTTATGTTGCGATTACACTCTTCTTTTCCACTGAAGGAAAACGTGTCCTGGCCCTGGAAAAAATACAGTATCCATGACCAGAAATGAATGAGAAGATATCGTTATTTGAATCGCATAGTATAACTGTAATCTATGAAAGCGTAATTTCACCAAATTAATTACTGTGAATGGGAAGATAAGTAAATCTTATTACCGATTTTTTAAACGGAAATTTATAGCAAACAACTATAAATCTTAAATTAAAGCCGCACGTATTTCGTACCTATTTCCACGTATTTCCCAGAAGCCATCGCAAGAATGCTTTAAACAGACATTAAGCTCGGGGATTTACCTTATCAAATTGAGGCTAAAATTTAGCTACTTTACAATTCAAACATTATTTTCCCAATTAAGCAAAACAAATTCCCAAATTAAAAAAGGAAAGTTTTCTTACATTAGGAGATAAAAAATATCTGTATATTAAATATTATTGTTATAATTTTTGTATGATAATTAATGGTTAGAACACTTAATGTGCTGTCACTACCTACCAAACTGCCATCACCTACACTATCATTACCATCTATAGTTCCATCATCACTCACAATAGCATTGCCACCTACCATACTGTCACTTCCTACTCTATCACTTAATATACTGTCATTACCTACCAAACTGCCACCATCTACCCTACTATTACCATCTACGGCTCCATCATCACTCACAATAGTATTGCCACCTACCATACTGTCACCTCCGACTCTATCACTTAATGTACTGTCACTACATACCAAACTTCCACCATCTACACTACAATTACCATCTACACTTCCATCATCACTCAAAAAAGCATCGTCACATACTATACCGCCACCATCTGTTCTACCGTCACCAATTACTATACTTTCATCATTAACTCTTCTGCCTTCTCTATCCCACCATCATTAGTACTCACAGTTCAATCACCACCGCATTACCGTCACCACCTACCCTACTATCAAAACATACTATAACCTCATTACATATCATTTTTCAAATATGTATGTTAATTTGTTGTTTCTGTATATGGAAGTTGACCCTGGGATCTTAAATTTTGGTGTCATTTAACCTGTGTGTGCAGTGGTATGCCATGAAAGGACAATTATTCAATCATACCAACTAATTTGCTAAAGAAACCTCCACATAATGATCCAAAAATATAGCGTTTAAATAATGTAAATAATCCTATTTCATCAGAACACGACATCCAAATGTCATTATGGCTGCGAGATTCAAATACCCGATAAAAACGACCCAGTTTCATAATTGCTACAGTGTACTGTCAACAGTAGCAAAACATATCAATGTTTTTAATGTACCATCAATGCACTGGAATGGACCATTAGATATATACTTCATATACCATAATTTAATGTATAATCGATGCACTGGAATGGACCATTACATATATACTTCCTATACCATAATTTAATGCATCATCAATGTACTGGAATGGACCATTATATATATACTTCCTATACCATAACTCAATGTACAATCAATGCACTGGAATGGACCATTAGATATATACTTCCTATACCATAAGTTAATGTATAATCGATGCACTGGAATGGACCATTACATATATACTTCCTATACCATAATTTAATGCATCATCAATGCACTGGAATGGACCATTACATATATACTTCCTATACCATAATTTAATGCATCATCAATGCACTGGAATGGACCATTAGATATATACATCCTATACCATAACTCAATGTATTATCAATGCACTGGAATGGACCATTACATATATACTTCCCATACCATAATTCAATGTATCATCAATGCACTGGAATGGACCATTAGATATATACTTCCTATACCATAATTTGATGTATAATCGATGCACCGGAATGGACCATTACATATATACTTCCTATACCATAACTTAATGCATCATCAATGCACTGGAATGGACCATTAGACATATACTTCCTATACCATAACTCAATGTATCATCAATGCACTAGAATGGACCATTAGATACATACTTCTTAAATCATAATTTAATATATCTGAAATGGGTGACCAACACCTTTAGTTTGAATATTACTTTAAAACAGTTTATGTGTATCGTTTAAAATTTTATTGCAAAAATATGTAGTTTTAGGTCTTTGTTTTTGTTTATAAATAAATAAAGATTCGTCACTGCTTTCAGAATGTACATTGAATATTTACCATTTGGAACTAGTTTAACTATTTAGGTCGGCAGTATTAACCGGGATTGCCAGGAATGATAATTGGGAATTAGTTTCAGTGGGTCTATTTAAAACTGTATGACTGTAGTCCTAAAACACATGAGTGAAACGTTATTAAATCCACCAAAGCTATCCAGCTAATTGTAATAATAATAATATAGAAAATGTTAATTAAACATTAATTATATTATTCAGAATCTAAATTAACTGATATTTTTGGGTATGTTAGAGCTTTGTGACCAATAGTAACATTATTTATTTTATTATATCAATCCCGTGTAAATAAGATTCATTAAAAGGGATGTCTGTGGTTTATTATTTTGGACTATTACTATGAATTAATACATGTAGATACAAAATACACTCTTGGTAATAAAACATTACAGGTGAAAAAAATATCAGTATGTTGGGATTCAAAAAAGTAAGAGTTAGAGTAATATTGCGCTGAGAAAATTATCATCCGAAGATACAAGATTTTTGAATAGATTTAAAATAATTTAGATATAGCTATAATATTTTTTACAGATTGTGTATTTAAAGAAGTGTAACAAAATAATATCAAAGAAATATTTTTTCATTAAATTATCGTGCGCCGACCCTCGAATTATCATTTTAGAAATACCCTTAGTCCGATCGTCAATGTATTTATTATACATTGATGTTGAAATCAAATGAATACATATAAACCCAATACTCTATATAATTTTGAAACTACGTCATTCTATATTTAGATGGAACCTACCGTATCAGGGATGAAAGCACATTTATCTGTTACATACATCAATACAATAGATTCAATATTAATGTGTTACCTGTATTGGACGAGTCTATCTATAAACAGAATGATATAGTTTCACAATAGCGTATTTGGTTTATATAATAGTTACATTATTAGCATATATTTCATTATATCCCTCCGAATCCGGCAGAAAACGTCCAAGTTTAGGTAAATAAAACGAAAAAGAAAGAAAAAAAAAAACAATCGTTCACCCATCATGTTGTTGCTGGCTAAGTATGTGTATTTATTATCAAAATGAATCTAGTCAACCTAGCTCCTGTAATGTTAACCAGTACTTGAGTGCACCCATATTATATGTGCTAGTAACTGATGACATTGAATTATTTAAAGACGAATGACAATGAGATGTATACCAATCATCACGGAGGTTGTGGCTAAGTGGGAACTCACGACCCCTTGATTGATAGGTAGATGCGCTACCGACTGAGCTTACCTGCTAAAAGTATGTTGAGACTGGATCTAATAACATTGTGTAGTGCTATTCTTAATAAGATTGTGAACATTACAATGTCTTCAATTTCATGGACTACTTCTCTCGGGCATCCAATATATAGAGAGTACATATTCATTTGAGCTCAATTTAAAACAACATCATCAACAATATCACAAAAAAGCATACCGTTACGAAAGATTTCTGTGGTTTAAGAGCACCCGTGACTTCAAATTTAACAATTGCCACCCCGTTTTTTGGAATGGTGACTTCCTGAACTGGAGATTTCGCACTTCGTCCCAGACACTTGTGATCCACGTAACCTTTTTTATTTCTTTTCTTGAAAGTGCTGTCTTTATTTTTCTTAGTAACAACGTCTATGCTGACCAGATACTTTCCTGACCTCAGTTTTTCCTCGTCCAAGAGGGTAATTATATGGATGCTACAGTTGGCCATTGTTTTAGGACGTTATGTTAGACTGACCTGTTTGAATGAAATTTAATTATTGACATTATTATTTTTATCATTATCATTATTAGTATTATCATTATTAGTATTATCATTATTAGTATTAGTATCATTTTTAAACAAAATGTATTATTATTAGTTATTATTGTTATAACAAAATGTATTATTATTAATAATTATTATTATAATATTTATCATTATCATTATTATCATTGTTATTATTACAAAATGTATTATTATTAATACTTATTATTATAGCATTTATTATTGATATACTTATTATTACGAAATGTATTATTATTATTATTGATTATTACTATAACATTTACTATTATTATTATTATTATTATCACAAAATGTATTATTATTATTATTAATGATTATTATTATTATAGCATTTATTATTATTATACTTATTACTTTCAATATTATTATTATTATTATTATTATTATTATTATTATTATTATCTTCATTTAATTGGGTGAAATAAATATAATAATAAGAAGAAGAAGAAAAATTGCAACAATGATAATAAAAAAAACAATAATAATAAACAAATGATAATCACTGACTGATGTATTCGTGATATTTTAGTATAATTCTTAAAATTATTATGAGCATTTTTATTAGTATTAGCCTAAGTGTTTAAATACCAGATTGCAAAACAAGTATATAATCAACAAAGGATTAACGTAATAATACAAGCTTAACACAAACTTAAAAACAGAAAGTATGAATCATTAAATACGTAGACGGAAACCACCTAAATCATATAACATCTAACAGATAAACAAACCGCTAGGAAAACGAAACTGCACGCTTTTAAGTCACCTTTACTGAGTTAAATGTACTAATTTGCTCCACCAACATGCTCTTTAAAGATCCAGATTAATTTAACAACCTTTAAACGTTTTTCAACATCATCAAATATATATAAACTTACTGTTTAACCCTTAATCTTGTACGACTGTTCACAACCCGATCATAAAAAATAGCTTCCTTTTTTGGAATTGAGTGTATATATTTAGACATTTCTGTTTAAACCACGTCATTATTGGTTTTTTTACAGGTAACTGATACGAGGCCAAACTTTTATAAATTGATGTTTGTTTTACTTTTTTAAAACCTTTAATATTGTATTAAACAGAGAAAAATGGAGATGTTGGCATTTTTGTACTTTAAAACGTATGCATTCTACTTAGGCCAATTGTTTTACCATGCAGGCATGCTCCTTATTAGAAGCCTTGGGTAATCTGTTTCAAGGAACAATCGTTCCAAGGAGCGAGTAGTTTGTGTTGGTGGTGAAATATGTGAGTGTCAAATATGTAGGTAGGTGTCAAATATGTGGGTGTCAAATATGTAAGTATGTGTCAAATATGTGAGTGTCAAAATGTGGTTGTAAAATATGTGGGTGTCATATATGAAGGTATCTGTCAAATATGTGGGTGTCAAAATGTTGGTATCAAAAATGTGGGTGCCATATATGTGGGTGTCAAATATGCGGGTGTCATATTTGTGGGTGGCAAAATGTAGGTGTGTGTCAAATATGTGGGTGTTAAATATGTAAGTATGTGTCATATATGTGGGTGTCAAATATGTGGGTGTCAATATGTGGATGTCAAATATGTGGGTGCCATATATGTGGGTGTTAAATATGTGTGTGTCATATGTCGGTGCCATATATGTGGGTGTCATATATGTGTGTATAATAATTATGTAGGTGTCATATATGTGGGTGTTATATGTTGGCGTCAATATGTGGGTGTCAAATACTTACAGTACAAAATTATGCTACGCCAATTTTCTTAACAACGCAAGGGGGATTTTAATCATGTATGAGTAACCGGGATATCGTTCCAACAGCATGTCGTCAGCAAGACATGAAAATAGACAGGATCACACACTTATTATAATCTCATTTACTGTAAATATTAGCCAATTGATGTTTACATTTGTAACCAGTTCACTATCGGTAAAAATGCATTTTTTTGCCATTTTTGTCTCTTTAAATAGGTAAGTGCAAAAGAAAAAAAAACGTCCTTATTCTTCACACGTGTAAAGAAAGCGTTCGTATTTCACACATATGAGAAAAGTGAATTCATACCTGTGAAAAATGAGGTATCGCATAGTTGCCTTTCTTTATTTAACTTCTTTGTGTAGAAGTGTTATCAGTAATTAATATGGTATATGGTAAAAAAGATGATTTTTATTGCATTGTTTACATTAAGCTGTGGGATGGGATGTGTCCAGAATTACATCATTTGGTTTTCTTATCTCTTTTTTTTTGCTAGAAAATGAATCTCAGATATGCAACGATTTTAATAAACATATTATTTTATTGATATCAAAACTTTTAAAACAAATCAATTTAACCACATATTGTACTAAATTAAATGTATTTCTCCTCTTATTTGCAAATAAAACATCGATCTTGTGGGTCAGTGTAACATTATATATGTTTTTACTTAACATATCAAAATGCTCATGGAAAGAGGCTAAGAAACTTTGATTCTATCGTGTACTGCAACTTTGATGGTTCTTACTATTACAGTTGCTTTTCACGCTTTCCTCTTTAATTGTGTCATGAAGAGCCAACGATGGCGAGGTTCTCGTAAAGCCTTAAACGGAAGTGGCGTTGATTACTTGCTCTCGTCTCCTTTGTGTCATATACTTAGATATTATACATTGTATTGCTCTAAAATGTGCAGTGCTATCCAGTACAGCACGTATACATACAGCGTCACTTGTTTCTAAAGCCGGGTCCGATTAGCTCAGTTGGTTACGCGTCTGACTATCAATCCAGGGGTCAAGAGTTCGAATCCCCGCCCAGCAACAGTCTCCGTGATTGATATACGACATTGTGCCTCATTATCATTCGTCTATCACCGCTGATTCAAGTGGGAAAGTTATCAGTTACTTGCAAAGATAGGGTGTGCTCGAGTACTGGTTAACCTTTAAGGATCCCAGGAAACAGTGGTTAGGTTAACTGATCGTTTGTTAACCGTCGATGGCATAAAATAACCCTAAATATTCAATCAATCAATCAAGCAAGCAATTGTTTCTATAGAACTGAGCATATTTGTATTTTACATCGTACATTGTAGTACGCATGCAATGCTGCCTCAGTTAGAGAAGAGTATGTGGGGGCAAGACTTTACTGACACCTCGTTTTGTGATATAACAATGGGGTGAGAGCGAGGTCATATGTATATATTTACCAGGTTTAAGCTTCCCGGTGGTGTTTTTGCTACTTTCGATTTCATTGCAATATTCTGTAATATTACGATTATTCTACACGTATGTATTGTTTGTTTTATCCATTTTTTTACAATGCACACTTATTCAATACGTATACACATCGAACGTTTGACGTACTTTATATTTAATGTTATCAAGCGAGTATGGTAACTTTACATGAAGAATCTTTTACTAACATAGCAATAGGTATGTTCCATGATAGTTTTTTAATTAGTTATAGTGTAAAGAACAATGTGTGTAAAGTTTCATAAATGTAATATATTCAGTCATATCTAAAATATACACTTAATATACATGTAAACTATGGCATTCATTATCTGATCAATAGTATGTACAATTTTAAAATGTCAATGCTGGCTTACATACTTTACATACCAGTGATCTTTCTACGCTAATATATGAAAGTTTCGGCACAGACAGTTGTGCGTGGTTCAGTGGAATATATTGAAAGTCAGCTGTATTGTATTTCCATACTTGTCTTCGCACAAATCTAAAATTATGAAACTAACTTTAACTCCTGGAGGTAGCAAGTGAACTGCTTATGTAGCTCTCACACAAATAAAAAAACTAACGTTAACATTTGGAGGTAGCATGTGAACTGCTTATGTAGCTCTCACACAAATAAAAAAACAAACGTTAACTTCTGGAGGTAGCAAGTGAACTGCTTATGTAGCTCTCACGCAAATAAAAAAACTAACGTTAATTTCTGGAGGTAGCAAGTGAACTGCTTATGTAGCTCTCACACAAATAGAAAAAACTAACATTAGCTTCTAGAGGTAGCAAGTCAACTGCTTATGTAGCTCTCACACAAATAAAAAAACTAACGTTAACTTCTGGAGGTAGCAAGTGAACTGCTTATGTAGCTCTCACACAAAAAAAAATAACGTTAACTTCTGGAGGTAGCAAGTGAACTGCTTATGTAGCTCTCACAAAAAAAACAAACGTTAATTTCTGGAGGTAGAAGTGAACTGCTTATGTAGCTCTCACACAAATAAAAAAACTAACGTTAACTTCTGGAGGTAGCAAGTGAACTGCTTATGTAGCTCTCACACAAATAAAAAAAACTAACGTTAACTCCTAGAGGTAGCAAGTGAACTGATTATGTAGCTCTCACACAAATAAAAAAACTAACGTTACCTTCTGGAGGTAGCAAGTGGACTGCTTATGAAGCTCTCACACAAATAAAAAAAACTAACGTTAACTTCTGGAGGTAGCAAGTGAACTGCTTATGTAGCTCTCACACAAACAAACAAAAATAACGTTAACTTCTGGAGGTAGCAAGAGAACTGTTTATGTAGCTCTCACAAAAAAAACAAACGTTAACTTCTAGAGGTAGAAGTCAACTGCTTATGTAGCTCTCACACAAATAAAAAAAACTAACGTTAACTTCTGGAGGTAGCAAGTGAACTGCTTATGTAGCTCTCACACAAATAAAAAAACTAACGTTAACTTCTGGAGGGAGCAAGTGAACTGCTTATGTAGCTCTCACACAAATAAAAAAACTAACGTTAACTTCTGAAGGTAGCAAATGAACTGCTTATGTAGCTCTCACACAAATAAAAAAAACTAACGTTAACTTCTGGAGGTACCAAGTGAACTGCTTATGTAGCTCTTACACAAATAAAAAACCCAACGTTAACTGCTTGAGATAGCAAGTGAACTGCTTATGTAACTCTCACACAAATCGACAAATTAACGTCAACTTCTGGAGTAAGCAAGTGGACTGCTTATGTAGCTCTCACACAATTAAAAAAAAACTAACGTTAACTTCTTGAGTTAGCAAGTGAACTACTTATGTAGCTCTCCCACAAATACAAAAAAATAACGTTAACTTCTGGAGGTAGAAAATGTGGACTGCTTATGTAGCTCTCACACAAATAAAAAGAATTAACGTAAACTTCTGGAGGTAGCAAGCGAACTGCTTATATAGCTCTCACACAAATGGAAAAAAAACTAACGTTAACTGCTGGAGATAGCAAGTGAACTGCTTATGTAGCTCTCACACAAATAAAAAGAATTAACGTAAACTTCTGGAGATAGCAAGCGAACTGCTTATATAGCTCTCACACAAATGGAAAAAAAACTAACGTTAACTGCTGGAGATAGCAAGTGAACTACTTATGTAGCTCTCACACAAATGGAAAAAAAACTAACGTTAACTGCTGGAGATAGCAAGTCAACTGCTTATGTAGCTCACACACAAATGGACAAACTCACGTTAACTTTTCGAGGTAGCAAGTGGACTGTTTATGTAGCTCTCACACATATAAAAAAACTAACGTTAACTTCTTGAGGTAGCAAGTGAACTGCTTATGTAGCTCTCACACAAAAAAGTAGAAAACTAACGTTAACTTCTGGAGGTAGCAAGTGGACTGCTTATGTAGCTCTCACACAAATAAAAAAACTAACGTTAACTTCTGGAGGTAGCAAGTCAAATGCTTATGTTGCTCTCACACAAATAAAAAAAAACTAACGTTAACTTCTGGATGTAGCATGTGAACTGCTTATGTAGCTCTCACACAAATAAAAAAAACTAACGTTAACTTCTGGAGGTAGCAAGTGAACTGCTTATGTAGGTATCACACAAATATAAAAACTAACGTTAACTTCTGGAGTTAGCAAGTGGACTGCTTATGTAGCTCTCACACAAATAGAAAAACTAACGTTAACTGCTGGAAATAGTAAGTAAACTGCTTATGTAGCTCTCACACAAATCGACAAACTAACGTTAACTCCAGGAGAGAGCAAGTGAACTGCTTATGTAGCTCTCACACAAATAAAAAAACTAACGTTAACTGATAGAGATAGCAAGTGGACTGCTTATGTAGCTCTCACACAAATAAAAAAAACTAACGTTAACTTCTGGATGTACCAAGTAAACTGCTTATGTAGCTCTTACACAAATAAAAAAACCAACGTTAACTGCTTGAGATAGCAAGTGAACTGCTTATGTAACTCTCACACAAATCGACAAATTAACGTCAACTTCTGGAGTAAGCAAGTGGACTGCTTATGTAGCTCTCACACAATTAAAAAAAAACTAACGTTAACTTTTTGAGTTAGCAAGTGAATTACTTATGTAGCTCTCCCACAAATACAAAAAAATAACGTTAACTTCTGGAGGTAGAAAATGTGGACTGCTTATGTAGCTCTCACACAAATAAAAAGAACTAACGTAAACTTCTGGAGGTAGCAAGCGAACTGCTTATATAGCTCTCACACAAATGGAAAAAAAAACTAACGTTAACTGCTGGAGATAGCAAGTGAACTGCTTATGTAGCTCACACACAAATGGACAAACTCACGTTAACTTCTCGAGGTAGCAAGTGGACTGTTTATGTAGCTCTCACACATATAAAAAAACTAACGTTAACTTCTTGAGGTAGCAAGTGAACTGCTAATGTAGCTCTCACACAAAAAAGTAGAAAACTAACGTTAACTTCTGGAGGTAGCAAGTGGACTGCTTATGTAGCTCTCACACAAATAAAAAAACTAACGGTAACTTCTGGAGGTACCAAGTCAACTGATTATGTTGCTCTCACACAAATAAAAAAAACTAACGTTAACTTCTGGAGGTAGCATGTGAACTGCTTATGTAGCTCTCACACAAATAAAAAAAACTAACGTTAACTTCTGGAGGTAGCAAGTGAACTGCTTATGTAGGTCTCACACAAATATAAAAACTAACGTTAACTTCTGGAGTTAGCAAGTGGACTGCTTATGTAGCTCTCACACAAATAGAAAAACTAACGTTAACTGCTGGAAATAGTAAGTAAACTGCTTATGTAGCTCTCACACAAATCGACAAACTAACGTTAACTCCAGGAGAGAGCAAGTGAACTGCTAATGTAGCTCTCACACAAATCGAAAAACTAACGTTAACTGATGGAGATAGCAAGTGGTCTACTTATGTAGCTCTCACACAAATAACAAAAACTAACGTTAACTTCTGGAGGTAGCAAGTGAACTACTTATGTAGCTCTCACACAAATAACAAAAACTAACGTTAACCTCTTGAGGTAGCAAGTGAACTGCTTATGTAGCTCTCACATTAATTAAAAAAAACAAACGTTAACTTCTGGAAGTATCAAGTGAACTGCTTATGTAGCTCTCACACAAATAAAAAAAACTAACGTTAACTTCTGGAGGCAGCAAGTGAACTGCTTATGTAGCTCTCACACATATAAAAAAACTAACGTTAACTTCTGGAGGTAGCAAGTGAACTGCTTATGTAGCTCATACACAAATAGAAAAACTAACGTTAACTTCTGGAGGAAGCAAGTGAGCTGTTTATGTAGCTCTCACACAAATAAAAAAAACTAACGTTAACTTCTGGAGGTAGCAAGTGAACTGCTTATGTAGCTCTCACACAAATAAAAAAAACTAACGTTAACTTCTGGAAGTATCAAGTGAACTGCTTATGTAGCTCTCACACAAATAAAAAAAACTAACGTTACCTTCTGGAGGTAGCAATTGAACTGCTTATGTAGCTCATACACAAATAAAAAAACTAACGTTAACTTCTGGAGGTATTAAGTGAGCTGTTTATGTAGCTCTCACACAAATAAAAAAAACTAACGTTAACTTCTTGAGGTAGCAAGTGAACTGTTTATGTAGCTCTCACACAAACACAAAAAACTAACGTTAACTTCTGGAGGTAGCAAGTGAACTGCTTATATAGCTCTCACACAAATGAAAAAAAAACTAACGTTAACTTCTGGAGGTAGCATGTGAACTACTTATCAAGCTCTCACACAAATCGACAAACTAACGTTAACTTCTCAAGGTAGCAAGTGGACTGTTTATGTAGCTCTCACACATATAAAAAAAAATAACGTTAATTTCTGGAGGTAGCAAGTGAACTGCTTATGTAGCTCTCACACAAATAAAAAAAACTAACGTTAACTTCTTGAGGTAGCAAGTGAACTGTTTATATAGCTCTCACACAAATAAAAAAAACTAACGTTAACTTCTGGAGGTAGCAAGTGAACTGTTTATGTAGCTCTCACACAAACACAAAAAACTAACGTTAACTTCTGGAGGTAGCAAGTGAACTGTTTATGTAGCTCTCACACAAAGAAAAAAAAACTAACGTTAACTTCTGGAGGTAGCAAGTGGACTGAATATGTAGCTCTCAAACAAATAAAAAAAAATAACATTAACTTCTGGAGGTAACAAATCAACGGCTTATATTGCATTCACACCAATAAAAAAGACTAACGTTAACTTCTCAAGGTAGCAAGTGGACTGTTTATGTAGCTCTCACACATATTAAAAAAACTAACGTTAACTTCTGGAGGTAGCAATTGAACTGCTTATGTAGCTCTCACACAAATAAAAAAACTAACGTTAACTTCTTGAGGTAGCAAGTGAACTGTTTATGTAGCTCTCACACAAATAAAAAAAACTAACGTTAACTTCTGGAGGTAGCAAGTGAACTGTTTATGTAGCTCTCACACAAACACAAAAAACTAACGTTAACTTCTGGAGGTAGCAAGTGAACTGTTTATGTAGCTCTCACACAAACACAAAAAACTAACGTTAACTTCTGGAGGTAGCAAGTGAACTGCTTATGTAGCTCTCACACAAATGAAAAAAAAACTAACGTTAACTTCTGGAGGTAGCAAGTGAACTACTTATCAAGCTCTCACACAAATCGACAAACTAACGTTAACTTCTCAAGGTAGCAAGTGGACTGTTTATGTAGCTCTCACACATATAAAAAAAACTAACGTTAACTTCTGGAGGTAGCAAGTGAACTGCTTATGTAGCTCTCACACAAATAAAAAAACTAACGTTAACTTCTGGAGGTAGCAAGTGAACTGTTTATGTAGCTCTCACACAAATAAAAAAAACTAACGTTAACTTCTGGAGGTAGCAAGTGAACTGTTTATGTAGCTCTCACACAAACACAAAAAACTAACGTTAACTTCTGGAGGTAGCAAGTGAACTGCTTATGCAGCTCTCACACAAAGTAAAAAAAACTAACGTTAACTTCTGGAGGTAGCAAGTGGACTGAATATGAACACAAATAAAAAAAAATAACGTTAACTTCTGGAGGTAACAAATCAACTGCTTATATTGCTCTCACACCAATAAAAAAGACTAACGTTAACTTCTCAAGGTAGCAAGTGGACTGTTTATGTAGCTCTCACACATATAAAAAAAACTAACGTTAACTTCTGGAGGTAGCAAGTGAACTGCTTATGTAGCTCTCACACAAATAAAAAAACTAACGTTAACTTCTGGAGGTAGCAAGTGAACTGTTTATGTAGCTCTCACACAAATTAAAAAAACTAACGTTAACTTCTAGAGGTAGCAAGTGAACTGCTTATGTAGCTCTCACACAAATGAAAAAAAAACTAACGTTAACTTCTGGAGGTAGCAAGTGGACTGAATATGTAGCTCTCACATAAATAAAAAAAATAACGTTAACTTCTGGAGGTAACAAGTCAACTGCTTATATTGCTCTCACACCAATAAAAAAAGACTAACGTTAACTTCTGGAGGTAGCAAGTGAACTGCTTATGTAGCTCTCACACAAATAAAAAACTAACGTTAACATCTGGAGGTAGCAAGTGTACTGCTTATGTAGCTTTCACACAAATAGAAAAACTAACATTAACTGCTGGAGATAGTAAGTGAACTGCTTATGTAGCTCTCACACAAATCGACAAACTAACGTTAACTCCAGAAAAGAGCAAGTGAACTGCTTATGTAGCTCTCACACAAATCGAAAAACTAACGTTAACTGATGGAGATAGCAAGTGAACTACTTAATATGTAGCTCTCACACAAATAAAAAAAACTAACGTTAACCTCTGGAGGTAGCAAGTGAACTTCTTATGTAGCTCTCACATCAATTAAAAAAAACTAACGTTAACTTCTGGCAGTATCAAGTGAACTGCTTATGTAGCTCTCACACAAATAAAAAAAAACTAACGTTAACTTCTGGAGGTAGCAAGTGAACTGCTTATGTAGCTCTCACACAAATAAAAAAACTAACGTTAACTTCTGGAGGTAGCAAGTGAACTGCTTATGTATCTCTCACACAAATCGAAAAACTAACGTTAACTGCTGGAGGTAGCAAGTGAACTGCTTATGTAGCTCTCACACAATTAAAAAAACTAACGTTAACTGCTGGAGGTAGCAAGTGAACTGATTATGTAGCTCTCACACAAATAAAAAAACTAACGTTAACTTCTGGAGGTACCAAGTGAACTGCTTATGTAGCTCTCACACAAATAAAAAAAACTAACGTTAACTTCTGGAGGTAGCAAGTGAAGTGCTTATGTAGCTCTCACACAAATAAAAAAACTAACGTTAACTTCTGGAGGTAGAAGTGAACTGCTTATGTTGCTCTCACACAAATAAAAAAAACTAACGTTAACTTCTGGAGGGAGCAAATGAACTGCTTATGAAGCTCTCACACAAATAAAAAAAACTAACGTTAACTCCTGGAGGTAGCAAGTGAACTGATTATGTAGCTCTCACACAAATAAAAAAAACTAACGTTAACTTCTGGAGGTAGCAAGTGGACTACTGATGTAGCTCTCACACAAATCGAAAAACTAACGTTAACTCCTGGAAGTAGCAAGTGGACTGCTTGTGTAGCTCTCAAACAAATCGAAAACTTACGTTAACTTCTGGAGGTAGCAAGTGAACTGCTTATGTAGCTGTCACACAAATCGAAAAACTAACGTTAACTCCTAGAGATAACAAGTGAAAAACTAACTTTAACTCCTGTACGTAGCAAGTGGACTGCTTATGTAGCTCTCACACAAATCGAAAAACTAACAAAAGTGAAATATACATCATTGTGCTGTCTGGACTCAAAATGATAGCTATAACTGAATACACTGCACATTCTACGTAGAACGAAATGCAATCAACAGCAAGTAGCAAAACAAACCACAAAGACACAAACGACATTGCCAGTGCCAAGCAATGTGCGAGATTATTTCCGCGAATATTCTTCTTTTAATTTGATTGAATTTTGAAAGGAAATACAATGGCATTGACAACCCCATTTTGACAAATTGTAAGAATAGTGTTTTATGGACTGAATTAAGTAGTAAATAAAATTGACAAAAAAGTCAGAATCAGTAGCAGCAATGGAGACAGAAATACCCAGAATGGCATCGCTTAAACACCTACAATGCCTTACTTCTTAAGTGAATATACCAGCCGAGAAACAAACAACCCGCATGCATCTAATTTTGGTGCTGCTTGCATGTCATAAAAACACTTTCTAAACGTGAATTTAAGTTTTCTTTTCACAACCTCTGGAACAATTACATATAAGATCATCTCCACTCCTAAAATTAAATTTATCGCCTTAAATAATAAATGTGTCGGGGTCAAATAGGTCACTAAGTTTCCAGTCCATGACATTGTAAGATTTCTTGCTCGTATTGCTTTGTTTTGGTTACTTACGATATCATGTTCATGTTCATAACAAAACCACACCCGGGCCAACCACGGGGAGGCCACCACAAACGGTACAGCATGATGAACTTGACAAGGATGCACCAGTAAACTGTCAGTTTGCACGGAAATAGTTTACACGTGTTCTCAGCACAGCATGACCCAATAGATGGGATCTCTTTTCGCATTTTGCATCGAAAAAAAGAATTGAGACAAGAATGATACCATGGTCACCGGGGAATAACCCTCTGGAATTAGTTTGCTTCGTCTGATACACATTTTGACTTCTTTTACATTGAAAGTTTTCACTTTCCCTGGGACCATATCATCTAGGTAGGATTTTAATGACGGCAATTCCGTAGACCACTGCTTTGTCGTTTTCTGAAAAGATGCTCGCTGTACTGTTCCAGGAGTGAGTTTCTGTACACGTAATTTCAATGGTTCGTTCTGATCGGATGAGTAGATGTACCGGGAAATTCTGTTGTTCAATTTAAACATTGATTTTGAAAGAAACGTTTGACTGAACAGCACGAGCAAGACTTGTAAAGGGATAATTATGTCAAATAAGTACGTTATCCATATATTTTCTTTCAGTTCAGAGCACTGCAATGAACTTTTTAATGTTTCTTGGCAACAAACGTATATACGTTTTCCATTTCCAGTTATATAATCTGTGAAATGTCTATTGCATACTGCAACTGTGTCGGCCAGACCATCTTCTCTATGAAAATTGTTAAGAATTCTTAGTCGTTAATAGTTTTCAATTTCCGTGACGTTTAACTGCTGATTTTTGAGACAATTTTCATGTTGATGCATCACTGTAACAATGACATTATCAAATACATAGTGTTTGGAGAGACATTGCATCAAAATAGTATTTTAACTTTAGCATCGATTTTCCAGTATGCGACAGTAAGTCATTGTTTAGAACGTTATGTTAGACTGATCTGTTTGAA
Source organism: Panopea generosa (assembly GCA_029582155.1). Classification (NCBI taxonomy): domain Eukaryota; kingdom Metazoa; phylum Mollusca; class Bivalvia; order Adapedonta; family Hiatellidae; genus Panopea; species Panopea generosa. The sequence continues at coordinate 43,972,328 of CM055899.1, forward strand.
TGAAATTTAATTATTGACGTTATTATTTGTATCTTTATCATTATTAGTATTATCATTATTAGTATTATCATTATTAGTATTATCATTATTAGTATTAGAATCATTTCTAAACAAAATGTATTATCATTAATTATTATTATTATAACAAAATGTATTATTATTAATGATTATTATTATCATAGTATTAATTATTATCATTATTATTATTATTATTATTATTATTATTATTATTATTATCATTGTTATTATTACAAAATGTATTATTATTAATACTTATTATTATAACATTTATTTATTATTATTATTATTATTATTATTTTTATTATTACGAAATGTATTATTATTATTAATGATTATAATTATAACACTGATTAATTACTATTATTATTATTATTATTATTATTATTATTATTATTATTATTGTAATTATTACTATCATTACTATTATTATAATTATCATTATTATTATCTTTATTTACTTGGGTGAAATAAATATTGTAATAATAATGTTAATAAGAATTGCAACAATGATAATAAAAAAGCAATAATAATAAAATGATAATAATCATTGACTGATGTATTCGTGATATTTTAGTATAATTCTTAGAATTACTATGAGCATTTTCATTAGTATTAGCCTAAATGTTTAAATACCAGATTGCAAAACAAGTATATAATCAACAAAGGACTAACGTAATAATACAAGCTTAACACAATCTTGAACATGAAGTATGAATCATTAAATACGTAAACGGAAACCACCTCAATCATATAACAGATAAGCTAGGAAAACGAAACTGCACGCTTTTAATTCCCCTTTACTAAGTTAAATGTACTTATTTGCTCCACCAACATGTTCTATAAAGATCCAGGTTAATTTAACAACCTTTAAACGTCTTCCAATATCATCAAATATATATAAACTTACTGTTAACCCTCAATCATGTACGACTGTTCACAACCCGTTCATCAAAATGGCTTCCTTGTTTGGAAATGAGTGTTTATATTTAGACATTTCTGCTTAAACCACGTCATTATTGGGTTTTTACAGGTTACTGATACGAGGCCAAACTTTTATCAGTTGATGTTTGTTTTACTTTTTTTAAACCTTTAATATTGTATTAAACAGAAAAATGGAGATGTTGGCATTTTTGTACTTTAAAACGTATGCATTCTACTTAGGCCAATTGTTCAACCATGCAGGCATGCTCCTAATAATAAGCCTTGGGTAATCTGTTTCAAGGAACAATCATTCCAAGGAGCGAGTAGTTTGTGTTGGTGGTGAAATATGTGAGTGTCAAATATGAAGGTAGGTGTCAAATATGTGGGTGTCAAAATATGGTTGTCAAATATGTGGGTGCCATATATGTAGGTATGTGTCAAATATGTTGGTGTCAAAATTTGGTTGTCAAATATGTGGGTGCCATCTATGTAAGTATGTGTCAAATATGTGGGTGTCAAAATGTTGGTGTCAAATATGTGGGTGCCATATATGTGGGTGTCAAATATGCGGGTGTCATATATGTGAGTTGCAAATTGTAGGTGTGTGTCAAATATGTGGATGTTAAATATCTAAGTATGTGTCATATATGTGGGTGTCAAATGTGGATGTCAAATATGTGGGTGCCATATATGTGGTTGTTAGATATGTAAGTGTCATATGTGGGTGCCATATATCTGGGTGACATATATGTGTGTATCACAATTATGTAGGTGTCAAATATGTGGGTGTCATATGTTGGCGTCAATATGTGGGTGTTAAACACTAACAGTGCAAAATTATGCTATGCCAATTTCTTAATAATGCAAGCTGGACCTTTAAAAGGGGGATTTTATTTCTTATATGTATGTTATTTGAATCATGTATGAGTAACCGGGATATCGTTCCAACAGCATGTCGTCAGCAAGACATAAAAATGGACATGATCGTACACTTGTTATGATCTTATTTATTGTAAATATTTAGCCAATTGAAGTTGACATTTGTAACCAGTTCACTTTCGGTAATAATGCGTTTTTGTCATTTTGTCTCCTTAATTTGGTAAGTACAAGAGGAAGAAATGCGTTCTTATTCTTCACACATATGAGAAAAGTGCGTTCATATCTTCACAACATTGAAAAATGAGGTGTCGCATAGTTGCCTTTCTTGTTTTAACTTCTTCGTGTAGAAGTTTTATCAGTAATTAATAAAGTATATGGTAAAAAAGGATGATTTTTATTACATTATTAACTTTCAGCATTGGGATGGGATGTGTCCAGAATTACCTCATTAGGGGTTTTTTTATCTCTTTTTTGCTAGAAAATGAGTCTCCGATAAATAACGATTTTAATAAACATATTATTTTATTGATATCAAAACTTTTAAAACAAATCAATTTAATCACATGTATTTCTCCTCTTATTTGCAAATAAAACATCGATCTTGTGGGTCAGTTTCACATTGAATAAGTTTTTACTTAACTTATCAAAATGCTCATGGAAAGAGGCTATGAACCTTTGATTCTATCGTGTACTGCAACTTTAATGGTTGTCACTATTACAGTTGCTTTTCACGCTTTCCTCTTTAATTGTGCCATGAAGAGCCAACGATGGCGAGGTTCTCGTAAAGCCTTAAACGGGAGGTGGCGTTGATTACTTGCTCTCGTCTCCATTGTGTCATATACTTAGATATTATTCATTGTATTGCTCTAAAATGTGCAGTGCTATTCAGTACAGCACGTCTACATACAGCGTCACTTGTTTCTACAGCCGGGCCCGATTAGCTCAGTTGATTACGCGTCTGACTATCAATCCAGGGGTCGTGTGTTTGAATCCCCGCCCGTAAACAGTCTCCGTGATTGATATACGACATTTTGCCTCATTAACCTTTCAAGATCCCAGGAAATAGTGGTTAGGTTAACTGATTGTTTGTTAACCGTCGATGGAATAAAAATTACCTTAAATATTCAATCAATCAATCAAGCAATTGTTTCTATAGAACTGAACGTATTTGTGTTTTACATCGTACATTGTAGTACGCATGAAATGCTGCCTCAGTTAGAGAAGAGTATGTGGGGGCTAGACTTTACTGTCACCTCGTTTTGTGATGTAACGATGAGGTGAGAGCGAGGCCATGTGTATATGTTTACCAGGTTTAAGCTCCCCGGTGGTGTTTTGGCTACTTTCGGTTTCATTGCAATATTCTGTAATATTACGATTATTCTATACGTATGAATTGTTTGTTTTATGTGGGAAGGAGTGTTATTTGTCTTTTTCGCTGTTTTAGTGACTTTTGTTACTATATCCTATGAAGGATACATTTTTCATTTTAACACGTTATGTCTTATTTCAGTTTGTGTATCATACCACATACGGGCGCAACACTGCTGCCTCAAATACAGTGTCCTATAACATAGAAATGTCACAATGTCGTATAATACAATGCCGACAATACTATCCGAACGATTAAGTGTGTTGAATCTCTGATATCAGTCTTTACACAGTTCAACTTAAACACCTATATGTGTGTTGTCACGCAAGAGATACGCTATCCATACACTCGTAATATCACACATTATGTGACCTTTTCAAACTGTATCAATTACATGGAGAAAGTCATACACTTTTTGTTAATCATTAAAATATGTTATTATACGGTAAGTGTACTCAAAGACGTGTGTTGAAGTACTCCTGGACGATCGTAAATTCCAATTACGCTGTTCAAATCAAGAAGTTTAATGTGCGCGACATAGTATTGCTGTACTATAATGTCCGTGTATTGTATTGTTTTGTAATATAATATCTTATACTGTATTGTATTGTATTGTATTATATTGTATTGTATTTCATTGTATTGTATTTCATTGTATTGTATTGCATTGTATAGCATTGTATTTCATTGTATTGTATTGTATTGTGTTTTTTATTTTTTTAATTTCGTAAACGAACTGCCACTCGTGGAAAAAAATTTTTCAATATGTTGGACATGCTTAATACAAAATACATAAAACAAACCAAATTTCATATTGTTATATCATCATATTTTTATATATGTGTACAAGCATGCATTTTAGCATTCATAGCATGTAAACAACCCTTTATACATATATACATTACAGTAAATATTATATATCAGTACACTCGCTTGCAAACATTCAAAGTATATTACAGTCACATTACAAGTATCAAAAATATAAAATATTCCTTAGTTTTAGACATTTTTGTTGTCCAATGTTTCTTATTCAGATGGATGAAACTGTTACTCACATTGCAATGAAACATGATAGACTACATGGAGACCAAACCAAGATATTACAGACGGAAGTTCATGCGGTCGTGGGTTGGAGCCTCGCTCGGCCAAATAACTCTATGTGAGATTGTCTGATACTTGCGGAAAGACGGCGGTTCTACTCATTCATTTTGATGTTTTCTTCCAACCGTAAAAACTGGTTGTCATGGATAACATCATTAACATACCACGAGTTGAAAATTGCGCAAAACGCCATTAAAAACGAGTTCATTGCAACAGTGATATATAAAATGATTTTGTTGCTAATTAACAAAAGCTACATTATATTTAGAACAAGTTTATAATGCTTTATAATTAATTAATTTCTGGTTTCCATTCCTTTCCTTTTTGTTAACCAGTTTCATTACATATGCAGTTATTGTTACTTCTCGCTGAGAATAAAATAAACACCATTTCTTAAGCGTTATGGCTAAAACCATACACTGGTATTAAAGTTTTTGTTCGTTGTTATACATTCATATGGAAATATTACAATGATATTGTTTAAGACAAGTTTGATTTTTTCTAATACAAAAACTATTACATTTCTGTTAACAGTTTTTGTTAAGAGAACGTGTGATCACACTCTTTTGTCTCTAACTGTATATATGATTTACATGCATACTATATAGTGTAATATGTTTATTTGTGGCATAACATATGTTATGAAGAATATGTTAGTTATATATGTATAGCATCCATTATATTACAATGCACACTTATTCAATAGTATTCAATACGTATACACATCGAACGTTTGGCATACTTTATATTTAATGTTATCAAGCGAGTATAGTAAATTTACATGAAGAATCTTTAACTAGCATAGCAATAGGTATGTTCCATGATAGTGTTTTAAATAGTTATAGTGTAGAGAACTGTATGTGTAAAGTTTCATAAATGTAATATATTCCCTCATATTTAAAATATACAGTTATAGGCATAGTGCTACCATTGCAAAAAGGAAGTGCTTCCGTGGGGTAGTCGCATAATGGCGGTTGTAAATAATCCTCAATTCTTCTTCTTCTTTAAAAATGCATTTTCCTATTTTTAATGCTCATTTTTTTATTTGAATGGCATTATTGATGTATTTTGAACATTTTGATAGCATTGTCATGTTTGAATTGTGAATTTAGAAAAAAAAAATGATGCTTGGAAATTGGGGTATGAATTCATGATTTCGGAAGTCTACTTTCACTTTGTCACCAGTGTACACACTGAGCAGAAAAAAAATCTCTTATATGACACATGACCCCTACTTTTCTCATCATATTTTGATAGTGCAAAGGTTGACAAACAGTAAAATGTAGGTTTCACTTCTTTCATTTGGGACCCTCTATGAATGACAAGCCTTCAAACTTTTATTATTTACTATAGAATAAAGAACAAAAATCAATGGTGGGGTTACACCTATACACTTCATATTCATGTAAATTATGGCATTAATTATCTTATCAATAGTATGTACAACTTTAAAATATTAATGCTGGCTTACATACTTAACATACCAGTGATCTTTCTACGCTTATACATGTAGGCTTCGGCGCAGACAGTTAGAGAGTGCGTGGTTCAGTGGAATATATTGAAAATCAGCTGTTTTGTACTCCCATACATACGCACAAATGCAGGTAGCAAGTGAACTGCAAATCGACACAAACTTACACAAATCGAAAAACTAACGTTAACTTCTGGAGATAGCAAGTGAACTGCTTATGTAGCTCTCACAAAAATCGAAAAACTAACGGAAACTCCTGGGGATAGCAAGTAAACTGCTTATGTAACGCTCACACAAATCGAAAAACTAACGTAAACTCCTGAAGGTAGCAAGTGAACTGCTTATGAAGCTCTCACACAAATCGAAAAACTAACGTTAACTCCTGGGGAAAGCAAGTAAACTGCCTATGTAGCTCTCACACAAATCGAAAAACTAACGTTAACTCCTGAAGGTAGCAAGGGAACTGCTTATGTAGCTCTCCCACAAATCGAAAAACTAACGTTAACTCCTGGAGGTAGCAAGTGAACTGCCTATGTAGCTCTCACACAAATCAAAAAACTAACTTTAACTTCTAGAGGTAGCAAGTCAACTGTTTATGTAGCTCTCACAAAATTCGAAAAATTAACGTTAACTCTTGGAGGTAGCAAGTGGACTGCCTATGTAGCTGTCACACAAATCGAAACACTAACGTTAACTTCTGTAGGAAGCAAGTGGACTGCTTGTGTAGCTCTCACACAAATCGAAAAACTAACGTTAACTTCTGGAGGTAGCAAGTGGACTGCTTATGTAGCTCTCACACAAATCGAAAAACTAACGTTAACTCCTGGAAGTAGCAAGTGGACTGCTTATGTAGCTCTCACACAAATCGAAAAACTAACGTTAACTCCTGGAGGTAGCAAGTAAACTGCTTATGTAGCTGTCACACAAATCGAAAAACTAACGTTAACTTCTGGAGGTAGCAAGTGGACTGCTTATGTAGCTCTCACACAAATCGAAAAACTAACGTAAACTGCTGGAAGTAGTAAGTGAACTGCTTATGTAGCTCTCTCACACAAATCGAAAAACTAACGTTAACTCCTGGAGGTAGCAAGTGAACTGCTTATGTAGCTCTCAAACAAATCGAAAAACTAACGTTAACTCCTGGAGATAGCAAGTGAACTGCTTATGTAGCTCTCACACAAATAAAAAAACTAACGTTAACTCCTGGAGTTAGCAAGTAGACTGCTTATGTAGCTGTCACACAAATCGAAAAACTAACGTTAACTTCTGGAGGTAGCAATTGCACTTCTTATGTAGCTGTCACACAAATCAAAAAAACCAACGTTAACTTCTGGAGGTAGCAAGTGAACTGCTTATGTAGCTCTCACACAATTCGAAAAATTAACGTTAACTCTTGGAGGTAGCAAATGGACTGCCTATGTAGCTGTCACACAAATCGAAACACTAACGTTAACTTCTGTAGGTAACAAGTGGACTGCTTGTGTAGCTCTCACACAAATCGAAAAACTAACGTTAACTTCTGGAGGTAGCAAATGGACTGCTTATGTAGCTCTCACACAAATCGAAAAACTAACGTTAACTCCTGGAAGTAGCAAGTGAACTGCTTATGTAGCTCTCACACAAATCGAAAAACTAACGTTAACTCCTGGAGTTAGCAAGTGGACTGCTTATGTAGCTGTCACACAAATCGAAAAACTAACGTTAACTCCTGGAGGTAGCAAGTGAACTGCTTATGTAGCTGTCACACAAAACGAAAAACTAACGTTAACTCCTGGAGGTAGCAAGTGGACTGCTTATGTAGCTCTCACACAAATCTAAAAACTAACGTTAACTGCTGGAGGTAGCAAGTGAACTGCTTATGTAGCTCTCTCACACGAATCGAAAAACTAACGTTAACTGCTGGAGGTAGCAAGTGAACTGCTTATGTAGCTCTCACACAAATCGAAAAACTAACGTTAACTCCTGGAGGTAGCAAGTGAACTGCTTATGTAGCTCTCACACAAATCGAAAAACTAACGTTAACTTCTGGAGGTAGCAAGTGGACTGCTTATGTAGCTCTCACACAAATGGAAAAACTAACGTTAACTCTTGGAGGTAGCAAGTGGACTGCTTATGTAGCTGTCACACAAATCGAAAAACTAACGTTAATTCCTGGAGGTAGCAGGTGATCTGCTTATGTTGCTTTCACACAAATCGAAAAACTAACGTTAAATCCTTGAGGTAGCAAGTGAACTGCTTATGAAGCTCTCTAATAAACCGAAAAACTAATTGTAATTGCTGAAGGTAGCAGGTGGAGTGCGTTCGCAACTTTCATAAAGATTGGGGAAAAAACCTATATGGAAGTCCTAAAGGCTGCATGCAACTCTCACCAACTACTAAATGTTACTCCTGGAGGTAGCAAGGACGTGCTTGTGTAACTCTCCTGCATGTATCCACAAACGAAGAAAAAGAAAACTTTTGAGAATCAGACACTTAGACTTATTTTTTTTATTTTATCTCCAGCGTATTATTAAGCATAACTTATCAGTCATACAATTGTTTCGTCTGATTCTTCCTCATCTTTTTTTCTTGAATTCTGCAGTTTTCATTAAATTATGCAAATTTTGGAACAAAGAAGTCGTACGTGTTCCCATCAGGACGTGGAACTATCACTTAGTCTACTTCAGAGTTTTCGCTACTTTCGGATTCATCGTGTTTTATTGACAACAGCCTTTCGTGCACACTTGATGAATTGGTCAAGTGATCTTTTGTGATCCCTTCAATGGGAAGTTTTAGTATTTTTATATCAGATACCGAATTATTTATACCAGCATGCTCAACAATTATATCTGAGAAATCGTATCTAGGAACCCAGTTTTCTTGTGCATCCCTAAGATATAGACTACCAGCATAACTTACTAGTATCTAAAGAAGGACTATATTGTGTTTGTAACAGAAATTTTCTAAATACCAACGGCAGAAATCCACCAGCCATTGCTGCCAAAGCCTGGGTTCCAGACGACATATCATTTGCCTGACCAAACGCCAAAATGACATCAAAGATAAACATCAAGAAAATCAAAATCATGGAAAAATCAAATAAGATAAAGTAAATGAACCGGATCTGGGCAAGCAAAATACGGAAACTTTGCAAAATTCAAAATGAAAGCCTTTTGAATGTATGGAAATTCCGTATTGTCCAGAAATATTAAAAGTCGCGGTTTGTACCACCATTTGAGAGAGCCCTCTGAGCCAGCCACTAGGCGCATCCTCGTCTGCTCATTGGTAGAACAGACTACAAATGCAGTATTTTCTTGTTCATCTTCAGAGAGCATTGCGATGTTTTTCATTTTATCATCAACTAGTTTTTTTGATTTCAGAATGCACCGTGTTATGAAACTCAGCATTTCGTTTATTTACCCAATAAAAACAATCAAATGCATAAAATCCAACTACAAACAAGAGTGAGATATACGCCATTGTGCTTTCTGGACTCAAAATGATAGCTATAACTGAATACACTGCACATTCTACGTAGAAAGAAATGTAATAAACAGCAAGTATCAAAACCAACCACAAAGACAAAATGACATTGCCAATGCCAAGGAATGTGCGAGTTTATGTCTGCAAATATTTTTCTGTTTATCTATGATAACGGATTTTATTGAAATTTGAGAGGAAATACAAAGGCTTTGACTACCAAATTTTGACAAATGGCAAGAACAGTGAGGATTTATAGATTAAGAAGTTAATAAAATTGACAAAATTTCGTGAAGAAACATTGACTATAGGCAATAATTTCACAGCAATGGAGACAGAAATACCCAGGATGGCATCGCTAAAACACCTACAATGCCTTACTTCTTTAGTGGATATACCAGCCCAGAAACAAACAAGCCGCATGCATCTAATTTTGATGCTGCTTGCATGTCATAAAAACACTTTCTAATCGTGAATTTAAGTTTTCTTTTCACAACTTCTGGACAAATTACATATAAGATCATCTCAACTCCTAAAATTAAATTTATCGCCTGAAATAATAAATGTGTCGGGGTCAAATAGGTCACTAAGTTCCCAGTCCATGGCATTGTAAGATTTCTTGCTTGTATTGCTTTGTTTTGTAACTTACGATATCATGTTCATGTTCATAACAAAACCACACTCGGGCCAACCACAGGGAGGCCACGACAAACGGTATAGTTGCAAGCATGATGAACTAAAGAAGTGTGTACCAGTAAACTGTCAGTTTTCACGGAAAAACTTTACACGTGTTCTCAGCACAGCATGCACCAATAGATGGGATCTCTTTTTGCATTTTGCATCAAAAAAAGAATTAAGACCAGAATGACACCATGGTCACCGGGGAATAACCCTCTTGAATTAGTTTGCTTCGTCTGATACACATTTTGACTTCTTTTACATTCAAAGGTTTTACCTTGCCTTGGACCATATCATCTAGGTAGGATTATAATGACGCCAATTCTGTAAACCACTGCTTTGTCATTTTCTGAAAAGATGCTCGCGGTACTGTTCCAGGGTTGAGTTTCTGTACGCGTAATTTCAATGGTTCGTTCTGATCGGATGAGTAGATGTACCGGGAAACTCTATTGTTCAATTTAAACATTGATTTTGATAGAAACGTTGGACTGAACAGCACGAGCAAAACTTGTTAAGCGATCATTATGTAAAATAAGCGCCAGTATGCAGTAACTGCTGGTTGTACTATTGATATATTGTTACGGGAGTTGTCTCCCTGGTTCCTATTTCCGGCTTTCGATATGACAATGTTTTGTGTTCGCTAATTATAGCAATTGCTTACAATTAAACATTATTCCAGAGTTCATTGACTGTGTTATCTTGTCAGAGATATTCTGTATCCTTTTTACTGGCGTGGTGGCAGCGGTGGGATTTACGGACTAAATCAAGTGCATAAACATTCGTACTTTTAAACTTCAGTGTAAAGTGGATACGTTTTCGACCAGGAACGGTATTCGGACAAGGCAGTTTTTACAGTAACTGTTAAACGACACAAGCGTGGAATTGACATTTCTTTTGTATAATGGCGAACATTCGGGCACCGAAACAATGGTCCTTAACCAAAACCGAAAATATAACGTCTTTCGAAGCTTGGAGGCAAAATCTCCAGTATACTTTATCTCTGGACCGGAATTTCGCTCCATTTATCGTTGACGGTTTTGTTTGGCAAAAAAAATCTCACGCCAACCCTCGATGCGGTTTAGTGGACGGTGATGAGACAGTTCCAGAGGCTCAACGACGAACTGCAGACCAGAAAGTTACTCACCTAGAGTTGATGCTTGGGCAGATTGCCAACTACTGCCCAATCATCTCTAGAAATACTATTGTCAAAAATTCAACATCTCTATCCGGTATATGGCAATCCGTTAGATTACATTTTGGGTTCCAATCCACTGGCGCTCACTTCATAGACTTCAACAACATACGCATCGAACAGGGAGAGCGTCATGAGGATCTTTACCAAAGGCTGAACAGCTTTATTGAAGGCAACCTCCTAAAATCAGACGGCAACATACGCCACCATGGCGAGATACCAGAAACCGATGAAGAAATGTCTCCGTCCCTTGAAAATTTCATAGTCTTAACATGACTTCGCTTAATAAATAACGATCTTCCGAATTTGGTTAAACAAAGGTACGGAACCGAACTAAGATCGCAAACTCTCTCCTCTTTAAAACCTGAAATATCCCAGGCATTGGACAGTCTCCTGGATGAGATACATTCGTCAGCAGATGCCAAAATATTAAGAACTGCTTACAAGACCTCTCAACGATCCACACGTTACTCCAACTCAAGACGTTAATCCAAAATATGTGCCTTGTGCAAACAAGCTGGGCGTCCAAATGTTCAACACTTTCTCGGTTCATGCAAATTCCTACCAGAGGAAGACAGAATGTTTATGACTCGAGTACGTCAAAGCTTTGATGGAAATGTTGAAAACGATAATGAAAATGAATATGACAACTCCATGAACCAACTCCACGATTTAGGAAATGACAAAACTGACAATGAATACCCTATCGTTACTTCTCGTCGCGTTAGTACAAAAAAGTCACATCAGATGAAGGTATTTTATAAACATTTTCCTTTACAAGTAACATTGGACACAGGAGCTGAAATAAGCATGATCAGAACTTCTGTAGCAGAATATATTGGAGCTATAATTAAGAAAAGTGACCAAAGTGCGCTCCAAGCAGATGGGTTAACGCCACTAAGTATAGTTGGAGAGACGCGTCTTACCTTATCGAGAGACAACATGGAGCTGCAGCTCGACATTCTCGCTGGAATTCCATTTATGATGACTAATGACATATCTGTTAGACCTGCTAAACACCAAATCATCATCGGCGAATCTGTGCATATTTACAATGGCCCAACTGTATCCGATTCTACAGGTAATAGAGTTCGGCGTACTCAGGCTTATGTCTTAAGATCAGGAACTTCTTCCACGGTTTGGCCTGGGAACTACATAGAAATTGATGTTGATAATGAAATTGACCCAGAAACTACTTTCGCCATAGAGCCACGCAAAGATTATACAAAACTATCCCAAAACTGGCCACATCCACACATCACCGAGGTAATTGGTGGTAAAGTAAGATTAATAAATGACACTCAAGAACCTCAAGTTCTCAAGAAAAATGAACATTTTTGCCAGGTGCGCTACACCGTTCAGCCAGATTTTAAAATAGATTTGCAGATCCCAATCTCCCAAAAGGTCATTAAACCAGACAAGTTCACGTTGAATTCAGACACTGTATTACTCGACCCAGACAATGTATTAACTTATAATGTGAGAAAAGAATTTAATAACACATTGCGCGAGTTTGACGAAGTTTTTGATACAACCATAAAGGGTTATAACGGCGCTATGGGCCCTTTCGAAGCAAATATCAACATGGGCCCAATGCAACCCCCCCCCCCCCCCCACCCCTAAAGAAAGGGCAGGGTACCTCAATATGCTAGAGACAAGCTTGTCGAATTACAACAGAAATTTGGTGAGCTTGAAAGTCAAGGAGTGTTTCAACGACCAGAGGATATCGGTATTACAGCAGAATACCTTAACCCATCATTCCTTGTGAAGAAACCTAAAGGCGGTTTTCGACTTGTGACTGCATTTGCGGATGTTGGGCGGTATAGCAAACCTCAGCCTTCATTGATGCCCGATGTGGACTCGACACTACGAAGCATCGCACAATGGAAATACATCATTGTATCAGATCTTACCAGCGCATTTTACCAAATACCGCTTGCGAAGTCCTCAATGAAGTATTGTGGGGTAGCAACACCGTTTCGCGGAGTAAGAGTTTATTCAAGATGTGCTATGGGAATGCCGGGATCAGAAACCGCCCTTGAAGAACTCATGTGTCGGGTGCTTGGTGATTGCCTTCAAGACGGTATCGTAGCAAAGCTAGCAGATGATTTATATTGTGGTGCTGACTCACCTGAACAGCTGCTGACAAATTGGAAACGCGTACTTCGAGCATTAAAACAAGCTAGTCTACGATTGTCACCCACCAAGACTGTTATCTGTCCAAAATCGACAACTATCCTTGGATGGATTTTGTCACAAGGAAGTCTAACTGCCAGCCCTCACAGGATTGCGGTGTTATCAAATTGTCCACCTCCAGGTACTGTACGTGGTTTGAGGTCCTTTATAGGCGCTTACAAAGTACTTGGCCGTGTTTTACAGAGGTGTTCGCAGTTATTATCTCAATTAGACAACGCGATAGCTGGCCAGCAGTCGAATGACAAAGTAGTTTGGACTGATAACTTGTACAAACATTTCTCCGATGCACAAATGGCCCTGGCTACTCACAAATCTATTGTTCTTCCAAGACCTTCAGACCAATTGTGGATAGTCACTGATGGCTCTGTCACCAAACATGGAATCGGGGCGACTTTATATGTAACGCGGAAAGATAAGTTACAGCTAGCTGGGTTTTTCAGTGCAAAATTGAGAAAGCATCAGGTAACTTGGCTACCTTGCGAGATAGAGGCATTGTGTATCGCAGCCGCAGTAAAACATTTTAGTCCATTCATCATTCAATCAAAACTCCAAGCATGTGTTCTAACTGACAGCCAGCCATGTGTTCAATCCATAGAAAAGCTGTGTCGCGGAGAGTTCTCAGCCAGTCCACGTATCACGTCATTCTTATCCACTGTCAGTAGATATCTAGTAAATGTTAGACATCTTGCAGGCTCTGCAAATGTTCCGTCAGATTTCTCTAGTCGAAATGTACCAGACTGCAATGAACCACGATGTCAGATCTGTTGTTTTATTATACACACCGAAGACTCAGTTGTAAGGTCAATACATGTCCAAGATGTCGTTGATAATATGACACGTCTACCATTTACTACTAGATCTGCATGGACCGACATTCAGTCAGATTGCCCAGATCTTCGTCGCACACATGCCCACCTTAAACAAGGCACTCGGCCATCAAAGAAACTTACCAACATCAAAGATGTAAAGAGATATCTGAACGTTGTTTCCATTGCCAAAGACGGCGTTTTAATTGTGCGCCGTAATGATCCGCTTTTACAGTCTACAGAGGCTATTGTGGTTCCGCGACCCGTGCTCGATGGTCTTGCAACAGCACTTCATATTAAGTTAGACCACCCAACCAATCATCAACTTCAGTTGGTAATGAAACGACACTTTTATGGACTTGATATGAATAGAGTAATAAGTAGAGTAAGCGAATCGTGTCACATTTGTGCCTCATTACAAAAGTTTCCGAAAACCTTAATCAAACAGTCATCAGAAGATCCTCCCGAAATGGTCGGCGTTTCCTTTGCTGCGGACGTTATTAAACGCAATCGACAACTGATACTAGTTCTTCGTGAATGTGTAACCTCATTTACTACCGCGTGCATCATACAAGATGAAAAACGTGAGACACTCCGAGATGGCATCGCGTTATTAACTATAGACCTACATCCGTTGGACGGCCCTCATGCTGTAATCAGAGTCGACCAAGCACCGGGCTTTATGAGCTTAAGAGATGATGACTTGCTAAAAAAAAACTTCGTATTTCTATTGCGATTGGCCGTGTAAAAAACATTAACAAAAATCCTGTTGCTGAAAAAGCCATTAGAGAACTTGAGATTCTCCGCCAAGAACCCGGAGGAGGACCAGTCTCAGACCTTCAATTGGCAATTGCTATCGCGCGCTTAAACTCGCGTATCCGTAAAGAGGGATTGTCCGCCTGAGAATTGTGGACACAACGAAGTCAATTCACCCATGATCAGCTTCCAGTGTCCGATAGAGACATAATCATTAACCAACATAGACAGAGAATAAAGAATCACCCAAAGAGTGAGCTCTCTAAAGCCAAAAGTGACATGTCCCTTAAACAGTCTCATATTACGGTTGGTGACTTAGTATATGTGTATTCTGATCGCGACAAATCCAAGGCTCGTAGCCGCTATTTAGTAGTCTCAGTTGATGGGGAATGGTGTTTCATAAAAAAGTTCTCGGGCAACCAGCTACGCGCTACGTCATATAAAATAAAAACTTCTGAATGTTTTCGAGTCGCAGGTGACATGCCTTCTTTACAAACTCAAAACATCGAATTAAACGATAGTGACGATGAAAATGACATTCGCGCACCAATTGATTATCATCCACCTGCTCCAGTTGATATACCAGTCAAATTGTCTCTACCCGCTGAAACTATTGATACACATGTTTTACATTCAAACTAAGACGACTATCCGATTCTCCTGGGAGAGTTTATAAGTGACAATGACAATACTAATAGTTCAGTTCAGTTTGACCGCAACATTGCCAGTGATTCAGAACAGCTTCCTAACTACAGTGATTTAATGCAATGTGATAGACCAAAACGTAATCGTAAACCTCCAAAGTACTTACAAGACTATGAGACATAGCTTAAATGTGAAAGATTCGTAATATAGGTTGTCAATACAGACTGCTGTTGTAGTTTAATGAAAAAGAAAATTTTAATGATATTCTTCTTATAGTAACTTACTACTTGTTTACTTAACAATTAACAATTATGGTTTTGTCAAACTATGTTCACACGTATAGTTATACACTAAATTGCAAGTTTGAATTGTTTCAATTATTTGTCTAATGTGCTTTCTTGCTGAACATAAGTTTTACATTGTTAGTCTTTGCTATACTGCAGTATAATATCTGATTCATAACTTGTATAAGACTGTATTTTAATTTCAGTTATAATTAACAGGTGTATACTATTATCTTATATTGTTTTCAATAGGTAAAAAAATCAGTTAACTTAGTGTTTTCTTTAAATAAAAAGAAGAAAAAAAGAAGAAGAAATCACGCCAGTATGCAGTAACTGCTGGTTGTACTATTAATATATTGTTACGGGAGTTGTCTCCCTGGTTCCTATTTCCGGCTTTCGATATGACAATGTTTTGTGTTCGCTAATTATAGCAATTGATTACAATTAAACATTATTCCAGAGTTCATTGACTGTGTTATCTTGTCAGAGATATTCTGTATCCTTTTTACTGGCGAAGTACGTATACCATATATTTTCTTTCAGTTCATTGCACTGCAATGACCTTTTCAATGTTTCTTGGCAACAAACGTATATTAGTTTTTCATTTCCAGTTACATAACCTGTGAAATGTATATTGCATACTGCAACAGTGTCGACCAAACCATCTTCTTTATCATCTTCAAAATTGTTAAGAACTTCAGTCGTAAATAGTTTTCAATTTCCGTGACGTTTAACTGCAAATTTTTTAGACAATTTTCAGGTTGCTGTATCACTGTAACATTGACATTATCTATTCCATACCCAAATGTTTGGAGAGACATTGCATCAAAATAGTATTTTAATATTAGCATCGGTTTTCCAGTATTTCCTGTCGTGAGTACCCATTGATAAGGTTGATAAACGTCACCGGGTAGAGTTCTTTTGAAATTCGAGTTATCTCCAACAATTGTTATTGAATACTTGATGAGATTGCCTTCGCCCTCAACAAGATCATATATGTGCGCCTTGAGGTTTGGTTCCAAAATATTAAAAGAACAGTTTTGCGTCAATTCTTTTACGTTTGACAAATCTTGCGTCGTTGGTTTAAACAATGTGGTATCACTCATTTCACCATGACACTGTTTGACAATCAACACGATAAACGCAATAAATATACGCAAATGCTTCAAGTTATATTCCATGTTAGCCTGTGAAAGTATAAGACTAGTTTATTATTTGTTTTTTGCATTATTCATAACTATTGATGACAAAAGAAATGAAACTAGACAAGCGTTAGTGCAACTGAAAGACCCGCCATCCGATCCATAGGATCAGGTAAATTTGATACTCCAGCGATTGTGTGTATATATATTTGACAGGCAAACAACATAATTAGCACAGCTAGATGCAAATAGTGAAGAAAACTAACCAAGCCACAGCTATAAAATAAATACATTCTGGGGGTTATACCATTTTATCACTATTAACATGTCTAATTACCAAAGGTTATAAGAGTGTGCGGATAAGGTATCTTCTGAAGAAACCTGGTCTTGACCCAAACACACTAAAAACACTTCAGACCTATGTCAAATCTCCCATTCATAGCTAAGGTTCTAGAGAATGTATGGTACACACGTACAGAACTTCACCTTTCTGAAAAAGACTTCATAATTGGTTTCCGTCAATATACAGAGAATGTCCAAAATGATATGCCCCAGTCTCTCCCAGTGTCCTACCTGATCTCTCTGAAGCGCGTGTTACCATTGATTACCACAGTAACTTGACAACAATTTCGGAATCACGGATAAACTGGTATGGGTATTACCTTTTGACTTTTTCCAGACTGTTTGCGTTGATTGAGAGTTATCTTCGCATGTGCTATGTGTTCACAAGGGATCAGTACTCGGTCCCAGGAGCTACATAATGTACACCAATCCTGTGGATGTCATATACGTCATGTACTGCTTTATTGCCTTTACATTCGCTGACGACTCCCATTTGTACATGTCGTTTGAAACAATAAAAGTAAAAGCTGTACCTGTAGTGAGACGTTGCACAGTATTGAAGAATATCTGACTGATATCATGTCGTGGATGCATCGCAACATACTCAAATGCATTGCTAATAAGACAGCAGTAATGCTGTTTACATCAAAGCATAACTCCAGACATATGGTTAATGTATCGGTGAAAGTGGACAATTCGGTGTGCAAATCTGGATATGAAACTCCGCAACATAAATTATATACGACAGTTCTAACCAGTGATGCCACGCAATACTTTCTGAACTATTAGTTGCCTAACAATTGTAGTACGTTCATGCACTTCTGGAGTGGTATTCCTAACAGTTTACTGAACAAACTAAAATGTGTCCAGATGTTTCCAATTTGTCCATAGCAGCTCCCATAATATCACCACATTCTTATCACCCCAGTCTTCAGGGAACTCGACTGTTTACCTGTGAGATACAGATTATATTACACAATTCAAACTTACACCTACAAGACGCTACACGATCAATCTCCAGACTATATCAGCAGCATGATGAAAGTGTACAGGACGGGTAGAACTTAATACCACAAGTTTCATCGCATTAGTCGTGACAAAGACTCATACAGTGATGTATGGGGGTCATAGCTTCATGTTTCTGCATAACATTAGTCGTGACAAAGACTTGCACAGTGATGTATGGGGGTCATAGCTTCATGTTTCTGCATAACATTAGTCGTGACAAAGACTTGCACAGTGATGTATGGGGGTCAGAGTTTCATGTTTCTTCATTACATTAGTTGAGACAAAGACTCGTACAGTGATGTATGGGGGTAAGAGCTTCATGTTTCTGCATTACATTAGTTGAGACAAAAACTCGTACAGTGATGTATGGGGGTAAGAGCTTCATGTTTCTGCATTACATTAGTTGTGACATGGATTCGTACAGTGATGTATGGAGGTCAGAGCTTCGTGCTTAAGCATTACATTAGTCGTGACAAAGACTTGTACAGTGATGAATGGGGGTAAGAGCTTCATGTTTCTGCATTACATTAGTCGTGACAAAGACTCGTACAGTGATGTATGGAGGTCAGAGCTTCATGTTTCAGCATTACATAAGTTGTGACATGGATTCGTACAGTGATGTATGGGAGTCGGAGCTTCATGTTTCTGCATTACATTAGTTGAGACAAAGACTTGACCAGTGATGTATGGAGGTCAGAGCGTCATGTTTCTGCATTACATTAGTTGAGACAAAGACTCATACAGTGATGTATGGGGGGTCTGAGCTTCATGTTTCTTCATTACATTAGTCGTGACAAAGACTTGTACAATGATGTATGGGGGTCACAGCTTCATGTTTCTGCATTACATTGGTTGATAAAAAGACTCGTATAGTGATGTATGGAGGTCAGAGCGTCATGTTTCTGCATTACATTAGTTGAGACAAAGACTCGTATAGTGATGTATAGGAGTCGGAGCTTCATGTTTCTGCATTAAATTAGTTAAGACAAAGACTCGTACAGTGATGTATGGGGGGACAGAGCTTCATGTTTCTGCATTACATAAGTTGAGACAAAGACTCGTACAGTGATGTATGGGAGTCGGAGCTTCATGTTTCTGCATTACATTAGTTGAGACAAAGACTCGTACAGTGATTTATGGGAGTCGGCGCTTCATGTTTCTGCATTACTTTAGTTGAGACAAAGACTCGTACAATGATATATGGGAGTCGGAGCTTCATGTTTCTGCATTACATTAGTTGAGACAAAGACTCGTACAATGATGTATGGGGGCCAGAGCTTCATGTTTCTGCATTACATTAGTTGAGACAAAGACTCGTACAATGATGTATGGGAGTCGGAGCTTCATGTTTCTGCATTACATTAGTTGAGACGAAGACTCGTACAGTGATGTATGGGGGCCAGAGCGTCATGTTTCTGCATTACATTAGTTGAGACAAAGACTCGTACAGTGACGTATGGGAGTCGGAGATTCAAGTTTCTGCATTACATTAGTTGAGACAAAGACTCGTATAGTGATGCATGGGGTGTCAGAGCTTCATGTTTCTGCATTACATTAGTTGAGACAAAGACTTGTACAGTGAAGTATGGGGGGTCAGAGCTTCATGTCTTTGTTTACTTCATGGGAGTCGGAGCTTCATGTTTCTGCATTACATTAGTTGAGCCATGAATTCGTACATCGATGTATGGGAGTCGGAGCTTCATGTTTCTGCATTACATTAGTACAGACAAAGATTCGTACAGTGATGTATTGAGGTCAGAGCGTCATGTTTCAGCATTACATTAGTTGAGACGAAGACTCGTACAGTGATGTATGGGAGTCGGAGCTTCATGTTTCTGCATAACATTATTTGAGACGAAGTCTCGTACAGTGATGTATGGGAGTCGGGGCTTCATGTTTCTGCATTACATTAGTTGAGACAAAGACTCGTACAGTGATGTATGGAGGTCAGAGCTTCATGTTTCTGCATTTTATTAGTTGAGACGAAGACTCGTACTGTGATGTATTGGAGTCGGAGCTTCATGTTACTGCATAATATTAGTTGTGACAAGGATTCGTACAGTGATTTATGGGAGTCGGAGCTTCATGTTTCTGCATTACATTAGTTGAGACAAAGACTCGTATAGTGTTGTATGGAGGTCAGAGCGTCATGTTTCTGCATTACATTAGTTAAGACGAAGACTCGTACAGTGATGTATGGGAGTCGGAGCTTCATGTTTCTGCATTACATTAGTTGAGACAAAGGCTCGTAAAGTGATGTATGGAGGTCAGAGCTTCATGTTTCTGCATTACATTAGTTGAGCCGAAGACTCGTACAGTGATGTATGGAGGTCAGAGCGTCATGGTTCTGCATTACATTAGTTGAGACAAAGACTCGTACAGTGATGTATGGGGGCCAGAGCGTCATGTTTCTGCATTACATTAATTGAGACAAAGACTCGTACAGTGATGTATGGGGGTCAGAGCGTCATGTTTTTGCATTACATTAGTTGAGACGAAGACTCGTACAGTGATGTATGGAGATCAGATCGTTATGTTTCTGCTTTACATTAGTTGAGACAAAGACTCGTATAGTGATGTATGGGAGTCAGAGCTTTATGTTTCTGCATTACATTAGTTGAGACAAAGACTCGTACGGTGATGTATGGGGGCCAGAGCGTCATGTTTCTGCATTACATTAGTTGAGACGAAGACTCGTACAGTGATGTATGGGGGTCAGAGCTTCATGTTTCTGCATTACATTAGTTGAGACAAAGACTCGTATAGTGATGTATGGGAGTCGGAGCTTCATGTTTCTGCATTACATTAGTTGAGACAAAGACTCGTACAGTGATGTATGGGGGCATGAGCGTCATGTTTCTGCATTACATTAGTTGAGACGAAGACTCGTACAGTGATGTATGGGGGTCAGAGCGCCATGTTTCTGCATTACATTAGTTGAGACAAAGACTCGTATAGTGATGTATGGGAGTCAGAGCTTCATGTTTCTGCATTACATTAGTTGAGACGAAGACTCGTACAGTGATGTATGGGAGTCGGAGCTTCATGTTTCTGCCTTACATTAGTTGAGACAAAGACTCGTACAGTGATGTATGGAGGTCAGAGCTTCATGTTTCCGCATTACATTAGTTGAGACGAAGACTCGTACAGTGATGTATGGAGGTCAGAGCGTCATGTTTCTGCATTACATTCGATGAGACAAAGACTCGTACAGTGATGTATGGGGGTCAGAGCGTCATGTTTCTGCATTACATTAGTTGAGACAAAGACTCGTATAGTGATGTATGGGAGTCAGAGCTTCATGTTTCTGCATTACATTAGTTGAGACAAAGACTTGTACAGTGATGTATGGGGGTCAGAGCGTCACGTTTCTGCATTACATTAGTTGAGACAAAGATTCGTATAGTGATGTATGGGAGTCAGAGCTTTATGTTTCTGCATTACATTAGTTGAGGCAAAGATTCGTACAGTGATGTATGGGGGCCAGAGCGTCATGTTTCTGCATTACATTAGTTGAGACGAATACTCGTACAGTGATGTATGGGAGTCGGAGATTCATGTTTCTGCATAACATTAGTTGAGACGAAGACTCGTACAGTGATGTATGGGAGTCGGTGCTTCAAGTTTCTGCATTACATTAGTTGAGACAAAGACTCGTACAGTGATGTATGGAGGTCAGAGCTTCATGTTTCTGCATTTTATTAGTTGAGACGAAGACTCGTACAGTGATGTATTGGAGTCGGAGCTTCATGTTTCTGCATTATATTAGTTGTGACATGGATTCGTAGAGTGATTGATGGGAGTCGGAGCTTCATGTTTCTGCATTACATTAGTTGAGACAAAGACTCGTACAGTGATGTATGGAGGTCAGAGCGTCATGTTTCTGTATTACATTAGTTGAGACGAAGACTCGTACAGTGATGTATGGGAGTCGGAGCTTCATGTTTCTGCATTACATCAGTTGAGACAAAGACTCGTATAGTGATGTATGAAAGTCAGAGCTTCATGTTTCTGCATTACATTTGTTGAGACGAAGACTCGTACAGTGATGTATGGAGGTCAGAGCGTCATGTTTCTGCATTACATTAGTTAAGACAAAGACTCGTACAGTGATGTATGGGGGCCAGAGCGTCATGTTTCTGCATTACATTAGTTGAGACGAAGATTCGTACAGTGATTTATGGGAGTCGGAGCTTCATGTTTCTGCATTACTTTAGTTGAGACAAAGACTCGAACAATGATGTATGGGAGTCAGAGCTTCATGTTTCTGCATTACATTAGTTGAGAAAAAGACTCGTACAATGATGTATGGGGGTCAGAGCTTCATGTTTCTGCATTACATTAGTTGAGACAAAGACTCGTACAATGATGTATGGGAGTCGGAGCTTCATGTTTCTGCATTACATTAGTTGAGACAAAGACTCGTACAGTGATGTATGGGGGCCAGAGCGTCATGTTTCTGCATTACATTAATTGAGACAAAGACTCGTACAATGATGTATGGGGGTCAGAGCTTCATGTTTCTGCATTACATTAGTTTAGACAAAAACTCGTACAGTGATGTATGGGAGTCAGAGCTTCATGTTTCTGCATAACATTAGTTGAGACAAAGACTCGTACAGTGACGTATGGGAGTCGGAGCTTCATGTTTCTGCATTACATTAGTTGAGACAAAGACTCGTATAGTGATGTATGGGGGGTCAGAGCTTCATGTTTCTGCATTACATTAGTTGAGACAAAGACTTGTACAGTGAAGTATGGGGGGTCAGAGCTTCATGTCTTTGTTTACTTCATGGGAGTCGGAGCTTCATGTTTCTGCATTACATTAGTTGAGACATGAATTCGTACATCGATGTATGGGAGTCGGAGCTTCATGTTTCTGCATTACATTAGTACCGACAAAGATTCGTACAGTGATGTATTGAGGTCAGAGCGTCATGTTTCAGCATTACATTAGTTGAGACGAAGACTCGTACTGTGATGTATGGGAGTCGGAGCTTCATGTTTCTGCATAACATTATTTGAGACGAAGTCTCGTACAGTGATGTATGGGAGTCGGGGCTTCATGTTTCTGCATTACATTAGTTGAGACAAAGACTCGTACAGTGATGTATGGAGGTCAGAGCTTCATGTTTCTGCATTTTATTAGTTGAGACGAAGACTCGTACTGTGATGTATTGGAGTCGGAGCTTCATGTTTCTGCATAATATTATTTGTGACATGGATTCGTACAGTGATTTATGGGAGTCGGAGCTTCATGTTTCTGCATTACATTAGTTGAGACAAAGACTCGTATAGTGATGTATGGAGGTCAGAGCGTCATGTTTCTGCATTACATTAGTTAAGACGAAGACTCGTACAGTGATGTATGGGTGTCGGAGCTTCATGTTTCTGCATTACATTAGTTGAGACAAAGGCTCGTAAAGTGATGTATGGAGGTCAGAGCTTCATGTTTCTGCATTACATTAGTTGAGCCGAAGACTCGTACAGTGATGTATGGAGGTCAGAGCGTCATGGTTCTTTATTACATTAGTTGAGACAAAGACTCGTACAGTGATGTATGGGGGCCAGAGCGTCATGTTTCTGCATTACATTAATTGAGACAAAGACTCGTACAGTGACGTATGGGAGTCGGAGCTTCATGTTTCTGCATTACATTAGTACCGACAAAGATTCGTACAGTGATGTATTGAGGTCAGAGCGTCATGTTTCAGCATTACATTAGTTGAGACGAAGACTCGTACAGTGATGTATGGGAGTCGGAGCTTCATGTTTCTGCATAACATTATTTGAGACGAAGTCTCGTACAGTGATGTATGGGAGTCGGGGCTTCATGTTTCTGCATTACATTAGTTGAGACAAAGACTCGTACAGTGATGTATGGAGGTCAGAGCTTCATGTTTCTGCATTTTATTAGTTGAGACGAAGACTCGTACTGTGATGTATTGGAGTCGGAGCTTCATGTTTCTGCATAATATTAGTTGTGACATGGATTCGTACAGTGATTTATGGGAGTCGGAGCTTCATGTTTCTGCATTACATTAGTTGAGACAAAGACTCGTATAGTGATGTATGGAGGTCAGAGCGTCATGTTTCTGCATTACATTAGTTAAGACGAAGACTCGTACAGTGATGTATGGGAGTCGGAGCTTCATGTTTCTGCATTACATTAGTTGAGACAAAGGCTCGTAAAGTGATGTATGGAGGTCAGAGCTTCATGTTTCTGCATTACATTAGTTGAGCCGAAGACTCGTACAGTGATGTATGGAGGTCAGAGCGTCATGTTTCTGCATTACATTAGTTGAGACAAAGACTCGTATAGTGATGTATGGGAGTCGGAGCTTCATGTTTCTGCATTACATTAGTTGAGACAAAGGCTCGTACAGTGATGTATGGGGGCCAGAGAGTCATGTTTCTGTATTACATTAGTTGAGACGATGAATCGTACAGTGATGTATGGGGGTCAGAGCGTCATGTTTCTGCATAACATTAATTGAGACGAAGACTCGTACAGTGATGTATGGGGGTCAGAGCGTCATGTTTTTGCATTACATTAGTTGAGACAAAGACTCGTATAGTGATGTATGGGAGTCAGAGCTTTATGTTTCTGCATTACATTAGTTGAGACAAAGACTCGTACAGTGGTGTATGGGAGCCAGAGCGTCATGTTTCTGCATTACATTAGATGAGACAAAGACTCGTACAGTGATGTATGGGGGTCAGAGCGTCATGTTTCTGCATTACATAATTTGAGACACAGACTCGTATAGTGATGTACGGGAGTCAGAGCTTCATGTTTCTGCGTTACATTAGTTGTGACAAAGACTTGTACAGTGATGTATGGGGGTCAGAGCGTCATGTTTCTGCATTACATTAGTTGAGACAAAGACTCGTACAGTGATGTATTGGAGTCAGAGCTTTATGTTTCTGCATTACATTAGTTGAGACAAAGACTCGTACAGTGATGTATTGGGGCCAGAGCGTCATGTTTCTGCATTACATTAGTTGAGACGAAGACTCGTACAGTGATGTATTGGGGCCAAAGCTTCATGTTTCTGCATTACATTAGTTGAGACAAAAACTCATAGAGTGGTGTATGGGCGGTCAGAGCGTCGTGTTTCTGCATTACATTAGTTGAGACGAAGACTCGTACAGTGATGTATGGGAGTCAGAGCTTTATGTTTCTGCATTACATTAGTTGAGACAAAGACTCGTACAGTGAAGTATGGGGGCCAGAGCGTCATGTTTCTGCATTACATTAGTTGAGACGAAGACTCGTACAGTGATGTATGGGGGCCAAAGCTTCATGTTTCTGCATTACATTAGTTGAGACAAAGACTCATACATTGATGTATGGGCGGTCAGAGCGTCGTGTTTCTGCATTACATTAGTTGAGACAAAGACTCGTACAGTGATGTATGGGGGTCAGAGCGTCATGTTTCTGCATTACATTAGTTGAGACAAAGACTCGTACAATGATGTGTGGGGGTCAGAGCTTAATAATTCTGCATTACAATAGTTGAGACAAAGACTCGTACAGTGATGTATGGGGGTGTCAGAGCTTCATGTTTCTGCATTACATTAGTTGAGACGAAGACTCGTACAGTGATATATGGGGTTCGGAGCTTCATGTTTCTGCATTACATTAGTTGAGACAAAGACTCATACAGTGATGTATGGGAGTCGGAGCTTCATGATTCTGCATTACATTAGTTGAGACAAAGACTCGTATAGTGATGTATGGGGGTGTCAGAGCTTTATGTTTCTGCATTACTTTAGTTGAGACAAAGACTCATACAGTGATGTATGGGAGTCGGAGCTTCATGTTTCTGCATTACATTAGTTGAGACAAATACTCGTACAGTGATGTATGGGGGTCAGAGCTTTATGTTTCTGCATTACATTAGTTGAGACAAAGACTCGTACAGTGATGTATGGGCGTCAGAGCTTTATGTTTCTGCATTACATTAGTTGAGACAAAGACTCGTATTGTGATGTATGGGGGTCAGAGCGTCATGTTTGTGCATTACATTTGTTGAGACAAAGACTCGTACAATGATGTATGTGGGTCAGAGCTTCATGTTTCTGCATTACATTAGTTGAGACAAAGACTCGTACAGTGATGTATGAGGGTCAGAGCTCCATGTTTCTGCATCACTGTAGTTCTTCAATGCACCGGAACGATAATATGACAGCACATGTTATGTCGTTTCTCTCTTTTTCTTACTTTCTAATTTAATTATTTTCTCTTTTTATTGATGTACTCATTTCTTTGATTGTTGGTTTATTTCCTATTTAATGTTATAATTTTCATCTTGATTCTAATGTGATTTGTATATTGAAAGGGGAGGGCCGTAATTAATGTTGCTAGAACTTGTGGCCCAACCCGTTTGCTTATTATACTAATTATGCAATTAAATGTGATTAAAATAAACCAGGCACCGGGTTTGAATCCCGATGAAGCTTGATTTTTTTAGATAAATGAATCTTAAACGTTCATTTATTTTTTCGAATAAAGATATTGAAAAGTCCAGAAAAATTAAATATCTTGAATAGATGACAACCGTATTGTTTATTCTAAAATAATCATTAGAAAGAAGTCTTGACTCGGTCATGATGTAGCGGTTTGAAACCCGCGGAGGTTCATTTTCAATACATTATATAGTTTGCGTTCCGATTTCGATTTATGATTCAAATTTTATAGGTCAACAAGTCATATAAGTCAATAACGGAGAATTGTGTACATTACAAATGTCACCCAACAGTGACTGTTTGTCTGAACACCATATGTTTAAAACAAGTTGTAACCAATTCTATACTTAATGACATGATTTCTTTATTAATTTTATAAATGGTTTGTATCTTAGTGATCTACCGTTTGTATATTATCATTATCAAGAGTCTGATAGATAAATATTTAACAAATACAATTACTGAAGTTATTTCTTTTTCGAATGCCCAATTTATGAACACCTTAGACTTCTGTACTTTAAAGATGCGTGGCTAAGATCTAGATCTGTATTCCTTCCTATTCTATACAATTATGTCCTCATCAGACAATCATGGTATTATCTCTATCTGAAAGTTCTTGTTAAATGCTTTTGCTAAAAGAAAACTGGAATTAGAAAAAAATATAACTATAAATGTAATCTAATAAATACTTATTTAAAGTTAATTTATGTTTTCAATTTGTTTGTTCAAATTTACTTGCTTGTCCCTCCAATGTTTGTTTACAAAATATATATGTTTATTGTAGTTTAAGCCAGTTACCTATATGACTGAATAAACTATGTCTAGTATTGCAGCTACCAAGTTATCAAAGTAATGCGTTCGTGTTTTAAAAACTGCATCGACAGAATCTTGTTATTTTAAGTGTTTTATTCTAATTTGAATTCACTTTTATGAAAATAGCTATATAGAACATCCCCTCTTTTTATTCATTAATATTTTAATGAAATTAATAAAGTTTAGCATATGTGAAATTCAAGAATTTGTACCGGAGATTTTTCGCGCAATCCGCCTTTTATCTTCAAAATTCTTTTTTAAACTCGCGTTTATATCAACTCCGGCGTTATGTTTAAATGTAAAGGTTACACAAAATGTATTTTATATACATTGTAATTTTATCACAGAAAATAAATAAATAATTAAATGATATTATTAAAAACAATTTTAAATTAATATTGGTTATTTTACACGGGAAAAACAGCGAAAACACCAGGGGTAGATGTTAACGAGAAACTGCTGTACTATATTTAAAAAAAAAACACACACACAAAGATTAAACGAAATCTGAAACTTCAAATATGGATTGTACAGATTTTTGATAGATTATGCTAGATGTCAAAAAAATCCGATATCATGCTTTCTTAATGTAAGGCGAGCTGTACCTTTCAAAGAGGAATTAGTTCTCATATGTACATGTATGCTATTTGAATCATATATGAGTAACCGGGAAATCATTCCATGTGCATGCCATCAGCAAGACATAGAAATAGACATACATGATCACACACTCGTTATTATCTCATTTATTGTGATCATTTAACCAATTAAAATTAACATTTGTAACCAATGAAAAATTCTTTTTTGCCATTTTTGTCTCTTTTAACGAGTGCTTTATGCAAAGTGAACAATGGGTTTTGTGGTAATGTGAAGACGCAAATGTCGAAGGTAATGTGGAAAATACGTTCGAATTTCTTTTTTTGCTTAACATATCAAAATGTTTTTTGAAAGAGGCTATAAACTTTTGCTTCTATCGTGTACTATAACTTTAATGGCTGCTACTATTGCAGTTGCTTATCACGTTTTTCTCTTTAATTGTGCCATGACCAAAATGACTACAGAGTCAGTGATGGCGTTGTTCTCGCGAAGCATTTCACCACTATTATCTCCCTTGGGTACTCCGGTCCCACAGATGAAGAAGGTAGAAATAAAACTTGAGTTCTCTTTTTCCTCTTTTTCCTAGCATGAGTTAAATGGTCAGTATTTTAAATATCACCACAAAAAAATGATGCTGATACCAGCTTTCTGGACAATTCTGTGTTTTCAGAATTGTTGCTTCGAACCGCGTCGTGGGCGAATAATTGACATATTATTACTCTGGAAATTGATAGTTCTCATAAAAGCATTGCATTTAGAAAAAACTGGTT
Organism: Panopea generosa; assembly: GCA_029582155.1. NCBI lineage: Eukaryota > Metazoa > Mollusca > Bivalvia > Adapedonta > Hiatellidae > Panopea > Panopea generosa. The sequence continues at coordinate 44,001,250 of CM055899.1, forward strand.
AAGGTATGTTTTTTTCCTTTGTAATTGCATATCTTGAACCAGTTCAGAATTTGAACCCAGACACATGCTGCAGATTTTGTTTATTCACTGTGTTTTGGACATAAATGTTATAATAGAGCCCTATGGGAAATGTAATATTGGTATGAGACGTAAACGGGCGGAGGCTTTGGTAACTTGCATTAGTCTCTATTGTGGCATAGCCTTAAATATCATTCATTTTATTGCTCAAAAATATACAATGCTATCAAGTACAGCACATCTACAAACAGCGTCACTTGTTTCTATAGAACTGAGCGTATTTGTGTTTTACATCGTACATTGTAGTACGCATGAAATGCTGCCTCAGTTAGAGAAGAGTATGTCGGGGCTAGACTTTACTGTCACCTCGTTTTGTGATGTGACGACGGGGCAAGAGCGAGGTAATGTGTATATGTTTACCAGGTTTAAGCTCCCCTGTGGTGTTTTTGGCTACTTTTGGTTTCATTGCAATATTCTGTAATATTACGATTATTCTACACGTATGTATTGTTTGTTTTATGTGAGCAGGAGTGTTATTTTGTCTTTTTCGATGTTTTAGTGACTATTTTAATGCCTTCACAAACTAACAGAAAGCAGAGCTTTTCGATATATGTTTATTCAACTACATTTTTGTACAAGCTCTCTCTCTCTCTCTCTCTCTCTCAAGCCTAAACCGAAACTCCTTTACACAACATATACTCCCATTGGTGCAAGAAGGTACCAAGTGCCCTCTTATTTAATATACACTTGGTACCTTATTGCACCAATGGGGCGAATTATTTTGTTTTAATCACTATTAAACACAAACATACACATCAACATATATTTAAGACAAGACTGCCCCATCATCCATCCAACCAACCCCCCAAAACAGACTTGTTCACTACTGAGTTATTTTCCGCTATTATAAGCCAGGCATATCCCTTAATACTTCTAATTATCATACCACGAACCCAAATTAATATACAACCACTGTTCATCATAAAACAGACATTATAACACATCGTTTTATTTTCATATGCCATATTTACCAAACAGGTAAATGTACTTAATTTATCTAAGGCCACAAGTCTATTTTGGGGGGAGGGGTTGGTTGGATGATGTCAGGGAATAGCGTATGGCCAGGTCTTTTGTGTATAACAGTTATATCGATGCTAATTAGGTATTTAATGCACCACCAGGTGCGACAGATTGTATAGATAAAACCTGGCCATACGCTATTTCCTGACGAGTTATCTTTTTTGTATTTCCATCTCACTCAGAGAGTGGTTCTGACATATCATATACCAAGTTAACTCTTTTTTAGTCTCGCCTGGTTAGATAATATCCTACATAAAATATTTGATACAAAAATATATTTTTTATATAACATAAATTTAAGTATTAATATCATGGTTCAAATATTAACCTTATAAACAAATTATACAAAAATCAATGATTAATGAGTGACATTGACAATTACATCCTTTGAAGGCTACACTTTTCCTTTGGACTTATTTCAGTTGGTGAATCATACCGCATAATGACGCATTAAACCTGTCTTCTATTATATAGACAAGGACACAGCGTCACATAATGCAATGTCGACAATACTATTCGAACGATCAAGTGGGTCGATTCTTTAAACAGTTCAGCTACAACTCCTACATGTGTGTTTTCACGCAGGTGTATCATATTTCACAACACAAGAAAAATGCCATTCAAACACTCGTTATAACACACATACTGTGACCTGTTCAATGTGCATTAAAATCTGGGATGACACGGTTTGCGTGCCCAAGGACGCTTATTGTACTATTCCTGAACGGTTGTTAATTCAAATTACGCTGTTCAAATCAAGTAGTTTAATGTTAACGCAAAGTATCCGTGACAATGTATTGCTGTACTGTACTGTACTGTACTGATAGCTGTACTGAGAACTGTGCTGTACTGTACTGTACTGTACTGAGTACTGTACTGTACTGTACTGTACTGTACTGTACTGTACTGTACTGTACTGTACTGTACTGTACTGTACTGTACTGTACTGTACTGTACTGTACTGTACTGTACTGTTCTGTTCTATTCAGTTCTGTACTGTACTGTACTGTACTGTACTGTACTGTACTGTACTGTACTGTACTGTACTGAGTACTGTACTAATAGCTATACTGATAGCTGTACTGAGAACTGTGCTGTTCTGTACTGAGTACTGTACTGTAATGACTACTGTGTTGTACTGTACTGTACTGTATTGTACTGTACTGTACTGTACTGTTCTGTTATGTACTGTACTGTACTGTACTGTACTGTACAATACTGAGTACTGTACTGTACTGTACTGATATTTTACTGTAATGTACTGTACTGTATTAATGTATTGTATTACATTGCATTGCATTGCATTGTATTGTCCTATACTGTATTGTACCGTACCTTACCGTGTTGTACCGTATTGTATTATTATATTGCGCTGTCTTGCGTTTTTTGTGTTGTATTGTATTGTATTGTATTGCATTGCATTTCATTACATTGCACTGAATTTCATTGCATTGCATTGTATTGTATTGTTTTGTTTTGCTTTGTTTTCTATTGATACGTCGTTGTATTGCATTTATGCGCCATTACTTTTTATTGTTGTATTGTATTGTATTGTATTGTATTGTATTGTATTGTATTGTATTGTATTGTATTGTATTGTATTGTATTGTATTGTATTGTACTGGATTGCATTTGATTGTATTAAATAACATTGTATTGTAAACATTGTATTGCATTTCATTCCATTGCCTTTTATTAAATTGCATTATATTGTATTGTATTGTACTGTGTAGTTTTGTGTTTTGTTGCGTTGGGTGATGCGTTGCGTAGTGTCGCTTAGTTTTTAATTGTTTTGTGTATTGTGTGCTCTAAATTATATTTTGAATGCATATCACAAAAGTGCTATCTTAAGATATTGTGATATGACAGCCACTTTGCAGACGTTTGGAAAAAGTGTGTAATATCAAATGCTTTTTACTGCAAATTAACAAAAGCTATTTAGAACAAGTTTATAATGCTTTATAATCAATTTCGTATTCCATTCCTTCCCTTTTAGTTAACCAGTTTCATTACGTATACAGTTATTGTAACTTCTCGGCGAGAATAGAATAACACACCATTTCTTAGCGTTATGCAAATACAATACAATGATATTAAAGTTTGTGTTCATTAGCATACATCCATATGGAAATAATGCAATGATCTTGTTTAAGATAAGTTTATCTCTGTCTCGCCTAAACTAATACATTTCTGTTGACAGTTGACATCTTATTATCCTTTGAACATTAACATAATTCATTTTCATCGGCAATTGGATGACACAAGTGTCTCATAAACAGGAAGACGCGGATAGAATGAATGATATCTGATATTACCATGCATTTTCTTTGTTAAAATGTCAAACACTGCCAGCATTCTCACAAAAGAAATTTTAAACGACTTTGTGCTTTTATTTGCGTTAATCTTTAAACAACAAATTAGCATACTCGCGTGCATATTTATAACATTTTAAATATTTGTTCGCAAATTATAGTGTAAGCTAGACTTGCTTGAAAAAATAGTGTTAATCAAGCCCAATTTTAAGTAAAATTCGAATTCTTAAAAAATGTGTCATGTAATTTTGCCTTCATATGCATTATAGTTTGTCAAAATAAAATAAAGTTCCTTGACTTTTTTATATAAAACCAAACGTAAAATGTATTTTATACTTTCTGTTATGGATCGCCGCAGTGTTTGCGATAAACGACACCTTTTCATCAATTTACCAGATTTGTTATGCCTTTTTCAAAAACAGAAATACAATTTAGTCCTCATCCATACAGAAGTGTGTCCAATTCACACTTTTAACATAAAGAGACGTACTTTTCAGGAATACCATTATGAGAAAGCTGAGCATATATTTGCATGTCCCTGGGTGTGTTTTATAATGCAAACTGTTTATGAGCATCGTCCAGCTTACATTCTGCGATTTGTGACCTCATTAAGCCGCCAATTAAACATTTGGGTACTGTGCACTATAAAGTTGTAAAGAACTTTCAACTATCGACAAACATAGAATATATTTGACCAAAAGGAGACGTAATATTCACAGAACATAGTCACTACACTCGCATTTAAACATATTCAGGATATAAAATGATAATATGTATGATCTATACAATTTAATTATGCACAAAAGTAAACCATAGTTGGAAGGGAATTGTCTTATCTGATGTTTAGAGAACGTGTAACTAGGCCCTTTTAACTACACTATTCTATATGATTTACATGCATACTATAAAGTGTTTATATGTCATAACATATGTTTAAACAAGAAGATAAGGAACATGTTTAAAACGCACATTGTACATATGGCAAACTATATACATAATGTTATAAAAAGAGTACATGGATATTGACTTTACATGAAAAATAGTCTATTAACATAGTACTTGATATATTCCACGATAGTATTTGAATGAGATATATCTATTGTAAAGTTCTATATGTGTACAGATTTACAGTAATACATATCACCATATATAGAATATACGCTCAATTTGTACAATGATATTCTTTGTCTGAATAACAGTTTGTGCCATTTTAGAATGCCATGCGTATTCCAGTGGTAGAGCATCAGACCCAAGATTAGAGGGTCGTGGGTTCGCTCCTCTGCCACGGCTATGGGTGGTATCCTTGAGCTAGACACTTTATCCGCAAATGCTCAGTACTTATACTACCAAGGAAGACCTCCAGCGTGATTTGTCTAAGTTGTAATAACTTGTTTCTCAATACAGGTGGTTTAAAACAAATATAAACATTCTCAAATAGGACAGTGCTTACTATTTACCTTTCTTTGTTAATATACTTTATCATAATGTATATTTAAAAAGTCGTATACTGCCAAAAGCTCAATATACACATAATTTTATACATTTATATATTACAATGATGCATGTTATTTATTCTACTTGAAATATACCTAACCTATATACACACAAATATAACATATGCACTATGTATTGTTTATAACCAAAACATGTCGCTTTCCTCCATTAATGATCACAAAAACATTGTTTGCTATTTTCAAATTATATTCAAAATCCGCTGTATCGTTATTTCATTATTGTCTTCACAAAACTCGAAAAATTAACTCCTTAAGAAAGGAAGTGGACAGCATATGTATCTTTAACATAAACCTAAAATCTAAATGTATGTTCTGACGGCAGTATGCAACTTTTACACAAATTGAACATCTAAATGCAAGCTTAGCAATCCACAGACTAATCAAACTGAATGAGAATCGGACATTAAGACTCTTAATCAAGTGGTAATTTAAAACATTTCTTTAAGTGTGAATTTTTGTTGTTGTTTTTTCTTTTGTTCATTATATATATCCAGCATACTATCAAGCATAAAGCAGTTATACAATTGTTTCGTCTATTTCTTCCTCATCATGTTTTCCTTGACTCTGAAGTTTATTTTTATCAAATGAGGCAAACATTGGAACAAAGAAGTCGTACGTCTTTCTATCAGGACGTGGGACTACCACTAAATCTACTTCTTCACTATTTTCAATATCCACTCGTTTTTTTGGCAACAACGATTTGTGCTCGGTTTGTGGGTTGGTCACATAGTCTTCTTGTGTGGTTTCTTCAATTGGTCGTGTTGATATTTCTATACCAGGTACCGAATTATTTATGTCAGCATCCTTAACAATTATATCTGAGAAATTGTATCGAGGAACGCAGTTTTCTTGTGCATCCCTGAATATAGACTGCCAGCATAACTTACTAGTATCTAAAGAAGGACTACCTTGTGTTTGGAACAGAAATTTTCTAAATACCAACGGCAGAAATCCACCAGCAATTGCTGCCAAAGTCTGGGTTCCAGACGTCATATCATTTGCCTGACCAAACGCCAAAATCACAACAAAGACAAACATCAAGAAAATCAAAATCATGGAAAAATCAAATAACGCTTTTAGATAAAGTAAATGAACCGGACCTGGACAAGCAAAATACGGAAACTTTGCAAATTTCAAAATGAAGGCCTTTGGAATATATGGAATATCCGTTTTGTCCAGAAATAATAGAAGTCGCGGTTTGTACCATTTGAGATAGCCCTCTGAGCTAGCCACTAAGCGCATCCTCGTCTGCTCATTGGTTGAAGAGAGGACAAGGGCAATATTTTCTTGCTCCTCTTCAGAGAGCATTGCGATGTTTTTTATTTTGTCATTAACTAGTTTTTTAATTTCAGAATGCACCGTTGTATTAAATGCAGCATATCGTTTGTTTACCGAATAAAAACAATCATATCCATAAAATCCAACTAAAATCAGGAGAGAGACATACTTCATTGTACTACCTGGATTCAAAATGATACCTATAACTATATACACTGCACATTCTACGTAGAAAGAAATGCACTCAACAGCAAGTATTAAAACCAACCACAATGACACAAACGACATTGCCAATGCCAAAGTATGTGCGAGTTTATTTCCGCAAATATTCTTCTCCTGTTCATCTACGACGATAACTGAAGTACAAAGGCGTGGCCAACGCCCTTTTGACAAATTGCAAAAACATTGAGGATTTATGAACTGAATTAAGTAGTAAACAAAATTGAAAAAAAGTCGTGAAGAAACATTGACTATAGGCAATACTTGCACAGCCAGAACCAGTAGCAGCAATGGAGACAGAAGTATCCAGAATGGCATCGCTAAAACACCTACAATGCCTAACTTCTTCAGTGGAAATACCAGCCCAGAAACAAACAAGCCGCATGCATCTAATTTTGGTGTTGCTTGCATGTCATAAAAACACTTTCTAATCGTGAATTTAAGTTTTCTTTTCACAACCTCTGGAACAATTACGTACAAGATCACCTCGACTCCTAAAATTAAATATATCACCTTAAATAATAAATGTGTCGGGGTCAAATAGGTCACTAAGTTCCCAGTCCATGGCATTGTAAGATTTCTTGCTCGTATTGCTTTGTTTTGGTTACTTACGATATCATGTTCATGTTCATAATAAAACCACACCCGGGCCAACCAAGGGAAGGCCACCACAAACGGTACAGTTGCAAGCATTATGAACTTGAGAAGTGTGTACCAGTAAACTGTCAGCTTGCACGGAAATAGTTTGCACGTGTTCTCAGCACAGCATGCACCAATAGATGGGATCTCTTTTCGCATTTTGCATCGAAAAAAGAATTTAGACAAGAATGACACCATGGTCACCGGGGAATAACCCTCTGGAATAAGTTTGCTTCGTCTGATACACATTTTGACTTCTTTTATATTGAAAGTTTTTACTTTCCCTGGGACCATATTATCTAGGTAGGATTTTAATGACGCCAATTCCGTAAACCACTGCTTTGTCGTTTTCTGAAAAGATGCTCTTGGTACTGTTCCAGGATTGAGTTTCTGTACGCATAATTTCAATGGTTCGTTCTGATCGGATGAGTAAATGTACCGGGAAACTCTGTTGTTCAATTTAAACATTGATTTTGAAAGAAATGTTGGACAGAACAGCACGAGCAAAACTTGCAAAGCGATAATTATGTCGAATAAGTACGTTATCCATATATTTTCTTTCAGTTCAGAGCACTGTAATGTACTTATCAATGTTTCTTGGCAACACACGTATATAAGTTTTCCATTTCCAGTTACATAATCTGTGAAATGTCTATTGCATACTGCAACTGTGTCAGCCAAACCATCTTCTCTATCATCTTCAAAATTGTTAAGAATTCTCAGTCGTAAATAGTTTTCAATTTCCGTGACGTTTAACCGCTGATCTTCGAGACAATTTTCAGGTTGCTGTATCACTGTAACATTGACATTATCTACTCCATACCCAAGCGTGCGGAGAGACATTGGAGAAAAATAGTCTTTTAACATTAGCATAGATTTTCCAGCATTTCCGGCCGCGATTACCCATTGACAAGGTTGATAAACATCACCGGGTAGAGTTTTATTGAAATTCGACTTGTCTCCAACAATTGTAACTAAATACCTAACGAGATCCCCTTCGCCTTCAACAAGTTCCTTTACGTGAGCCTTGAGGTTTGGTTCCAAAATATTTAAAGAACAGTTTTGTTTCATTTCTATTACTTGCATTGATGGTATTGACTCTGTAGTACCATTCACGTCACCATGACAATGTTTTACCGTCAACACGATAAACGCAATAAATATACATACACACTTCCGGTGATTTTCCATTTTAACCTGTGAAATTATCAGTTTAATTTATTAAATTTGTCATATAATCTGACTTTCGTTAATATTAATTGCACTATTTATAAGCATAGCTGACAATTGTTTAAAACGTTTAAAGAAATATAACACTAGACAAGCTTAATGCAACGCAAACATAACTCGTCACTATATTATAAAACATGCACACTAACCCTCGGTTGTCCTGTGATTAATTGCAGTTAGTTGTAGATTTATTCAATTATTTTTAGTGCAGATCATTATGTTATTCATATTTTACTATAAACAACATGTCTAATTATCCATACACACCAAATGAATGAAAGAGTGCATTCCTCTATATGCTTTAATCTAACGAATTCAACTAAAAACGTAATCTAAGCAAACAAACTTTTGTCAACGCGTATAATCGGATCGCCAACTACGAATGTCAAGACTGCAATTTGCAAAAGGAACGCACATCAATTCAATAGCATTTCAAACATCATACAAATTGAAATTTGATATATCTTGAATATAATCGGCAGAACGTTTAACTAACTGTTTAAAGCAACACATCCACGTTTAAACTTTTTTAAAAAGTTTTTCAATTGAGTTGTGAGCACATTTCCCATACATAAATATATGGTCAGTGAGCTGTATATGTGCTAACAGACACTATCCAGAACGCTTTAGAATTATAAAAAAAGATGTCCAAATTATAAAGCGTGACAAACGCTTTTTAATTTTTTTTTAAATTGCCGAGGATTCCAACTTGGCTTCAAATTGAATTATGCGAGTCGTATTAAAAAACTTCACGTTTTAGTGCGTAGTGTACTTTACCTGCCTTGAAAGTCATTTTGACAATGTTTTTTGACTCGGGTGAGTGTTTTATAAAGTGTTAGTCACGCATTACAATTTGGGCATCATTTTGTTCGGGATTGTGTTTATATGCTCACAGCTAATTGATCGTATGTTTGTATGGGAAATGTGCTAATAACTCAATTAATTTTTTTTTTTTAAAGTTCAAACGTGGATGTGTTGCTTTAACACCGTTATTCACTGATATAACCGTCTTCTCACTGGTTATTTACCAGGGGTCCTCCGCGGGTCGAGTGATCTATGGCGCCGTCTCAAGATCATTTACCTCGCACCGCTACGGTCATAGGTTCGAGTACCACTCACTCCAAACACTTTATGATAGAAAGTTTGCCAGTTACCAGCGGAAGGATGATGGTTCTACTCAGATTCATTCTGAGGTATTCCATCACTAATAAAACCTGGATTGCTATATATAACCTGAAATGGGTTGAAACTTCCGTTAAATCTTATTCAAAAAAGTATTAATTACCCACTCCAGGGTCGCATCAAGCACCGTTAAACAGCAAACACTTTTATACCAAGTTCCCTAAAATGATCCGTACTGCGCGCTAATATGAGGTTGGACCAATCTTCAGGAAAATATGTTAGCTACATTAGCAAACGTTTTATCAAGTCATGTCTGTTGATAAACTGTAGGCCTGCTATAGGTTTCTCACGTCAATGCAAGGTTACTAGGCACATGCATTTACTGTTTATAATTATACATATTTTGACCTAGACTGAAACTATGCAGGCTTAAACAAAAGTTTGATGCTGTGTTTCAATTTCATAAAAAAGACGAATTAGAAATATTGACATGATAAAGGCAATACCATGTTAGTGTCTAATATGATCTATTTCATCCGGTTTGACATGAAAAATGTTGGGACTCGGCGAAGCTTCGTTCTTGGTTCTTTCTAAGCCTAAGTTGATAAGATCAGACGCTTTCATGGTGTTCTCTATTTACCAGGGCTGCGTTCAGTTCGGTTTAACGTTTGTTTAAGGGCCTGTCACACCTAGCCGATTTGGGTCGCCGGAGCTATACCGGAGCACAAATTTGGCGATTTTCGAGGATCGGTACTAGTACGGCAGCGCAACGGTATCACATTGCTAAAGAACGGTAGTACATCGTCAGGACATCGTCAGAACATTGGCTAAAAATTAAGCAGCGGCAGGCGACGGTAGAATTTTTTGAACATGCTCAAAAATTTCCGCCGTTGCGCTGCCGGAGCGAGCAATGGGACTACAACGGCAGTACAACGGCAGTATTCCGGTATGGCTTCGTTAATGTTGGTAGAGCACCGGTAGCGTCCCGTAATGGATCGGCGGCTTTCTCGCCGGAACTCCGCCGATTTTCTCGCCGTTGTTAATTTTTTGCTGAGGTTTAGTCCAAGCGAGGTACATTGGCAGTATGTGACAGGTCCTTAACGTTAGCTTACAAATTTCCTGGACACTGGCTCAGCCTCATATTAGCACGCAGCACGCGATAAAATTAGGGAACCAGGCATCAAACGTGTTGGCTGTTTAACGGTGCTGAGCGCAGCCGTGGTCTTCTGTGATATAACACTCATTCGGAGTTAACACAACACAGTGCATTTCTGGAAAATCTCTTTTATCCAAAAACTGTTTTTATCTTTTGTTATTTTTATTTACTAAGTATCGCAATTTTAAGAGTACGATCACAAAAAGCATTATACATTGCCGATTTATGTCACAATTATAACCTAAAGACCCCAAAAAAGCATGCTTTCCCACTGGAAAATCCTTTCGTCCAAGCTGGAAAGTTAAATTTCCAATTGGAATTTCTAATTTCTAACCTGTAATTGCCAAATTGGAATCGGAAATCGATTTTAAGAATTAGCCAATTGGAACCGAGGTTTTGTAATTGGAGGGTTCCAATATATATTGGTGTTTTTTAATTGGAAAGTGCCCGTGTCACGTTAGATTCACACGCATTACGGAAAGTCCACGCTTAATGGGTGTACAATAATGTTTATTTATCTGGAGTTACTATAAGTGATGTATTGATATTTAAAAGGTAACAAAAATGCTAATTATTTTTTATATTATTTGAATAGAATCGATCAGAGGTTTATGAAAATGGTTTTGTTTTCATGAAATTCGCGCTTGCGATAAATCAGGGAAATAGTAACGCACATTACACCTTTCACGGTAATACACGAAAGAATTAACGGAGTTACCCGAACGAGGTTACCGATGACGTCATACCCATAACGCGATCTAATTCAAGATGGCTGCAATGGACGAAAACATTTCACGAGAGAGTTATTTTAATGGGGATTCCGACGTAAGTGACATTTTATCGGACTTCTCAGGCTCAAGCGGTGATTAAGAACACGAAACCCTAGATAATGGTATCCAACCAAACCAGTTTAAACCGGTGGTACTCGATGGAGAAACAGATTATATACGATAACAATTAAGGACTACCTTTACTACTAATAATGAATTATTTCAATCTTAATTATAATTAATACAACTCCTACATATGTATTATCAGATCCATTATTATGAATAATTAATAACAATAATAGATAGTGGTAATTTTAATTATAATAATTGTAGGTCTAGTAACCATTTTCAGTAAATATAATAGTAAAAATAGAAATGACCTGTTATTATTCTATTATGTGTTCAATTACCATGCTACAATTTTACTTATGAGAAATAAACTCGTTAAATTACTTTCCCTTCTTGCGCATTTTTAAAAAGAATCCCCATGCTATTGTTTTAACATGTAGATCTACATGTATGTAAATAGATTGCTTCTGTCATCAGATCAGATCAGAAAAGTCAAAGGTAGAATCGGACATAAGTTCAAAATTAATCTAAATCGGTAATGCGTATTATATTTATAAATTACTTAGAACGGGATCTTTCACAGACGAACAGATAATTACTTTATTATAATGACCAGCAGACATCATGTTGATCTACGACGCCATATGGTTTTATTGCCCCCTTGATGATATAATAGGTACCAGACATGTGCCACGTGCTTATTGTGCAGGTAACACTTGTATTTTTTATGTACCAAACCTGTGCTTATCATACAATTGGTTCTTGTCTTGCATAATTTAAATACCAAACGCGTAGTTATCATGCCGTTGGTGATTGTTTTGTGTAATTAGAGTATCGAATGGGTGGTCATCATTCAATTTGTGCTTGTCTTGTGCAACGTATGTTCTAAACATATGTCTTTATTGCAGGTAGCACCTGTCTTGTGTAATAAAGATCTCAAACGGATGGTTATCATGCAAGAACATGTAGCCAGTGTCTTCTGTAACTTGAGTACAAAACGTGTAGTTATTAAGCATGTGATACTTTGTCTTGTGTAATTAAGGTACCAAACGTGTGGTTACACTACATGTGTAGATTTTTGGTATTATCTTGTACGTAGCGTTTGTCTTTTGTATTTCAAGTAGAATGTGTAGCTTAATATAAATTTATTATCAAAGTTTTGGTTAACACAAAAGTTAAGTTTGCCTTTTGTAAATAGGTTACCAACATTTTCCTGAAGCGCCTGATTCGTGGAGTGCTTGGTCCAGTAGATGAACATCGGACCCATTAGCGGAGACGCGGGTTCAATACCCACCACAGCTTTGTGTAATGTCCTTGAGCAAGACCTTTTATCCGCATATGGTTAGATCAGTTAATTTTTTTTTACTTGGTGTAATAAAGTTAACAAACGTATGTTTTTTACGGTGTTGATTAAGTCATAGACACTGGTACTGGTGTGTTTGTGAAGAAAGGTTTTGAACACAAAGGTGTTTAGGGAACGAACATATAGAATAAAGTTAAAGTGAGGTTAAACAGACTTCGAATCCAGGAGTCGCAGGTTCGATCTCCCTCTCCTACATCTAAAAATACTAATCAGTCTTTCGGATGAGACTTTAACAAAATTCAAGATCCGATGTATTTGTGCTTTCACTGGGGATGTAAAAGACTCTGGGGCACTACAAAAAGGTATTCTGTATCTCTGCACTATCCTCTAAAACTCTAAATACTCTTCTGGAGGTGTCGCCCATAGAGAAAACGGTGGCGACGATAAATGGAAATAGCATCAACAACATGATAAAGTTATAGTATGGAAGAATATAAGAACACTTAATGATAGACGACAGAGAAAGAAAGATATGGGATTAAGAGAGAGAGAGAGAGAGAGAGAGAGAGAGAGAGAGAGATTGTGAAGAAATAATGAAAGACAGACAGACAGACAGACAGACAGACAGACAGACAGACACGAAAAGTATAATTCAAATAAAAAAATACTCAGCAACAAAATCGTTATAAAAGATATTTTAAATCATATAAGTACGAGAAATTCAGATATTTTGTGTTTGAATTTAAAACCAAGTTTAAAAATATATTAACCTCTGCATAAATATAATACTATAAACATACGTTTTCTGTTTAAATTGCGCAGTTCGTGTGAATATCTATTACATTTGTTCAAAAGATATTGTCAGAGTTTTATAATAGTATGCGTAATACTAGCTGTCATTCTTTGTACAATGACACCTGTTTAGTATACATAACCTCTTTAGTGCAGTACATAAACACAAATATAAACAAGTGTTAATGAAAACGTTGGTATGATATATCGCTGTGCATTTTCTCAAAATTAAACTGAGCTATGTAGAGGTATAGCTTGCTTTATTTTCACCAACCCTGCCACGGATTGGATCATGATAAGGTAAATGGTAATACAAAATAACATATGACAATTTATCACCATAAGGATTAGCAACAGAGAATTCCAGAGAGAGAGAGAGAGAGAGAGAGAGAGAGAGAGAGAGAGAGAAAGAGGGGGGAGAGAGAGAGAGAAAGAGAGAGAGAGAGAGAGAGAGAGAGAGAGAGAGAGAGAGAAAGAGAGAGGGTGGGGGACAGGCAGGCAGGCAGGAGATAATTAAAGAAACGTAGGAGGAGGGATATTATGACAAGAATAAAGTAAAAATAGAATGAAAGGGTGCATGAAAGGGAGTGATGAGGGGAGTGAGTGGAGGCAACCACTCCCTAAAGGTAAATCGATTGCTTATTGATTATCTTAATATATATCTAACATTCTCTCCGTCTTCCGCGGCCTAGTGGTTAATGCGTCTGCATCGGAAGTGGGAGGTCAAAGATTTGAATCCCGGTGAAAGCACTTGAATTTTTCCGATGCGGCCGGTTGCTAGTTAAATTGAGGGGTACCGGATGACTGACAGCCTAATGCCTAGCAATGATAGTTTTCGAGGAGTATTTTTGTACAGCATAAAGGTGTCTCATAAACCCAGTGTGGCTGGCCCTTTCAATAGGAATGGCACTTTAATAAACAATTTACACACGAATATCGCAAATCTTAAGAAGGACAAATCCCTCCTTATTAAATATTGTATTAGTAAGTAATGCTTGTGTTCTTTTTCATATTTTTAAATATCAAAATTCGATTTAAAATAAATCAATTTAACTATCCGCCTTATTATACGTTACGCCGTAAACATGTTACAACTCACAAGCAAGTTGCAATATTATATCTTATATATTAGTAAATTGTGTTAAGTTTTTGTTAACCATCGCGTTTTGAACTGACCATTTACGTCTCACTTCACAGTTACGCCCATTTTTCCCCACAGTAGCATGATTCTTGCACTTAAAAACAAGGCCTATATAATTTGGTTTTGAAATAATTTCAAAATGGTCCATAGTAGTTGTGATTTCTTGCTGCAGATGAGTAGAGTAAATGTTTGTATAGAATATACAGCAATAAGACATCACTGGTGTTAAAAAAGTGACATTTATAGGATTTCAACATATGCATGTATTTATGAGCATTTGAGGACTTCTCAGGGTGTCACTGAACCCTCTTTTAAAAAAAAACAAGGTGTCAACTTACCAGTTATTGTGCAATTTTATGTGGGTTTACTTTCCTGCTATGAAAAAAAAGGTAACATTTGTCATGTCAAATTTAGATATAAGCAGATGCTAATCATGGAATTGGTGCTTGTCATATGTAATTTAGGGACTAATCGCATGGTTTCCATGCCGTTGGTGCTTGTCTTGTGTAATGTAGGTATCAAAGGTGTGGTTCTCATGGCGTTAGTGCCTGTCTGTTGTATATTAGGCATCAAACGTGTGGTTCTCCTGCAGTTAGTGCTTGTCTTGCGTAATTTAAGTGTATGTCTTTTGTAATTTAGGTACCAATCTTGCGGTTCTCATGTTGTTCGTGTCTTTATTGTGTAATCGTGTGCATATCATGCAATTGGTGCTTGTATTGTGTAATCTAGGTACCAAACATGTGCATACCATGCCGTTGGTGTCTGTCGTGGGTGTTTTAGGTATAAAACGTGTGGTTCTCTTAATTGGTTGTTGTCTGTCTTGTGTAATTTATGTACCATATACGTGCTTATCATGCAGGTTTATCATGCAGGTAAGGCTTTTCGTGTGCAATTTTGGTATCAAACGTGTGGTTCTCATGCCGTTGTGCTTTAATTGTGTAATTAAGGTACAGTCACAGTCTTGCTGATGATTTATATACATCTTTACGGTTCATTGTCTTTTGCCCTTCAATACTGAGTGAAGTGGCACACTGTCAGAACTATATTACACAATGAGCCGTTTCTCATATATCAGAGCTACTACGCAGACGGTTAACGTTCCAACACCACCACCACCACCACCACCACAACGCCCACCATCACTAACATAACATATGTAAATTATATTCTAAGAATAAAAAAGTAGTACCTGTCACTTATGATCATTTTGGCGGTGATCAACACTGCAAAGTTTGATAAGGACAACATATTTAGGGCTATGCCCTTGGTACAAAGCCCGGCTTAATATAACATATTTACTAAAATCTACATAAACTTCCTATTACATATGTATCATATACATCAACCGTACTCTGTATCTCCTACCGTACCTTTTGTTGTCTAAGGTGTCGTCTCAAAATAGCTCACCTCTCACCGCTAAGGTCGTAGGTTCGAGTCCCTCTCGCTTTAAGAACTTTATGTGAGAAAGTGTGCCTGTTACTTGCGGAAGGACGGTGGTTCTACTCAGTGTGGCTCAGTCTAAGGTCTACCTCCATAAGTAAAACTGGATATGCCAAATATAACCTGAAACGTGTTTAAAATGTCATTTTAATTATTTTTGTTACAGGCATCCATACTGATTAAGATAATTTGGCAAAATTATAAAAAAAAACAAAAAAACACGACAATACCTGTCCATCTTTTGGATGTTCCCGTCCGTATTATTTTCATCTCATGTCTTTATTATTCCATTAAATCATGTAAACGCACTTAAATGGTATAAGCAATATAATTTGACGTATAACCCTTTACTCCATAGATACGCGTTTCCCCGCACCAATCACAAAAGGCCTATGAAAACAGTGCAGGAAGAGTTCAGATTGCACTTCCTGCACTGTTTTCCACACTGTCAGTTAATAAAAACAATTCACTCAATAATTCAAAAGCTTCTTCATTAGGTGTCCAAAGGCGTCTATATTAGAGGTGTCCAAAGGCGTCTATATGAAGTAAAGGGTTAACCATATGCATGTCTTCAGACGATCAGTGTGTCACCTTGCATTTGGACCGAGACACCATTTCTTATTTGTAATATTATATTTACTTTATTCAAACACATTAATTAAAATTACAAATTCATCTTTTTATTAGGATATATCAAACCCTTTTTTTATTGATTTTGTCTTATTTATTCAATACTGCGTTGTATTAAACTGTTAAGTCTCTCATAAATCTATTTAGATCAGCTATGTAGATTGATTAAGTATCCATTTAAACCCTTATGATAATGGTATTTTATGTTTATGATAAAATAGTTAAACAGATTTTAATATTTGACGCTATTGCTTTGTCATCGAAAGCTCACAGACGATCAATTAACCTAACAGCTCTTTCCTGGGACCCAGTACTCGTGTACACACATCTCCACAAGTCTCCATTTTCCCTTCTGAATCAGCGGTGAGAGACGAATGACAATGAGACGTAATGTCGTATATCAAACATCACGGAGACTATGGTCGGTCGGAGGGGACTCGGACTCGCAACCCCTGTTTTGAATATCAGACGCGTTACTTGGCCCGTCAACTACTTCAAAATGCTGTATACAAAGAGTTATCAAATGGCAGTCCGTTTATTTTGATTTTCACATAAACAAGTTGCATAATACCTAGAAATATACATTTAAAACAGGAGTAATATAATTCAGCGTAGTGAAAATGAGAGAGAGAGAGAGAGAGAGAGAGAGAGAGAGAGAGAGAGAAAGAGAGGTCTTGTAATTCCGTAGATGTGAGGACATTTATCCGGTAAAAAAACAACATTGTGGGGACATGACATTTTTGAGGGACATGTCAATGTCCCCACTTTTACGGTCGCTTATTTTAATGTAGCGTGCGCACAACACATTTATTTTGGGTTTCCGCAAATGTCCCAATAGTGTTGTGAGAGACACCTTTCACTCTCTCTTTTTGTGTGTGTTTTCGAAAAAACAGGCATCGCTGCACCCGCTCTGCGCATGTTTCAATCCGAAGAGTGCTCGGCCTTTTCCGTAACTAGACTACACACTGCGCATGTCCATTTATTACCATTTTCTACGAAAAAGACAAAAAATTCCGATTGCAATCTCGGTCAGCCAAGCGCTTTGAAAGCTAATTTTGGAAGGAGAATAACAGGGAAAATGCATTCAGGTAAACTGCCAACAAATATCGTGATATTTTGTATACAAATCTTAAGTCAGTTCGTAGCTTAACAGAAAATCATTTATAGTTGAAGAAAGACATGGAGCATATTAGTCTTTGTCGTAGGCTAAATTCATGTGTGGATAACCAAAGGGGTCCGGCCGGTGTAGCGTGAGATCCTTCAGCCCCATGAAAAATGTCAGTGCGCATGCGCATTATCATTAGCACTTCCGGTGTGATAATCGTCAGACAACAAAAAATATCGTTAAAATAAACTTTTAAAATAGTCTATCTCCGCCATTGGCACAGCTGCTCAGGTTGTACAATGTCTACATAATTATGATGTTATAAGGTACCAGCACAATGGAGCATTAGTGCATATCAAAGCACGTCTTCGAACGATTTTTATATTTTTTTATTTGATCGTCCTCTACGTGCATACTCCATCCGCTTTTTTATGGGTGGATTTTCCGCATCGATTTCAGTGCAGAGACCAAAACACTCGTATTGATTAAAATATGTAATATCATTAGCAACAACTCTTACCGGTTGTTAAAAAATACTTTATAATGTCCATACCGTAAAAAAATCCACAAAACTGCACATTTAACACTTAAATAACTCAGTTTTTACATACAATCCTACTTTCAAATCGTGTTTGACAGTTATCACGTGACGCGCACCTTTCAAGTTGAATAGAAACACTGTGGATGGAAGCTCTACGCGGTAAATTGAAAGGCAATTCTTAATGATAATATCTATGTCGGGTTTATATATTTCAATGCCGAAAGTTAATCGTGTGTTCATAAGTCTCTGGTAATCTTCTATCATAACCGTTGAACGTATAGTAAAAGAGTAAAACTTAATTTTCAAAAGATAACTACATGCGCCAATAGTACACAATGATAATTTTTTTACCATATTAACTTATGTACAACGTTAAGCCGATGTCAAAGAATTGACGCCAGTTCCTTGATGCATACGTGACTATTGAAAATAATCTTGTATAGTTCTAATGAATTATGGGCAACGATACACTTATTAGCTCTAAATTGGTATCAATCCATATTGCAACTGAAAAAATATTGCTATAGCTTCGTCAGGGATCTGCGGGTTTAGTAATGCAATGCTTCAAGCACGGTTCTATGGTTAGAAATTGAATGATACATACGTTATTCATTATTTAAAATCATCATTAGGCATTCACAATATAAGAAACTTGTTTATTACTGTTAGCTTATGACAATTCCCATTTCATCAACAATTTGATATACTGCCAATAAGTAGTTAAAATCATTAAAAATTGTGTGGCCGATACATACGATAACAATTAGTTGAAAACTTAACAATAAATACCCAAACAGTCGTAGCTTGTCACCCAATATTGCTCAGACGAACATTATTTAAAATAATGAAAGCTGCTGAATATTATTGTATTTGATCACAACCCACTATAAATGGCAGACAAATCTGGATATTCATGTACAGACTTTAGTATCAACACTAAATGTTGTATGCATTCACATGTCCTTTCCACCATTATACGCGGTGTTGCTAGATTTCTTGAATTTGCCCACCAATAAATGAAGATATTCTCAGTGTAGTGTCTAATATTTAACTATAGGCCCCGTCTTACAGATCTCACGGCTAGATTTCTTGAATCTGCCCACCAATAAATGAAGATATATTTATTTTTGCAGGCCCTACTATTGCATATTAGACATAGCTGTTTTTTTATTAAGGCACCCAAAATAAACAACTTTGTCTAAAAGATATATTCTTTAATTCAAGTTTTTGCATTTTCTCCTGATAATATACGCTACAAAACTACCAACAGCGCAAATCAATTTTCTACAATTAGCTTTCTTGGAAAATCCGAGTTTGGCGTTACTTTTCGGGGCCAATAAATAACGTTTTCACAAGAATTGCATTCATTTTTTCATTTTAGCCTACTTTTTCTTTTAAATATGTATATACATAACGACTGATTACTTATTTATTGTCATATCATGCTGCACACTCAAGGTCTGATTGTTCAAATTGCACATACACGTGTTCGTGAAATGTCTATGCTTGGCCTTAATTTCTATCATACTATGAATCACATTGTGGACTTTAGGTGATTTCCCGCTACTGTGTGCGAAAACGCCCCACGGATTATCGATTCTTCAACGTAGTTTAAATATATATAAAAAAGTAATTGCAGGTAGCAATGTCTAGCTGTTAACAAAGACAGGGAAGTTTTAAAGCATCTGTAATTAGATCGATATTAGACTTATTTATAAAGCAACATGGCAAGGTTGATAACCAAACGGGTTACAATCGAAGTAAAATAAATAAATTCAAACTAAACTTAAACTTTAAACTTTAAACTTTAAACTTAACCAAACGGGTTAAATATACACAACAGCAAAGTCGTGAAAAAATAAACAAGCTATGTAAAAACATTTAAAACATATAGTAATATGACTACAGCTGACAATGGTATAACAATACATTGATATTATCAGACAAGGAACTAGGAAGAAATATATGTGGAAAGTTTCACCATACAAATAAATACCATATAATAAACAGCTTGCTTTTTTTATAATCCCACATATATATGGCTATAATCTAGATCCAGGAAGACTTCCCGGTATGTGTCAGTGCCGATTATATACACCACAATACAATCAGAACGATAAACCTATATACCCCAGGTAGTAAACAGTCGGATAGTGTTACGGAGAGTATTTATAGTTCAATAAAGCCACCCAAAACACAACACAGCCGGGTACGATTAACTCGGTCGGTATAGCGCGTCTCACTATCGTTTCACTATCGGATCCCCGCACGGCTACAGTCTCCGTTATGTTTGATATACGACACTGAGTCTCATTACCATTCGTCCATCAACGCTGATTCAAGTGGTGGAAATTAACTCTTACTTGTGGAGATGGATGTGCTCGAGTACTGGTTAGCCTTACAGGATCCGAAGAAAGAGTGGTTAGGTTAACTGATCGTCAGTTAGCCATTGATGGCATTAAATGACACCAAATATCCAATCAATCAATCAATCAATCAATCAATTAACAATTCAATCAAATAAAAGAGCCACATATGCTCACATCATTTACACACATAGCTTTGGGACATGTAGTACAGGGGTTAATATACGCCCGGACAAACAAAAATTTATCCAAGGTAATATTGCTAGGTATTTAAAATGCAACTGAATTTTAATATACGCGACAGATCACCGGACATTATTATTAGTGGAGTCGAATCGCATCGATACTAATACAACACTGTTTCTGTGCGTTGTTATATGTATTATTAAAACAATGTCAATGCATTGGTGAATAACACCAAATACTAAACGACACCACAGGTTGATATAACCACTCAAGTGCATATAGTTTTGTATGGCATTGTCATTAAGTAAGGCACGCCAAATTGTAGTAAACATAATAATTTAGTTCTGTATAATGTGCAATGGCCACATTCAGTGGTTTGTTTACAAGAGTGCACACCGCCACATGTGTGTCGTTGCTACCCGGGGTACGAGTGCACCTTGAAAATAATTAGTAGCCGTTAAACCCAAGGAATTATATAGAGCCTATACAAGTCCTTGGTTAAACCCAATGAATGCTATGAGATTAGATTGATCAGCTGTCGAGCATGCAGCGCATGATAAGGGTACGCACATATTGATATTCACAATTCGTTTGACAAAAAATGAAAACAACTTGGAAGATAAACCAGGTGACAAACATATTAACAATTCGCTATTTATGGATTCATAGGATAGAGAACAATGTATTCTAAGTGAGGCGCAGTGTTGAAAGACAATACAATGCATTCACAAATATGTTTACGTTTACCAGGGGAAAACAGTCTCAGTGGGGGTATGTTTGTAATGACTTGCATACACAATATCGGTGATACAAAACAACACCCATTGTTAGCGCCAAGGTTACTTACACCTTGTTATTATTGGAGTATGTTTATAAATGGCGTTTAGGTATGTCGGATACATGCGGCATTTTTGCTCTACCTTTTTACTGTATAAGTAACAAAATAGAACACAATCAAATAGCCAAATTGGCAATACATGTACATTTATTGTGAATACAATATAAGCGCATCACATGTGACAATAAAACATCCAATTCAACAACGACAACAAAGACTTGTTTACTGTTTATGTGTCGTGCCGACGTAAAGTAAAATTTATTTTTTATTTAATTTCATTCGTCAACTACAACAATAACAAACAACAACAACAGCGGTAACATCTACAACAACATCAGCAGTTACAACAACAGCAACAACAGTAACAGCAGCAGTAACAGCTACAACAACATCAGTAGTTACAACAACAACAACAACAACAACAACAACAACAAAACAATAACAACAACAACAACACCATCAACATAGAAAATAGCCGCAGCAGCAAAAGCTACAAAACGGCAACAGTTAAATATCCAAAAGGACACTGTTGAAGCTAAGATATTTAGAGCTCCGCTACTGGGGTCACTCACCCTGCTATACTGGTTGCCGTGAGAGGGTATGGGCTTGACTAGTAGCTATGTATACGTTTTGTATACAACCGAGCCGGACGGGTGATTATTGTACTTTTTTTTTTTTCAATGATCTTAATCTCCATTATTTTTATGTATCTTTCCTGTCAACTTAATGTTTTATCTTAGTAAAATATTATACACTATACTGAGAATATCTTCATTTATTGGTTGACATATAGAAATCTAGCCATGAGATCTGTATTAGACAGGGCCTATAGTTAAATACTAGACACTATACTGAGAATATCTTCATTTATTGATTGACATATATATAGAAATCTAGCCGTGAGATCTGTAAGACAGAGTCTATTGTTACATATTAGACACTATACTGATAATAACTTCATTTATTGGTTCACATATAAAAATATAGCCATGAGATCTGTAAAACAAGGCCTATAGTTACATATTATACACTATACTGAGAATAACTTCATTTATTGGTTGGCAGATTCAAGAAATCTAGCCGTGACTTAGTCCAGAGGGTCCTCAAAAAGGTAAAAATTGGAAGTTACAACAATGTTTTCCGAAGAATCGGTGTCATATATGTCCATATTTGGCTTAAAGATAAGTATTAAGTAGTTAATATTTATAGTTAGGGGACTTAGAATTTTACATAAGGATACTATGAGAAAAGAGAACATTCTCATTTCTATTATTATCAGATTCATTTTATTATCATTATTATCATCGTTCTTTAATTTAAATGACTATATATTGTTATTAGTATCATCATCAGCAGTAGTAGTAGTAGAAGTAGTAGTAGTAGTAGTAGTAGTAGCAGTAGCAGTAGCAGTAGTAGTAGTAGTAGTAGTAGTAGTAGTAACTTATACCAATATGTTTGAAATGCACAGCTGCCAAAAAAGGAAAATAATTGTGTCATTTTCATTATTTTATATCGATTATCATTTACTTTTAATATTATCATTTTATTATCATTTTCATTATTATTTGAATTAATTTAAATTATCATTTAATTTAATATTGATTGAAGGTCTCTCCAACGAGTCCTTTTTTTTATTTTGCGTCTCCCAAGCACATCGGATATTCAAATAAAACAAAAGCTATCAATCGTCTAACTGCCTTAAAATGTATTGTATATCTCATATAAACGACAGAATATAAAAAAGTAATGAACTAGATGCAATATTAACTGTAAATTTATTTAAATTAATATTATATAAATTTGTCTTACAATTCTCATGACTGACATTATTTACGACCAGCGCTGTGAGAATCGTAAGACAAAACCGGATGCCTGACGAATCTCACGGTCTGAAGGATATCACGCTACACCGGCATGTGTAGTCGGGTCATCGTAATAAATATGGCATAATAAATAGTCTTGAGACAGTTTGAGCCAAAAACCATTCATACAGTCACTGACATGCATGTCACTCAGTAAGAAGTGATTGAATTGACAAGAAACATATAGGTCTTGAGGTCTTCAATGAACCAGCATTGGTAACTTTTGATTGAATTTTATTCAAGATATGATCAAAGATTTATTAACTTAGAAATTTTGGTTAAAGTTTTGCATGCAGTCTGTAGCTATGCGATATATTGTACTGGACGTTTTTAAATACACTGTTACATAGATATTTTTAAAAAAGTGTCTAGGGGTGCAGATACGATTGTATCCGATTCTAGAGGTACGGATGATCCGTACCCCTAGACAAGTCTGTAGAGGATCCAAATATTGTGGGTTAATTCTATGTTTAATTTCATTGCAAATGATATATCAAATAAGATTTAATCAATATTCACCTAAAACTTGAATCTATACATGGTTCACTGCCGTTTACTCGATTGTTTACATTTACTTTCGAAACGTAAATAATAAATCACACGGAATTGAATGGGCACAAATATATTAGACAAAATGATGTTAAATTATATTATAACAAACCTTTTTTTAGTTTTTAATAATATATAGAGCATTATTTCAGACAATAAGATCAGGATAATTATTGTTTTCCGCACGTTCGGTGACCATTATGAGATAAAAGGGAAGATTTCAAAACAATTCCTTCTTCTCGTGCCGATTTATTAATGATAAAACAAGCTGTCCCTGGCCGATTAATTTATTGTAAAACAAACTGTTGACATTATATTTAATTATAATAATCGTATAAAATCCGTTTATTAAATACATTTGAAATCTAAAAATAAACACACACATCCAAAACCCCATATAAATTGATATAAGTAAACCTTACAAGGTGAAAAGGCACATACAGCAACTATTTATGTCGTATTCTTATCCAAATACCCTGGAGCAATGATATATCTGAAAACATATATTAACTTCCAATTTTTGGGAATTTTATTTCATTTGACTGTAATATGGCTGAAAGAGTATACTATAGATACCGTCCGTAGATACTTTATTTCCTTCGATGTACATGAAGATAATTAGAGGAAAATTTTATGTGATATAACGACCATTTGCAGTTTATCTAAGGCGATAAACAAAAGATAATTTGGCTGCGTTGCGAATCTCCGCTTTAGATATATTTCAAGTTTTAGGTGAATGTTTTAAAACTATTGCCTCATTTTTCATTTGAATAAAAAAGAAGGTTTAATTTACCACAAAACCTGTAATATCAGCCCCATTCCCCTCTCCAAAAAGTATGTTTTTTTTATATATAATATTTTTTCGAACAAATAATTGTAATGTTCCCTTATTTCAAAGAATAAAAACATGGGTTACCATGTTAAAATTATAATTGTCTGAAATTGTTGTTTTCATTGATTTTTGTTGCATCTAGATTCATGATGACACATTTTTGGTCAGACATGTTTCCATTCATCTGATAGGTTTCCCTGGGTTGTCAGACCAAATGTCTGACAAGTCATTAAAGTCATTTGCAACATCATATGAAAGGTATTGTGGTGTTAGTGAGGGCATTTTGAGAAACTTCTTGTTTTGTGAGAAAGTTCTGATAGGGACATACATGTTACAGCTTGCATGTTAGATGGAAATTGAAAGATGTTGAGTTTTTTTAAAATGCTTCAAATGTCTTCATAGGTGGTAGTTTGGAATGTATTGCCAGTCTCATGAACACATTCATGTGAGAACTAACATGGTGGTTGTGGGGACGTGTTGAGAAAATTCTTATGAGAATGGTAGTATTAAAGGGAGATGTTTAGAAACGCTGTGGGAACATTCTTGTCAGAGATAAAATGTTGGTAGTGGAAGCATGGTGAGAAAGTTCTTGTGGGGACATTCTAGTGAGAGCTGAAAGTGTGGTAGTGGGGACATTGTGTAGGAACCTCTGTAGAAATATCGTGAGAGTAAGCATGTTGGAAGTGGGGGCATGCAAGTTTCTAGAAAATTTCTGGATTGTGGACATTCCTCACAAGTTTTCAGTCAGACTTACAAGTCCTCCCTACACCCCAACCTCTCATCAAATCCAAAGTCACTTTTGGGAGCAGTGTACATGATAAGGAAATTCGAGGAGATACGATGGGGACAGAAGGGGTCGCACGGACAGACGCAGCCCATTTCTATATTCCCCGCTCCGCTCTATGAGCGGTGGCAGGGGATAACAATATTTCATTGATTTTACTTAAGTCCCCTCACTGAGTAAGAAAACTTTAGAGAATAGATAGAGAGTGCAACAAATTTTAAGTGTCTACATGACGGAGGTACCAGTAAATTGTTACTGTTAAGGAAGTAATTTTCATAGAAGTAAAATCCAGTAATGTTATTTTTTTTCCTGTCTCCAGAATTAATGTTCCTTTTTACAGAGTGTTTTCATACAATTTTGGATTGCCAAGAATATCTGGTTTTTGAGTAGTCTATGTAGAGGGTCTGGTATACGGCGGTTCTGCTGTACTTTGTAATTATTATGGTTTCATTTAGATGCAATATTCTAAATGGAGATATTGGATTGAAACTTCATATGGTTGATGTTTAAGATTCTGCACTGTACCTTAAATCTTATACCTACTTCAACATACAAGGCAATTTTCTTCCATTGACTTTTGCATTAATTACTGTATACAAGCTTGTATCTCCAAATGAGAATAAAGATAAATTATCAAAACAATTTATGTCTTTATGGTCACAAAGTGAGACCCCCAAACAATTTTCTACTTTTTGTTGTTAGTTCAGTTCTTAGTTGAGTTTACATGTAACTTTCAATTCAATATTTTAGAAGATCAGGATGAATACTACAAAAGAGAAATGCTAAGAAAGACAAACATCAGTAGTGAAGAGTCAAGACAGACAAACAGCAGTAGTGGAGAGTCAAGACAGACAAACAGCAGTAGTGGAGAAAACAACAGTACTGAAGAGTCGAGACAGACAAAATGTGTGTACAACCAAGTGTTCATTATGCTCCAAAAAGGTGAATTTGTAGTCCAAAATTTGTTATTCCATCTGTCAGTCTGTCAGTCACACATTCGTCCAGAGCATAATTTAAAAACTAATGCTGAAACTTCACACAGTGATTGAAGATATTGGGAGGAAGTACAGAGTTTAAGAACCTAAACTCAAGTTAATTTATTTGTGTTTTAGTGGGTCGGATTAGCAATACCTACAAGTCTTTTATTGAAAAAGTTTTATACTAACTTGTGTGCTGTTACTGGTAGTTTGTACAGTTTACTGATTGACAGAATAGCCATAATTGTGCTACCCCCTTCCAATTTGATTTACACCTTAAACACCTAGTTCTAAAACTGTAGACCTGGACCCATGTGACTTTATTAGGTAAATTAAACTGTATGTGAAGAGTGATGCATCTGTGCTATTTTTTTTATGTCCCCACAATAGGGCCATAATTGTAGATGACAGTTCAGTTATATTTTCCAAAATAAAATTTCTATTGCCTTTTTATAGGTACATAAAAAGATGGACAATGGAAGAGAAAGATGCTCTGGCGGTCCTTGTGCGAAAATCTGCAATGGAGAAGAAACCGTCTAGAAGGAATGAAATATTATTAAGTGAACAAATTAAAAATTCCGTGTTAAAATTACTGAATTGGCTGAAAATAAAATATCAAGTGTGGGCAATGGCCTAGCAAAAACAGTAAGAAGAACAGAAAGTGATACAAAATTAGGACTTCATTCTTAAACACAGTCTGTCTGTCTGTCTGCACACATACTGGATCCAAAAGTATACATGATTGATTCATGTAATTCAGTTCTTGGTAGTGGGCAATCAGGAGATAGTGTAGAGCAAGAACCATACTCTGGCTTGCTTCCTTTTTTGAATTACCACTCTTCGTTACTTTTTTGAAATATAACTCTAAAACTATGTGAATTAATTGAACTTAAAATAAGGAATGCTATCATTACCTGGAAGTGTATTTTGTAAGAACCATATCTCTGACTTATCTCTTTTTTATATTACTTCACTTTATATTTTTTACCTTTTGAAATATAAACTAATATTGAAAATCAGTTGACACTTGAAATATGAATGGGGACATTGCATAAAAGCACATTTTGTAATTATTTTAATTACCTCCCTTTTTACTATTCCCCCTCCCCTTTTGAATAAGAGGGGGTATATTCTTCTGCAACTGGTCGATAGACCAAGTGGTTTACAATCAATAACAAGAGAAAGGGCAAGTCACAGGTACATTTAACAGTAAAATGATTTCCAGGCAAAACGTAGAGATGGCTTGGGTTTAGGTTATTCAAACTTAGTAGGCAGGTTGGTCATAACCAGTAGGTGACCCTTATTGATTTTAGTTTAATTAGGTAAAAGGTAAAGGTCACAGGACCTTTAGCAGTTAAACAGTTTCTGACAAATATCTATTGAAAGCTTGGGCCAAGACTCCTCAAACTTGGTAGGCAGATTGATCAAGACCAGCAGATGACTCCTGTAACTTTTTTCAGTTGGTAGGTCAAGGTCATGGTGACCTTGATTTGAAATGCATTTTCAGTCAATAATAACTGAAGAATGCTTGAACATAAAACTGTCAAACTTTATAAATGAATGATTGTGGCCAGTAGATGACACGATTGTTTTAGGGTTAGTATGTCATGGTCACAATGATCTTTAGATGGAAAACCATTTCCAACAGGTCATCATTTGGGGGCATATGTGCTTTGCAAATAGCTCTCAAAAACTGTTGATTTGGAATTAGTTGAAACTTAGATGAAGGAATGGAGTCATTTATAGGTGACTCATTTTTTAATTGCCTCCAAAGGGGCAAAGCAAAGGGGCATTTATTGTTACTCAAGTCCACCTGTCTCTGCAAATAGTTATTTTTTTATTAAGAACTCTTGAAATGTATAATTAGTTTGATTCATATTTTGGTTGTAGGTTTATACTAAAATAAAATTTTGGTCACACTCAACTAATTTTTGGTGAGTTTATGGTCCTATTTTGGCTTTATGTTTTGGTTTCTGATCAAAAACTCCTGATCAATTTGATTCATATTTGGCATGGATCAAAACAAAGTAAGGTAAATGACAAATAATGTTTTGTGCCTTATGTTTAAATTTGTCCATAACGTTATCAGCATTGTTCAAAATATTTCAAACGATACAAATCGGGGTATCTGCAATACTCTTTCATCTATACTGAGTTGTTCGAGACAAAACTATGTCACATTGTAAATGATATTATTTGTATTCTAAAAAGTTTGAATCCCTGCCCGGCAACAGTCTCCGTGATGATTGATATACGACATTGTGTCTCATTATCATTCGTCTCTTTAATTCCAGTGGGAATGTTATCAGTTACTTGCGACTTAATTTTTCAGGTTAAAGTTTTTTATCAGGTAAGATATTTATGCAACCACTCATTGGATGTGAATGAAACTTCACATGTGTGTTTTCAACATCATCAATGGAACACACAGAGACAAGAATCATAACTCTGGATTGCATTTTGGCACAGTTATGGCCCTTTTTCGACATAATTTTTCAGGTTAAGTTTTTTATCTGGTAAGATATTTATGCAACCACTCATTGGATATGAATGAAACTTTGCATGTGTGTTCACCATCGTTAATAAAACACACAGACAAGAACATGTGTGTTCACCACCATCATTAAAACACACAGAGATAAGAACCAAAACTTTGGGTTGCATTATGGCACAGTTATGGCCCTTTTTGGATTTTTCAGGTTAAAAAGTTGTTTATCATGTAAGATATCTATGCAACCACTCGTTTTATATGAATGAAACTTTGCATGTGTGTTCACCATCGTTAATGAAACACACAGACAAGAACCATAACTCTGGGTTTCATTTTGGCAGAGGTATGGCCCTTTAAGACCTAATTTTTCCTCTGTAGACACCCAGGTTAAACTTTTGCGTTTAGACGCGTTTAAGTTTTGGTGTTTGCTTCCAATATCAATCTTTGCATTGGTGGTGAGTTTTATCCCATCGGCGAGCTTTGTTGTCTTCTGACAACTCTTGTTACAAGAACTTCATAGTACTACTCTCTAGGTTAGTTAAATATATTTATGTGTGTACATTGACAACTACTTGTGCAACTGCTTGGTATTATATCCTTCTAGAATTCAACTTATGTAGTTAGGACATGTGATTTATAGTTTTTGAATAGTCAAAAGGCATTATTAATTAATTCCATCATTCTATTTTTTATCATTATTTAAAATGCTTTAATAAGAGAATATACGGTACTTTGTAAATTTAAAGCTTGTTGTACTTTAAAACTGTTGGCAAATTTGAAGCTTTTTGCATTTTGTAAACTGTTGCATTAACAACTTCTATACTCTGTAACCATTGCAACTTCTTTAAGAATGCTGAAAAATTCTTCATTTCTTTATTGACCTTTATAAGTAGACTGTTTTAAATGTTTCATTTTTGCTGACAGTATGTATGAGGGGGGTGGGGTTCAGGAAGTTTGTAGACTTTTGCCATATCTTTTTTTTATTTATCATTGAATTCTAATAATTCTCAAGGGCATGTGCCACTTTATATTTGCATAATTTTGCGAAAAAATTGATAATTTTTCATCATTAGTTTATATTCTATAGTAACTATGGAAACGTTGATTTACGTAGTCGGGGCAGTTTTTGCTTTTTTCCTACCGCTACTATTCAAACGAGCGTAGCGTTGCCAAAACGCGTTTTATTTTTAAATAAAAAATATCAATGTGTGCTGTATTGTATGCTTGTTTACACCAACTAAGTGCATTGCAAAATTACTGCAATATTATGATGTTACAGTATGCCATTTTGTTTGAAACAAAATGATGTTGGGACACTTGAAAATGGATAAGCACGCGAAATACCGCAATTCCGTAAAGTTCTGCTCCATATCAGGTAATACACCTGCTCATTGAGAGAAACAAAAGTATATACGGTGAATATAATGTTTCAAGGTCTCTAGTGTTTAAATATCACAAAAT
Organism: Panopea generosa; assembly: GCA_029582155.1. Classification (NCBI taxonomy): domain Eukaryota; kingdom Metazoa; phylum Mollusca; class Bivalvia; order Adapedonta; family Hiatellidae; genus Panopea; species Panopea generosa. The sequence goes on from CM055899.1 coordinate 44,031,955, forward strand.
TAATGTTTTTGAGATGGCCGGGAATTAGTCATTAAAAAAGAGCAAATGGGAAGTCGATTTGAAGGCATATTGGAATCAAAGCATGTTTTACAGAATTTTGTGTCCAGTATACCATCTTCTGATTTTGTTAACATGTTCACTGAATGGTGTAAATGGTGGCAAAAATGTATAGCCCATGGAGGAGAGTATTTTGAGAAGAGTGACTCAGTAAATTTGATGCAAAAGCACCTGTTAAAAATATTGACGTCGTTTATTGTTGAATACGTCATCATTTTGCCCCGACATATCTAACTGCTATGCTTTGAATAGTGCCTTATTTTCTTAATAGTTGATGTATCATGCTAAAATTTAAAAATATGTCCCATATACATTTATTTCAAATACATTAACACTATTGTGCATTGTATAATTGACATAAATAAGTTATAGCAAAAGTCTACAAACTTTCTGACCCCCCTCACCCCCCCCCCCCCCCCCCACCACTCTTATTTTGGATTTAAAAAGTGACAATTTTTATAGTGTCAAGATAAATGTACATGAAACAATCTGTTTAACTGTCTTCTAACTTTTTAGCTCTCCTGAGCACAAAGTGTTTCGGGTGAGCTATTGCGATCACTCACTGTCCGTCTGTCCACACTTTTCTTCAAATGACATCTCCTAAACCACTGGGCCAATTTCAACTAAACTTCACAGGAATGTTCCTTAAGCGGACCCCTTTCAGAATTGTTCAAAGAATTCCATATCATACAGAACAATTGTTGTTGAAAGGAAATATCTTCTTGTCTGAAACTATTGGCTGGATTTCAAAATAATTTCACAGAAATGTTGCTTGGGCGACCTTCTCCCAAGAATGTTAACATATTCTGATTTGTCAAAAAACATGGCCACCAGGGCACATGGTCACTTTTCCCTATATGTATGTAATGGAAACTTTAAAACAATCTTAAAAAAGGGATCCCTTTCAGATACTGAATCAGTAGAAAGAGGAACTCCTCAAGGGGCTATATTATCTCCTCTTTTCTATTTTGATAAATGATCTACCTGCTACACTAGAGGGGACATGCATGGTTACCAGTCAATTTGCTGATGATTCTGGCACATGGCTAAAGGGGTCAATTTAAACCTGTTACAAATTAGAGCTCAATCGGGACTTGACCTTATATTGGGTTGGGCCAAAGAATGGGGTTTAAAATTAGTCAGTCTAAGATAATGGGTATTATTTTTGGAAATTCAAATCAACAGTGTTGACGTACATTTAGGTGGCACAGCGATCATATTAAAAAAATTATCAAATTTTTAGGCATGCTTTTATTGATTGATTGAATATTAGTGTCATTTTTATGCTATCGAGGGCTAACATATGATCAGTTAACCTAACCACTGTTTCCTGTGATTAAACAGTACTCGAGCACAACCCATCTCCGCAAGTAACTGATAACTTTCCCATTGAATCAGTGGTGAGAGATGAATGATAATGAGACACAACGTCGTATATCATTCATCATGGAGACTGTTGCAGGACGGGGATTCAAACTCACGGCCCCTGGATTTGTAGTCAGACACCTAACCGACTGAGCGGGGCCTGGCGCATGCTTTTAGATAGAAAACTGAATTTTCACTGTCACATAAAAGACATCATGATCAAGTGTGAGAGAGATTTAAATTTGATGAGAATGCTAAGAAGTACAGATTTTGGCTCTGATAAACATAGCCTCTTATATATAAGTCTCTTATATGTAAAAAAATGGACTATGGAGCTCAAATCTGTTCTCGTGCACCCCTTCAATATTTAAAAAATTAGATAACATCCAAAATAAGACCCTCAGAGCGCTCCAGACCACACATGGTCATATATTAAAAGTGGAGGCTGGAATTATTTAACTTCAATTAAGACGGGGAAGATCAGTCAGTTAAGAACTGGGCCAGGGCTCAAACTATGAAAACTGTAAATAAGCTCATTGGGACAGGGTACTACATCAAGTCAAAATATTAAAAAAAAAAACGCACATTTTGCTTCCTTTTGGGGCTTATACCCAGGACTTGGTAGATGAGTACAGTCTCAGATTTTAAAAGAAAAGGATCTAGTAAAATATAATAAATTCCATTGCAGCCAAACCATTATAGGTCAGTTTACCTATGCCACCAAACATTATGTTTGGGGTTTTACAGCACATTGTAATTTGTTGATGATTTACTATTGACAATTACTGATGGTACGCTGGATATACGGTTACATATTATTAAGATAACTATCAATTGTATTCTACCATTGTAACCACACACAATTAGTGTGTACAGACACCTCTTTAGATAGAATTAAATTTTATCGAAAGTTCATATTTAGGTCGAATCTTGCTGACAATATAAGTAAAGTAATATGCGCTATGAGCAGTGTTATTTGGCTTAAAATATTGGTAAACAAGCATAGGTGCACCTCATTTAACATAAGTAATTACATGCACTGATTATAAACCATTAATAGGTTTATGTAATATATGGCTGCAATCGGTGAATACAAACTGAAATAAAAATAATTTCTTTGTATAAACTACAAATTTGAATGCAAACTCTTCTTATTTATTGAAATAATCACTCATTATTCATCACAGAAATGCATAATCATCTTTTATGTTTTTAATAATCATCTTATCCTGCTCGCCAAAATGACTGGTTCAAAGCGCGAGGATAAATAAAAATGTATACATATAAACATCAATCTGGGTACCAGATTGTACCTAGATGTCCCCTGTACGAATTACACGACTACCAATAATCAACCGTGTATGTTCGAACCCCATGCGCTACAGCAAAATGAGTGAAAATAAAATTGATTTCTGCGCTTAGGTACTATGTTTGCACGTATTGCACGGGTTGCTAATGAATTTTGCAAACTTATTTGTGGTTAAAACAAGAATCAACACATATTCGCTAAATAATGGTACTAAAATAACTTATACTTTTTTCTATAGCTCGGGTCAAAAATTGGTAACACGTGTCAGAAAATGAGAGGCACGTGCATTGATTTTTTTCATATATGTTGTAGAACACCTTATTCTGAGCAACTTTTGTTCTAAGAGTGATAAGCTATCTGTTTTCATTTAGTCCAAAAAAGGCTTGTTGCATTTCACGCGAAAAAACAATTTTGCAATGCTATCCAAATTTTCAAGCATCCATAACATCATTATATCATCATAATTTCATTAAATTATAAATTGTCTATGCTTTAATAATGCTCTAAAATGCCACTGAATCAAAAGTAGGTGACATAGAATTGAAAAATGGGATTTTTATGATTAATTATCCAAAATTAAGGCTTGTTGCAACAGCATTTTGATCCGGACAGATTGTTGCATGCAGAGTGCCTTGAGGGCCTGGGGAGAACTCTGGTGTGGGACCTATGCTATTTAGTAACTGGTGATTTCATTGGGTGAGCTAATAAAAGGAAGTGTGGAATTTTTATGTGACCAAAAGCCATTTAAAATGTGCTGCTTTCAGATCTATGTGTTACAGTAGATCTTAGAGCATGCAACATTTACTATAATTTGCTATTGATGGTCATTCTGGCCATTTACAATTATGTTTACATAATCTTTGCCTCACATTAATGCCTTTCAATTTCTTAGAGCATGTCATCTGAGACAAAGAGATACTGTTTAAATGTAAGGTCACTTACTTATATTATCATCGTGGAATCAGATGACAATAGACATGCACTTAAGGAGGATTAAACTCCTCGCATGTGTCACTTTTTTCATGCACTTCTAGAATGCACGATCTACATCCATAGGACCAAGTGAATTCAGAGAACCCAAGGTCAAAAAAAGATATATTTACATCAGGTAACCATGAAAAAAATAAGATCGGCATCAGATCACTGACAGCCTGACATGGGCTGTATCTTGTGAAAACACAATGGCTTTTGTGAGAAGCATAACACATTGCTTGGCTTACAATCCGACATCTCTTAATTTTATTATGTGATTTATTTCCAGGAATTATAATACAGACAGTAAATGAGTCAGACAAGGACAAGAGGGATTACTCTAAAAAACAATGCTGTTTTTTTTTGCAAAAAAAAAATTAAGCAAAATGGCAAGACATTTAGAAAAAGCTCATCAAAACATTCAAGAAATTGGAAGTCTGCCATCCGCAAAAAATGCATCAAAGAGGGATTTAGAAAAGCGAAAACGTGTATTTGGAAAATATAGAAACCTGGGTAATTTCAACAACAATGTTGATGTTTTACTGGAGAAGCGTGGAATGTTTTACGTCGGAAGACGACCATCAGATGAGAAAAATGCCACACCATATGACTACCTACCGTGCCCTAACTGTTTAATTTTCCTTGTAAAAGGTGAACTCTGGAGACATATAAAAACCTGCCCGTTAAAAAATGAGAAAATTAACAAAGCAGAACTCAAAAGAGCTACAGATGAAATGGTTTGCTCAGTTAAGTATCTTCTGAAAGGGGGTTTGGGAACAGAAGTGTATGAAGAAGATCCGGAATTCTGTGACTTAGTAATTAACAAATTTCATGTTGACAAAATAAGCCTGGCAATTAAAAGTGACAAACTCATACTTTTGTTTGGAAGGGGCCAGTTCAGAAAACTTGGAAGTCGTCGTGCCTGTCAAGTAAGGGAGAAAATGCGAATATTAGGGAGAATGAAAATAGAACTGAGATGTTTGACTGGTAACGAGTCAGCTGACTTTGAGGATTTCATTACAACACAAAACTTCGACACCTGTGTAAAGGCAGTGGGGAAAATGTGTGGAGAATCTGAAGAGAGATCACTGACTGGTGCCAAAACATTTGAGAAACCATCTGCTGTATTAAAGGCAGGTCAGCTCCTGAAAAAAGTGGCAGGTCTGAAGAGGGGCCAGGCAGTCAAGGGTAGGAATTTATCGGTTAAAGAGGACACGGACCAATTTATCAACCTATACAATGAAGAATTCACAGATGCGATGGGGAGTCTAGCACGACATACACTGGCTGAAAGAAAATACAATAAAAAAGTTCTTCTACCTTTGACTGAGGACCTTTTGAAATATGTGGTATGTAAAATAATGCTATAATATTTTACCATTAAGATCATCTCAGTGCAGCCCAACAATAAGTTTTAACTTAAAGGAATTTTCATTGGTAAATATTTACTGATCATGCTAGGCCACCTTGATAGAAAATTTTAGTGGCCTCACTTTGAAATTAACGGCCAGTGCCAATTTCGAAGACTATCATCTATCCCAAAATATGGGTTTGCATTTAAATGCCACCTTTTCATTTACCTGATATTACTAAAAACTGTCAATTATAAGAAGAATTTTTTTTCTGACCCATGCATCTCATTTTGCTGTAAAAGTTTGCAAAATTTTGAGTCGGTAGAATTTTCTGTTAAAAAGTTTTGTGAAAAACTTGTCAAAAGTATCACAAGTGTAACATGTTTTCAAGTTTTGCGTTACAGAATTTTTATGTCCCCTGAATCAGAGAAATGTTCACAATGATGAGTAGGAGTGTCGTGTACAATACCCATGACTAGGTCATGGTCACGTTTAGAGGTCAAAGGTCAAAATTGTGTAATTTATACCTTGTCCTTACAATAACTTGAAGTTATTGTTGTATCTTCATGATACTTGGTAGAAATGTTCACTCTGATATATAGGCCTGTCCCGTTCAGGACCCATGACTCTATGTCAAAGGTCAAGGTCACACTTAGAGGTCAAAGGTCAAACTTTTGTAATTTATACATTGTCCTGGCCATAACTTTACAAGTTATTGTTTTATCTTCATGACACTTGGTAGAAATGTTCACTCTGATATGTAGGCGTGTCACATACAAGACCCATGGCTCTATCTCAAAAGTCAAGGTCACACTTAGATGTCAAAGGTAATTTTTTTTTTAAATTATACCTTGTCCTGGCCATAACTTCACAAGTCATTGTTGTATCTTCATGATATTTGGTAGAAATGTTCACTCTGTTATGTTGGCGTGTCACGTACAAGACCCATGACCCTATGTCAAAGGTCAAGGTCACACTTAAGGTCAAAGGTCAACATTTTGTAATTAGCCCCTGCTTTTAGTGAAAGCGTGGGGACATAAGATAAGATAAGATAAATTTATTTTGTGTCTGCAAGACCTTTTCATATTTAATAGGTAAAAATTTTCACTCTGATGATAAGATGTGTCACATTTAAAACCAGTGACTGTTAATGTTAAAGGTCACACTTAGAGGTCAAAAGACTGTATGAATGCTTTGACATATGGGCTGGACATGTTGCCCCCGGGCATCTAGTTTTATAATTACAGGCCTGGTATTTTTCAGGACTGGTCCTGATTTCAGGCTTTTGACTGCCAGAATTTCCCTATATAACTCTATTTTTTAGACTTTCAGGCTTTTGGGTTTTGACTGAATCCAAGGCCTGTACTAAGGAGGCATTTATTTAAAAATAAACAATATATATGGGAGGTAATGGTTTAACATGAATTATGTGATGGTGTTCCTGTGACCGTGGGCACATCTAGTTACAACATGGGGCCTCGGTATCGGAGTGTTGTGAGTTCCAGCCTCACCAGGGGTCATTGCGGTTTGTGTCCTTAGGCAAGACACAACATTTCCACATCTGCCTCTCTTTTTGAGGTTGGTTCCATTTTGAATGATTCTCAAGAGCATTTACATAGGTTGTAAAGCTTTCTATGTTATGTATAAACTAAAACGGGGGTGAATTTTTATTTTGGCCCTTTTTAGTAGTGTTTTATATGCAAAACCATCTTGCTCTTTGTATTTGCATATAGTGCTGACTTTTATTTCCAAAATAAATAATAAATTTCAGCACAACAAGGTACATGCCTTTAACTCAAATAATGGCAAATACTAAAACTTTTTGACATTTGTAAAATTTCTGTAATCTGGTTTCCAAACAGAAGAGTGTAGTGTACATTAAAAAAAATTGGAAACACCTGAAAGGATAAAATACAACGCTTGAAAGGATAAAATATGGAAATGCTCTTTAAACCTGGCTTGATTATATAATACATGTAGTTTGTTTGATATATAGGGTTATTTGGAAACTACCATGATTGAATGTACCAAATCATTGCTGGAGTCAGCTCAAGTCCGCTTGTGGAATAAGCTCGCAGAGGTGACTGTAGCAAGGATCATTCTGTTCAACAAGAAGAGGGCCAGTGAGGGTACCAAGATGCTACAGTCGCAGTTCTTGGCTAGACCTGCTTGGGATAAGCAAAACAGTGAGCTTGTGGCAACACTGAAACCCATAGAACGATATTTGATAAAGAAGTAAGTTGATAAAATGTGCTGTTGTGGCTATGGCCCTTCAAATGTCCATGTCAAACTTCTAATTGACAGTATGCCTGTCTTTCAAGTGCTTTCACTTTTTATTCCGTATTTACTTTGATATAATTTTATTTACTTCTGTTTATTTTTATTAAGTAGCGTTTCTAATGTTAGAACTTGATTCTACAGAGTTTTTGAATTTAGTTTAATATTTTGTTATTAGCTTGAACTCAGGATAAGTAAGAGGTTGGTACACTATAAACTAGTTCAAAGCCCCAGTCTTTTGAAAAAGGACCGCGGCATGGTAGAGTGTCCGCCTCGCATGTGGAAGGTCGCGGGTTCAATCCCCGGCTGGGTCATACCAAAGACTTTAAAAATGGTACTAGAAGCTTCCTCGCTTGACGCTCAGCATTTAGAGGACAGTTCTAGGTGTGGTCGGCCCGGTGTCAGTATAATGTGACTGGGAGGGGTATCATACTATGTGTCTGCGGCATGATACTTCAGTGTGACAGCACTTAGAATACTCTCTCAAGTAGACACCGTTGCGATATGACTGAAAAATTGTTGAAAGCGACGCTAAACACCATACAACAACAACAACTTTTGAAAAAGTGCTATCACAATATTGTCTTTCAGAATGAGTTTGGTAGAAGTTATTGGCAAGCAATACAAGCGTGTGCCAGTTCTCCTCACACCAACAATGCTGGCTGCCATACAAGCTCTCGTGGATAAGAGGGAAGAAGGAGGTGTGAAGTCCTCCAATCCATATATATTTGCACAGGTATGAATTACAGTCACTCTTATTACATAGAGATGTATTTGAATATTCGAATATTTGCATGCCTTATTCAAATAAAACTTTTGAGATTCAAATATTTGCATAAAATAAGAATTAAATGAAATTTTTCTACAAAATTTTAAGACTGAATCATGTAGGGGTGTCATTGATGAAAACTTATATATATTATATATCAACTACCAAATATCGATGATATATCGCTTGATTTATTGGACACATTAAAATGACTACATTTTATATCATTTGACTTGTTCAAGTTGTTGGGCTTCCCGCTGTCATCCAGGAAGACAAAGTGATTCCACACATCATTTTCTTGTACTTGCAATATCAATAAAGGTCTGCTAATACATGCAATTGAAACAGTGCAGCTCAGAATACTTTTCAAAACCTAATTCGCAAGAAGTTGTATCTCTTCTGCAATTTTCTGTTTTCATTTTGAAAATATCTATTATCTGCCATACAGGGGGATAGTGACCACAAAAGAGGAACTGAATGTATCAGAAGGACATCACTCTCTTGTGATCTTCAATGCCCCGAGAGAATAACCAGCACTAAGCTAAGAAAATATCTGGCAACAGTTTCTCAGGTGAGGTAATCGTATAACAGAGTTCATGAGTGATCACTGAAATATGGTGCACTGTGACTCCCTTAATAGTGAACAGGCATAAGTTTTATAACCTAGATTACAATTTACTTCGTTTAAAGTGGCAAGCTAAGTTTCATTTGACATAATATTAGGACTGTGTAAAGCATATAATCAGTTGAACAATTATATATACTATGATGCGATGACATAAATATATGATCAGCGTAAATATTTGCATATCTTTGAATAATTAATACATTTTAAAGTCTTTGAGAAACAATGTCAGACAAGTGTTAGGGCTGTTGTGTTACATCAGGTCTGTAATTGTTCTTGAGAGCATTTGTGGTTCATGTCTCCATGTTTTTCAGATTTTCAACTTGTCTGAGTCAGAACTAGGGGAGCTGGCAAGACATATGGGGCACGAACTTAGTGTACATAGACAAACCTATCGTCTGCAAGATGATGTTATTGAGCTCGCCAAGGTTTCCCGTCTATTGATAGCAGTCGAAGAAGGGAAGGCAGCCAAGTGCGCAGGACAAAGTTTAGACGACATATCCCTTGAAGGTAATTATCTATATACAATAATTGATTTGATTTCGGTATACTGAGACTTTATTGATTCTTCCATTGGTTGACCGAGGCCGAAGGCCGAGATTAACAAATGCCAAACAGGGTCAATAAAGTCTGGGGTTCGCTGAAATCAAATGTCAGTTATCACTTTATTATATAGTTCAAATTTACAATAGACTGTTTATATTCAATGAGTCTCAAAAACCTGTGGTAGGATGTCATGGAATACCAAAAATAGGAAATTCATCATTGAAAAATGGACTTGAAAATAATCGAATAATCGAACCCTGTTTTATGCTTTACTTAGATATTTGCCAACAGAAATGGAGCATATAACTTTATCATTGAATTCAGTAATGGATTCAGGGCCATTATGTTTTCTGATTTGCACAAAGAAAGTCATATTTGGGATTATAATTAACATAACTGATTTGTAAAAGATATGATCAATTAGTATTTTTGCTTTGCTGTAGATTTTGATAGAGAAGAAAATGATGCCGAACCCAATGAAGATGAAGATAATAATGAAGAGGACTTAGGTAATAAATTAATGCAGATAAATAGGAAACGCAATTCTATCAAAAACTGACATTAGGTATTTTAACACTAGTTGGTGCTGCACAGACTTTCGTTCAAATCACTGAAACCTTTATAAGCATATTTGAATAAAGCACCGTTATAATCCGCAATTTGTGTCTGGTCTTTAGGTAATTGTAGAGAAATAAAATAAGACCACATCAAAATGTCACAAAAATGCATATATCTTTCTTGTTATTTGAGATAGGACAGGTATATAAACCAATACATTTTGAAAATAATTTTAATATATTAGGAGGGTCGTCCGTGACCGAGTGGTCTAAGGTGCTGATCATCGTCTCAAGATTACCTGCCCAAATTGCAATTGGTGTTTGATATGTCTTGTATCCGTTGCATTCAATATAAATCTTATCCCCTTTTCAGACCTGGACGATGTTGGGGAACAACATATTGGTGATGTCGAGAGTGACGATGAGTACAACTCCCGGTCAACCAAAACAACCAAAAAGAGACGTGTTAAAGGTATTTATGAAAAAAATCCTTGTCTTATTATACCCCACGGAAGTTTACTTCCGGAGGGTATATGTTTTTGACTGGTCATTCCATCAGTCCGTCATTCCGTATGTCATCACTCTACACTGACCATTACTTGACTGATCTTAACCAAACTTGGTATACAGTTAGTATATGAAAATATCTTGAAGCCTATTCATTTTCAAGGTCATAGGTCAAAGGTCAAGTTCAAAACTGGACTTTGAATATTTTCAGCTGTGGCAACCTTGTGAACACTAAGACTTCTATCAAAAACTGACATTAGGTATTTTAACACTAGTCGGTGCTGCACAGACTTTCGTTCAAATCACTGAAACCTTCATAAGCATATTTGAATAAAGCACTGTTCTAATCCGCAATTTGTGTCTGGTCTTTAAAGGTAATTGTAGAGAACTAAAATAAGACCACATCAAAATGTCACAAAAATGCATATATCTTTCTTGTTATTTGAGATAGAACAGGTATATAAACCAATACATTTTGAAAATAATTTTAATATATTAGGAGGGTCGTCCATGACCGAGTGGTCTAAGGCGCTGATCATCGTCTCAAGATTACCTGCCCAAATTGCAATTGGTGTTTGATATGTCTTGTATCCGTTGCATTCAATATAAATCTTATCCCCTTTTCAGACCTGGACGATGTTGGGGAACAACATATTGGTGATGTCGAGAGTGACGATGAGTACAACTCTCGGTCAACCAAAACAACCAGAAAGAGACGTGTTGAAGGTATTTATGAAAAAATCCTTGTCTTATTATACCCCACGGAAGTTTACTTGCGGAGGGTATTATGTTTTTGACTGGTCATTCCGTCCGTCCGTCGTTCCGTCCGTCATCACTCTACACTGACCATTACTTGACCGATCTTAACCAAACTTGGTATACAGTTAGTATATGGAAATATAGTTAAAAAAATCAAGTTCAAAATTGGTATGTGAGCTTGCTCGCTAAGGTTCTTTAATTGCACATGAACATGGGTTTTCTTGATACAAAACAAGTGCTTATTTCTGTTGCCACTACTGATTTAAAGCTATGGAATTCGTATGTGAAGTAAGGACAAGTTGTCCAATTCTCTAATTAAATTTAAACATGGAAAAATCTTCAAATCCCAAATTGCAATTGGTGTTTGATATGTCTTGTATTCTTTGTATTCAATATAAATCTTGTCCCCTTTTCAGACCTGGATGATGTTGGGGAACAACATATTGGTGATGTCGAGAGTGATGATGAGTACAACTCCCGGTCAACCAAAACAACCAAAAAGAGACGTGTTAAAGGTATTGATGAAAAAATCATTGTCTTATTGCACATGAATATGGGTTTTGTTGTTACAATTTCCGATCCTTCCATAAATCCTTCAACGAGAAGAACATCATAAGCATTATGCTTCCGTTCTAATCCTTTTTCTATTATTGTATACACTTGTAATACTGTATAAAATGTACTTATATTGAGAAATAAAATATGTTCCTTCAAGTGCTGGGTATTTTCTGAAGTGACAGGGTGAGCTTTGTGATAAAATTGTTTTCTAACCATCAACTGTGTGTGTTGGTGCGGCTGTCAACATTTTTTCAAACAGTATCTCTTGAACAGCTTGTCAGATATCATAATAACTTCACAGTAATGATCCTTTGGTTAACCCCTTTCATTTTTATGTAAATGATGGAATTACATGCATAACTCTTATTGCCATGGAAACCAATAGCATTTCAACCAATCTACACTGGAACGAGAAAATTTAAAAATGAGAAAATGCCTTGAAAATATTCTAAAGCACCTTTATTAACTTCCATATTTTGTAGCTATATTGATAATTAAACTATTTTCTTTACAGACAGCAAAAAAGAAAAAAAATTGTGGAGTACAATCGAGAAGGACTGTGTTGCTGCCTTGGTGGAAGTAGCAGTGGAGGAGAAGAAACCCCCCTGTAAGGCAGCTATACAGAAGTTCAGATCCAAATTGCCAGGGACTTTACAACAGATGCCATGGCTGAATATAAAATACCAAATTTGGGCCATGGCCCAAAAGCAAATAAAAAGCAAACAAAAAATAATAGACAGTTTAGAATGTTATTGAAGAGTAATGGCTATAGTGAATCTACCATACATGTTCATGTGTTGTTGATAAGGATATCTCACCCGAGGTTTGAGACACGTCCAATAACGAGGCTTGCCTAGTTTTTGAGGACATATCTCAAGCAGAGGGTGAGATTTCCTTATCAACAACACAATGAGCATGGTTGATTTATTTTCTCACCTTTCTAATCGCTAATTTATTGAAAAAAATGTGTATTCAACGTTATCAGCATTGAGATATGACATCATATTTAAAACAAAAGCATGACGTCACGTTATTATTTGAATTACTAAATTCGTTGCGCTTTCGTTATTTTTTTTAAAGCTTTTGTTCGCCTAATAAAATTTGAAAATATAATTTTAGAAAAGTTAAAAATAATATCGTATAACTTAATAAAATAAAGTATTCCGTCAAACTGCGAGATAACCGATGACAGATAAGATTATCTCACATCGGAAAAATCACGGGAATACATATCTCATAGGTGAGAAAATAAGTGTTCAGTAACGAGATATCTTTATATGACAAGTGGTAATAAGTGTTCAGTAACATGATATCTTTATATGACAAGTGATAATAAGTGTTCAGTAACGAGATATCTTTATATGACAAGTGATAATAAATGTTCAGTAACGAAATATCTTTATAAGACAAGTGATAATAAGTGTTCAGTAACGAGATATCTTTATATGACAAGTGATAATAAGTGTTCAGTAACGAGATATCTTTATATGACAAGTGGTAATAAGTGTTCAGTAACATGATATCTTTATATGACAATTGATAATAAGTGTTCAGTAACGAGATATCTTTATATGACAAGTGATAATAAGTGTTCAGTAACGAGATATCTTTATATGACAAGTGGTAATAAGTGTTCAGTAACATGATATCTTTATATGACAAGTGATAATAAGTGTTCAGTAACGAGATATCTTTATATGACAAGTGATAATAAGTGTTCAGTAACGAGATATCTTTATATGACAAGTGATAATAAGTGTTCAGTAACGAGATATCTTTATATGACAAGTGATAATAAGTGTTCAGTAACATGATATCTTTATATGACAAGTGATAATAAGTGTTCAGTAACATGATATCTTTATATGACAAGTGATAATAAGTGTTCAGTAACGAGATATCTTTATATGACAAGTGGTAATAAGTGTTTAGTAACATGATATCTTTATATGACAAGTGGTAATAAGTGTTCAGTAACATGATATCTTTATATGACAAGTGATAATAAGTGTTCAGTAACATGATATCTTTATATGACAAGTGATAATAAGTGTTCAGTAACGAGATATCTTTATATGACAAGTGGTAATAAGTGTTTAGTAACATGATATCTTTATACGACAAGTGATAATAAGTGTTCAGTAACGAGATATCTTTATATGACAAGTGATAATAAGTGTTCAGTAACGAGATATCTTTATATGACAAGTGGTAATAAGTGTTCAGTAACATGATATCTTTATATGACAAGTGATAATAAGTGTTCAGTTACGAGATATGTTTATATGACAAGTGGTAATAAGTGTTCAGTAACGAGATATCTTTATATGACAAGTGATAATAAGTGTTCAGTAACGAGATATCTTTATATGACAAGTGGTAATAAGTGTTCAGTTACATGATATCTTTATATGACAAGTGATAATAAGTGTTCAGTAACGAGATATCTTTATATGACAAGTGGTAATAAGTGTTCAGTAACATGATATCTTTATAAGACAAGTGATAATAAGTGTTCAGTAACGAGATATCTTTATATGACAAGTGATAATAAGTGTTCAGTAACGAGATATCTTTATATGACAAGTGGTAATAAGTGTTCAGTTCAGTATTGAGATATCTTGATAAAAAAAATCACTCCTAGAAAAAATCAAATCAATTATTTGTACCTAGATTTTTGGATATGTTTTGTTTTGTTCATTTTGTATCAAAGTGTACTAGTACTAAATGAATGAAAATACATCAAATTCAAAAAAATATTTTTTGGCATCAACCTAGATTCAGCCCTTTTAAATGATTGCACTTATTTAGTTAAAGGCTCAGAATTAATCTCATATATCATTTTGTTCAGATTAGTATTGGATACTTTGTTTACAAATTTCTGTAATATTTTGATTCATGAAAATAGTCATAGAAATAGGTATTTCTTTAGTGCTTTTTTCAAAACTCCAGTTATATGTTAACTTGTTCAGTTCTTTTTCTTCCATAAAAATTTTATATTTCATGATTTATTATCTTTAAAATTATTGTTGTTTTCAACTTTACTTAGACTTTTCATATTTCTCTCAAATTGTTACTTATTTAGAAAACTAGAAGAGTTATTGATTTGTAATTTGCTGTTGGTTAATCAATATTTACATTCCCATTACATTTTTCTTCGATGAATCATATTAGTTGACATTAGGTTCATAACCATATGAACACAGTCATTTCGAATAGCTTGGCTTAAATTTATTCAGTTTATGAATATTCATGATAATTTGCCGCATTGCGTCATTGTTTTGAACTGTTTGACCAATGATGACGCGACGTTACTCATGCGCAGTTTCCGGTGCGCACAATTTCGCCGTTACATTTTTTAACGTACCCCTCCGACATTGACGCGCTTATGCTACATTTCAATGCTTTACTTAATTCTTTTTGAAAAACAGCTAAGAATATCCAAATTTAAATGTAATGTAAATATAAGTATTGAAATGCTTATTTTTAACGTCCATCGGTGTATGAACTACATTGGATCAGTTCAAAGTGGGTGGAGTCTGAAGGACTTCACCGACACTTTGAACTGATCCAATGTAGTTCATACACCGATGGATGTAAAAAATAAGCATTTCAATCCTTAATAATCTGAAACTGGCATCATTGACAGCAATTAGCATCGGTGACAGCGACATAGGCGGTATAAAATCAATCGAAATAACATTTGTATTTGTTTAACTGTTACATTAGAATTTTAATCCACTGGCAACAAAGAAAGTGTCAATAGTTTGAACTTTCAAAATACCAAACCTCGATGAAAACGAGTGTGGCGTTTCAAACCCATATAGAGCTAAAGTTGAACTATGTGCTCATTTATGTTTAATTCCTACATGTTTATATTTTCGAGTAAAATATGAAAGTTGCAGAATATGCAAATTAAAGTTCCATAATGCTTTTATATTCTAATACTTAACCAATAAACAAACGTATTTAATAACGTATGGTAATATTTTATGCAGCTTTATTGATCAAGTTTTAATATGAGCTTTAATGTTTATCATTATTATCGCGAACACCAATGACAAATTAACGTGTTCTGCACTATTTTCGTTTAAAAAAGGTCTAGTTTGGGGCGTTCCAAACGGATTTCAACAATTCATTTTGCAGTTTTGTTCTTATGGAGTAAATTGCCTTTCATTATATGTAAAGAAAAAAATAAGCTCTATGTATTTTGTAATATTATCAGACAAAGGTATTGTGGGTCTTTAACATTCTGATTAAATAACATTTAACCTATGGTGCTGCCAAAAGAAGAGAAATGCATCGGTGACGGGTGACATATGATTTATGTTGCATCAGTGAACAGCGACAGGTTTTATGCCGCTGTTCACCAATGCCACAGATTTCATAGGGTGCCCATCACTGATGCATTTCTGGTCATCCCATGTCTATTGTTCACATGTAGCTCTTGAACGAACTAGCGAAAAGCAGCAAGATAAGTAAAAGGTTATTTCATTAGTATGTCAATATACATTTTCCGCAAGTTTTCGTGTTTTACTTGAAAATATTACCAACATGTAGAAACCACACTAGTTTGGTATCTTGAAAGTTCAAACTATTGACACTTTGTTGCCAGTGGATCAAAATTCTATTGTAACAGTTAAACACTAAAATTCAGGAAAGTATTTAATGCCGGATGCAGTTGGGTGAGGGTGTGTGTTTATAGTGTGTATTCATGTAATGATATTTATTGCTATTTAACTATGCCTATATTTTCACATTGCTTTAATGTCCACTTTGATATTGAAATGAATGTTTTCATTTGATTATTGTTTGATTATTGTTTATCTAAATTTTTTAGTAGGTAATAATATTATGTGAATATAATACATGCAGTATTATAGTTAATGCACTATATATTTTTTCCTTAAATATGTTTTAATTACTATATTCAACTTTGTTTATACTGTATAATTGAATTTTGTCTAATTGTACAACGCCAGTGAATATACTATGTGTAAAATTAGGCGTTTAATTAAATAAAACAGTTTCAGTTTTTATAGTGAAAAAGTATTGAATTGATATTCATATGATAGTTTAGAAATGCCATCTTTTGTAGAAAAAATAACCTTCCTTTTATAAATGGTATTTCTTACGACAATTAAAAAAAAAGACATTGTAAGTATAGTTGTTAGTTAGTTGTTAGTATATTCAGTTGTTTAAGATAGCGTATAACAGATTAAACTTCTTGACTTTAGATAAACAGTTCAGTTTAGAATAAAAATCGAAAAAAAATCTCATTTTTTGTGCTTTATGCTCCTGGCATCTAGTGATATGACCCATCTGTGATTTCGTGTCCGTATGTACATCCATGTGTTGCATCCTTAGCGCAATCAACCCTGGCGACAGATTTCTGAATGTCGCAGTTGGATCGTCGCATTACCAAATGTATTCTGCTCCCACTCGAGTATTAGGGGGCATCTATTTTTTGGCCTGTTTGTCTGTAGCAAAAAACTTTAACCTTGATCATAACTTTTGAACCGTAACAGGTAGGGCTTCAAGAAGTTGTTAAAAAATGTATGTCTATATCCAAAAATCAGTCAAGTCAATGGGACTGACAAGCTTAAAACTCAGTCTGCAGTAATTATACCCTACTCAACAAAGTTGCGGAGGGTATTATGTTTTTGACTTGTCCGTCCTTCCGTCCGTCTGTCATGGCGTCCATCATCACTATGTTGTGAACACTACACTGTACATCCCTTGACCGATCTTTACCGAACTTGGTATACAGTTAGTATATGTATGGCAAGGTCTAGCAGCCTATTTATTTTCAGGGTCTTAGGTCAATGGTCAAGGTCAAAATTGGACTTAGAATATTTTCAGCTGTAACAAGGTTTGTGAACACTACACTGCACATACCTTTGCCGATCTTAACCAAACTTGGTATACAGTTAGTATCTGGCAAGGTCTAGAAGCCTATTTATTTTCAAGGTCATAGGGTCAAGGTCAAAATTGGACTTCGAATATTTTCGGCTGTAACAACCTTGGTAACACTGTACACTGTACATCCTTCGACCCTATCTTTTTTCAAGGTCATAGGGTAAAAGTCAAGTTCAAAATTGGACTTATTTTCACCGTCATCACTATGTTGTGAACACTACACTGTACATCCTTTGACCGATCTTACCCAAACTCAAGGACAAAATTAAACTTGAATATTTCGCTGTAACAACCTTGTGAACACTACGCTGAACATCCCTTGATTGAACTAAATCAAACTTGGTATACAGTAAGTATATGGCATGGTTTAGAAGCCTATTTTTTTCAAGGTCATCGGGTAAAGGTCAAGGACAAAATTAAACTTTTCATATGCTCATTACATTACTGCTGAGGGACAGTTGTGTAGTCCAGTATGCGGGAGCGTGGGGTATGTGAACTTGCTCACTAAGGTTCTTTAATTCCAATTAATTTCGCACTGAAGGACATGAGAGCGAGTTTCAAACTATGAAACGATTGTGCATTGCGAGGACAAAGAGAGTATTATGTAGCTATACAGAGTGGGGACAGAGAGAGAGTAACACTCCTAAATATGCTTTGTGAGGACAAAGAGAGTGCAGCAGGTCCTCACGCATTCAAGGGACAAGTGAGATGAATATGTGAAATGACCCCACAGCTTCTTTTGCAAGTATTTATTTTATCTCTCTTCGTTCTTTTATTTGATTGGAGAGATTGGCTTTATATCGTGTTTTTAAAGGCAAAACTGGTATTTTCTGTTTGTGCTTGTCAGTGGTTAAACTAGTCCCCACAACCCTGTCTAAGGCGGATTCGTAAATGTGGGGACCTAATGCCAGAGAGAGAGAGAGAGAGAGAGAGAGAGAGAGAGAGAGAGAGATATCTGTTGATTATCTAAGGTTGCTATTTCTGTTTATTCAAATTTTATTGAATTCCATTTCCTATTATGCGTTTCCAGTTTGAACCTCGCTTCGGCTAAGATTTGTTCTATGTTTTACATTATCTTAAATATCTAAGATAGTTATCTTACAGATATATCAAGTGCATTACTACGGTCGAGTTATCTTTCTTAAAATAGAAAGATCAGATGATAAAGCGTCAAAATAAACATAATATATCACATTGAAAACTATCCTATTAACCGTGTCGTCTAACAAGCATGTCAACTGAATATAGAGTCATCCGTGGTTGGGTGCTCAAAGGTGATGTCTCAATATCACTAACATTTCAACCCTAAGGTCGTAGGTTCGAAGCACGTGCGCTCCAAAAAAAATTTATAAGAAAATTTGCCAGCTACTTACGGAAGAATGATTGTTCATGTCAGATTCACTCTGAGATATTTCTTCACCAATAAATTTTGATATGTCATATATAACATGAAGTGTGTTGAAAATGGCGTTAAACCCTATTCAAAAAATGAATATAGTTTTACTCTAGTATGTTCTTTGGGAATTATATTTATTTTCTTTAGTAGCAATTTAATAGTTTTTGGGATAAGTGGGTAGTATGTTATTTAAATAACAATCGGGAAACATCTAAGATCTGACAATTAAATTCAATCATGGTACAAATAGCAGGCTCCTACTGTCGATGATAAAAATGTGTAATTGATTCAAGAATACGTATACGTCTCATTCAAAATGTATATGTCGCGCTTGAGATTTTTATAATAGTTTTATGATATTTATTTAAAAATATCTTGAGTTTTCCTGCTGCAAATGTAAGAATAAATTCCATGAAACAACATAAAAGTGCCTTGTGCCAAAAATTGTATTGGATTATTAAGCATGATATATATTTTAATATGTGTTTATGTGGCAATGAAATATGTTTGAAATATAAAATTGCCTTATTTGCATTCAGAGTAAAGTGAAATAACAAGCAAAGGAAACTTTAAGTTATATTATTTAGTTAAGAAATTGAGCATGACAAGAAAATTGTTGCAGGTGACTAATATGTTTTTTCAGATATATTAAAAATGTTTTAAACTCAAAATATTATCATAAATATCTAAGAATAAGTTAACCTAACAGTTGGTCAAGGTTATCCGACCAAGATTCTAACCGATATATGTTATATAGTAGCAAGATGGTAGGACCACACGTTCTAACAACATTAAGGCCCTTCCCGACAAAATGATTATATACAATCAAGATGATAGATTGATTGATTGATTGATTGATTGATTGATTGATTGATTGATTGATTGATTGATTGATTGATTGATTGATTGATTGATTGATTGAATGAATGAATGAATATTTAGCGTAATTTTTATGCCATCGAGGGCTAACAGAAGATCAGTTAACCTAACCACTGTTTTCTGGGATTAACCAGTACTCGAGCACACCCCATCTCCGCAAGTAACTGATAACTTTCCCACTTGAATAAGTGGTGAGAGATGAATGATAATGAGACACAATGTCGTAAATCAATCATCACGGAGATGAAGATGAATCAAGATGAAATACAATACATATGACATATTGAAAGTAATTAATTATTTTATGAAAGCAACAATTGAGAAAAGCTATTTTGTATTTATATTGATTTTTACTGACACCTTGCCTCTAAAAGCAGTGAAGAAAAAACGCTCTATTCGTTTAAAAATTAGGATTAAGTTTAAAATTGATATACAGCAGATAATTGTCATTTATATCTCAACTACGAATACATAAGAATTTCAGGGTACAAAATGATGGTTTATTATTTTAGATATATGATCCGCTTTCGTAGAGAGATGTGATTTAGTTCAATATACCGAGTTAACATGGACGAGTATTGCATATACACATACGAGAAACAAACACAATAGAAACAAATTAAAGCATTTTATTAAGATGCAATAATATTATAGCATATTTATTGGCGTTAAGAACAAAGATAATAGTAATAACTTATCATATGCATTTTAATTACATGTAACTATTTTGATAAACGTAATGTTAGATATTAAGTCTAAATACAAATCTGACACGTTACCTTCAGTTCGAAATACAATTACGGAATAATGTTGAAGTATAAATGATTGATTAATTGAGTATTTAGCGTCATTTTATGCCATCAAGGGCTAACAGACGATCAATTAATCTAACCCCTGTTTCCTGGGATTAATCAGTACTCGAGTACATCCCATCTCCGCAAGCAACGGGTGACTTTCCCACTTGAATCAGCGGTGAGAGACAAATGATAATGAGACACAATGTCGTATATCAATCATCACGGAGACTGTTGTCGGGCGGGGATTCGAACTCACGACCCCTGGATTGATAGCCAGACGCGTAACCGACTGAGCTAATCGGGCCCGGCTGAAGTATAAAAGAATTGAAAAGTGTTCATAGATGGGTTTAAATTAATATTTAGCATCGTAATTTGATCGTAAAATGACCAAAACATTTGTATTGTTTGATTGGTAAAATGCATGACAAGAATGGAATTCGGGTGTAAAAATAAAAAGCTGTCCCTGTTGAGTATATAATATATACAAACATTACATGAAATAAATGCATTATAGATAAAAACATAAAGCAACATACATACAAGGTCAAGGAATTACCACGGTAAAATAAATTCCACATAGAATATTTTTAAAGCGTTTCTTTACCAGGACTGTATCCATACATAGATTGTTTTAAGACAGTGGAGTGACTTTAAAGAATAAGTCATTAAATCTAATAAATACATGCTATAAAAGTCATCCTTTTAACAACAGTGATGTCTTATTGTAATATATGTTATGCAAGCTTTTGCTTTACTCATCTGAAGCATGAAAGCACAGTGCACACTTTTGAAACCAAATTACAGAGAACATTTTTTAAGTGACCTAATTACGCACACAAACATTCAGCATATGATTATAACACTTTATCTGAAAGATATAACTAACAAATTAATACTCATTTTATTAATGGTTGCTATTTTTGTTTACAAGAGATCCTTTTCTAATAATTTAATGATTAATATGCACATTTTAAGAAATGTCAAAGTTTCTCAATCAAAAATTTTATTTTTAAAAGTATTGCAATTTTATCTTAAAATAAATAAAAATGATCATCTTTAAGCTCTATTATATAATATAAGTAAGCCTTATGAATTTATTTTGTAGAGTATATATGACATTTAATTTTATTAGTATATCATATTTCAGAATGGGTAAGATCCTCATAAGAAATATATTCCATACAATATGAAGTATTTTTGCCAATCTGGGAAGCGTTACATATCTGGAATACAAAAAAATATGTCTTGCGTTAAGCAACATTGATACCTACTTAAAATGATCAACTTACGGTTATTATTGTAACATATAAAACCACAGCTATGTGATGAATGGATTTAACTTTCTAAATAGTATATATTTAAAACATACCATCCTTTATATCTGTAATAAAAAGTCTACTTATATACACTTGTCATTTAAAGAATAATACTTGTGTAAATGCTATATGTTCTGTAAATTGAAATTGTGGTATTGAAGTATTTTGTTATTGTATTGGAGAACAAAATAAAAAAATATAAAAAAAAATAAAACATTGATACTATTTATATTTATACGATTGTACCTAAATTATAAAACACCAAATTTGCCTTATTCTCATCTTATTTTAATAATAAATCGTTTGACTGCACAGAACGTTTTACAACAAATAAAATAAAATAGCCATTTGGGTTTAATTGAGTCGGCATGTGGGGGTGAGGACATATGCAGCACCTCTCACGCCCTTTGGCACATGCCATGATTATACAGTATTATATATTCGAAACCACTATTGGATGAGATCGTGGCTTCTGAAGAGCAAGCCATAATAACAACACTATGCCAACTTAGTTGTGACATGGCCCAAGTTTCACTAAACATCTCAACTTGAGATTTTTTCTAAACTTAAATTTTTGAAATGCTATATCATTATTTACGTTGTTTACTTTGCATGCCAAATTTTATCAGTAAATCAACATGTAATCAAACTTCAAATATATGCAGTTAACTAATATGTTATAGTTTCAAGTTATCAATATAAAGATTTTTGAGTTGACGAAAACGTCAGCTTGAGATGTTTAGTGAAACCAGTCCCTGGCTGCAAAGTGAAACCAGCCCCTGGCTATAAAGAAGTGAGCTTGACCAAATTGCTACAAGATCTCCGGCAATGAAATAAAATCAATAGTAATTCGGTTGCTGGTAAAAAATGAGCGACACAAATCACTAGTCATAAAAGAGAAAATAATGTTAAATTCAAGAGTATCCACACGCACCGCTAAATTATATCAGTGTGTGATCATGCAAGATAATATATTGACTATTACATCTTCTTTACATGACTAAACCATGTATTTCATATGCATGCAGCTGTTGGTGCGAGACATCTAAAGATCGTGTTCAAGTAATAGCCCAGTATTGATCAGTTAAACTTCATTTTTAAACGTACGATCTTTGGATACTATTGATTTTAATATTATAATTTTATAATCGGAATTAAGTTATCCTATTGATAACAGCCTATCAGGAATACATTGTTTATAATTATTATGTATTATAACACTCGTATAGAAATTGAAACATTTTTGAGAAAAAATACAAGTTAAGTAACTATCTCTTAAAAGATATACACTTTCAAATACGGTTATCTCCAACAATAATAAATGCGTTTGTTGATAAATAGATTGCTTATTCTTAACATATTTTAAAGCATTGCGGTAGTGCAGTAGATATAGCATTGGCTGCTCACACAACAGTCTTTTGTTCGATCCAAGACTCTTGACGATCTCTGATACACAAGACTCAGTACTTGTTCTACACACAGTATCTGTTCTACACACAGTATCTGTTCTACACACAGTATCTGTTCTTCAGAGAACGATTCGTACATGCCGTGAATTTTCTTCACAATTAAATTGAATATAATTTAAATCGGTATATAAATCTTTTCTAAGTGTTTTATCATTGTGCATGGGAAATATGTTCTCAAACAACGTCCGGTAACACATTAACGCTATAAGTTTAACTAATTCATCCGTCGACAGTTAATGTAAACACAGACATTTTCCTTTCCTGTTGTATGGTCTTTGGTACAAAGAATTTGCAAGTGTCTTTGCCAGAACATGTGACTATAATGTCTATTTGTGAAGTTTCATCACTTGAAATATCTTCCTGTATTACAGGTGATATTCTGTCGTGTACACCTGGCATGCTATCATCTGCAGTATGTATATCAATAATACTGTCAGCTTTTTTGTGACTTGGTATATCTTCCCGTGGATCAGGTAACGTTTCATGTACAGATGACTTTGTGATAAGCTGATTATCTTTGATAGCCTCTTTTGAAGACAATATTGACATCTCTATCGCATCTGGGTTGTCAGCTTTCCTGTCGTGAACACATAACTCTATATCCTGCTCAGAGACTTTACCGTTAATGTTATCAATCTCTTTATTTTCCTCAGTGGCCAATGTCGACATTTCTGTTTCACTTCTTAAATAATTGGCATCTTTAAGATTTGGCTTTTCCGACGTTTCCATTTTGAGTATACTGTCATTATTTTTGGAATCGTCGAGTATTATGTCCGCGAAGTACCATCTTGGACAGCATGTTTCGAGTGCTTCCTCGAACAAATATTGCCACCTTAGTTTGTTAGTATCTAAAGAAGGATCCGGATGAGATTTGAACAGGAACTTTCTGAATACTAGTGGCAAGAATCCACCTGCCATTGCTGCCATTGCTTGTGTTCCGGATGAAAAGCTATTTGCTTGACCAAACGCCAAAATTACAATGAAAACAAATGTAAGAAAAAGCAATATAACCGCAAAATCAAATATCGCTTTTAAGTAAAGCAGGTGAACTGGACCAGGGCAAGCAAAGTATGAAAATTTTGCAAATTTGAAAACGAAGTGCTTTGGAATATATGGAATATCCATTTTATCTAGAAATAGAAGAAGGCGTGGTTTATGCCATTTAAGAAACCCCTTTGAATCAGCTACTAAACGCATTCTCGTCTCCTCACTTTTTGGAGAGACAACAAATGCAGTATTTTCGTCCTTTGCAGAGGTTTTCATTTTATCAACTCCTAAGTTTTTAATTTCTGTGTGTAACGTTTTGTGAAATGCAGCATAGGTTTGGCCAACAGATGTAAAAGTGTCATGTCCATAAAAACCAATCAGTATGACGAGAGATACATATTTTATTGTACTACCAATATTCAAAATCACCCCGATTAGTATATATATTACGCATTCAACATAGAATAAAATGCATTCTGAAGCGAGTATTAACGTCATCCATATTGATATAAAAGACATAATCAACGCAAAAGCGTGTATGATTTTATTCCCACGAACATTTTCCTCTAGATCATCGACAACAATAATAGCTCGCAAAAACTTTTGAAGTCTTGGAAAAGAACATTGACGTTTTGAAAGAAATGATGGGAAAAAAGGATACACAAACTGCATAATGTAATAAAAGAGATTTACAAGCATTCGCAAAGACACATTGATTATAGGAACTACTTGAACAGCCCAGGCAATAATTACAAACGGAAACAGAAGTAACCAAAATGGAAACAGAAGACACCCCAAAACGCCAAATCTTTTCATCGGCCAGAGTATTTGAGATGCGAAGTAGCCACACGCCTCCGTCAGGGATGTTTCAATCATGTCATTAAAACATTTAGTGATTGTGAATTTTAGCTTTCGTTTAAAAACCGCAGGAAATGCCATGTAAAAGATTACTTCGACGATGAGAAAGATATACATCGTCACAAAATGTGCACTGGCCGGTGACAAATAACTGACTAAACTTCCTCTCCATTTAATGTTAAGATTTCTTTCAGCCATTATTCTTTTTTGGTAACTAATCATGTCGTCCTCGTGGGCGTAATAAAACAACACTCTCAGTACCCATGGCAACACAAACAACAGCAATAAAACGATGTCCATGATGAATTTTAGACATGTGTGCCAATAAAATGTAACATTACAAGGCAGAGATTTGAACATGTTCTCTGAGCAGCATTCACCAACTGACTCGATATCGTGTCGCAGTCCACATTTAAAAAAGAAGTCTTTGATAAAACTAATAATGGTGACTGGGTAGTAGCCCTCGGGGCATATCTTGCTTTGTGCGACCATCATCTTGACCTCTTTAACGTCAAAGCGGCACACTTCTCCGTAGTCCATTTCTTTCAAAAATGATTTGAATGACGCCATATTCGTGACCTGCTGTGTTTGAGTTTTCACAAACTTGTCCTTCCATTGTGTGGGTATTGACTGGGAATTAAGTTTTAACACGTTTAGTTTCATCGGGTTATTTAGTTCGGATTCATAGCGGTATTCTATGTATTTGCGATCTGTTTTCAACACTGTCTCAGATAGTCTTGACAAATACAGCGGACTATATAGCACAAACCACACTTGTAGAAATATTATTATGGTGAACAACATTGTAATCCATATATTTCTTTCTAGTTTTGAACATGGTAATGGCGCTTTCGATGTTCCGTGACAACACACAGTTGCCAAGACCCCGACTCCAGGTTCCGGTTCTTCAATATGTCTGTTGCAGACTGCAGTGGTTTCCTTAGGAACATTTCCATTTTCTTCAAAATTATGAAGAATTTGTAAGCGTAAATATTGCTCAATGACAAAAAGACTAATGTTTCCAGTTTCAACACAATTTATAGGGTGTTGCTCTAATTCCACTTTGAATTTTTTAACACTGAATCCTAGCGTTCCCAGAGACAGTTCTTCAAACTCGTCTTTTAACATCAGTATCGATTTCCCTGAATTACTCAGGGTCAACATCCATTGGTCCAAGTTAAACAAACTGGTTAATGCCGGTTTCTTTAAATTCCCATTTGCCCCATTAATCGTTATGTTGAACTTTATTACATCGATAATACTGTCGGCAACACCCGCTTTTATAGCATTTCTAATGTCGTCGTCCAAAAGTTTCAAAGAACAGTTTCCCATTTGATCCTCCACAGTTTTATTTGTTTTAATCTCATCACTGTTTACGTTCACACTCACGACTGATAACAATAAAAGAGCAATATTATTCATCGCGATAGCGTTAATTCTGATGCTGTTATTAAATTCAAATGTATTTTCCTATGCCTGTTTTTTAAACAGCAAATTTAAAGTGAAAAACATCTTGACACTTAGTGTTTAAGAAACTGCTTTTTAAGGAAGTGAACTCTCACCGACATATCCACACTAACTTACCGACTTCCTACAGTATTTTTATATGTTCGTTTTGTTATACAATGTGCATGATGTTAATTCATGCACAACCCTGTCTATATGCAACGTGTGTACAGCAAGCTGGCGAGTCATGTAACGTTTTATTGATTTTTGCTATATCTAACCAACCGTCAACATCTGTTTGAGTATGTGGTTTATTGAAGTACAAACTTCCTTAATAATGAATGCGATAACATTTAACGTTCTTAGGTAATAGTACTTAACATTTTGTATTTTATGATCATGATATATTTTGTTACTTTTATGTATATAAGTTGAGTTTATATGGGACACATGTTATGGTATTCCATAAAGTCAAAATACACTATTGAATATCATGTAAACTTAAAGGTACAGTGTCTTTTTCAGTCACATTACGCTGGGCCATTATTTATACAAGGTATGAAACCTCTACAATCAATCGTATGACAAGTGTCCATAATGGACGAATGATGTGATACCTCCACCAAATACCTACTCTCGTTATGCTAATTCACAATAAACACATGGTATAACCCCTACCCAGTCACATAGTTGTCATGGTATTTCATGGTCGCTTGGTAAGATACCCAACCGGGCAATATTACACTATTTCATCATGGACACCGGGAAACATTTCACTGTTTCCTAATGGGTACAAGGTGTAATATCCACCGGGGAACAATACAATGTTCCATAATGGGGGCATGATGTAATACCCGCCGGGCAACATTATACTGCTTCATCATGTACACCGGGCAATATTTCACTGTACCATAATGGATAAAGGTGTAATATCACCGGGTAACAATACCATGTTCCATAAAGGGCAAATGATGTTAAACCCGCCGGTAACATTCCACTGTTCAATAATAGACACATGGTGTAATACCCACCGGGCAACAATACAACGTTCCATAACAGGCATATGATGTAATACTCTCTGGACAACATTACACAATTTCATAATGGACACATGGTGTAATACCAAACGTGCAAAAGTACTCTGTTCCATCATATACACATGGTGTAATACTCATCGGATAACATTACACAATTCCACAATGCACGCCTGGTGTAATACCCACCGGGCAACATTACACTGTTACAGATTGTGTACATGGTGTAATACCCACATGGCAATATTACACTGTTACATAATGTGTACATGGTGTAATACCCACCTGACAATATTACACACCATGCAATACCCACCAGGCAACATTACACTGTTCCAAAATTGACACATGTAGTAATACCCACCAGGCAACATTACACTGTTCCAAAATTGACACATGTAGTAATGCCCACCAGGCAACATTACACTGTTCAATTATGGGCACATGTGTTATACCCACCGGTCAATGTTACACACCATGCAATACCCACCAGGCAACATTACACTGTTCCAAAATTAACACATGTAGTAATACCCACCAGGCAACATAACACTGTTCCAAAATTGACACATGTAGTAATACCCACCAGGACACATTACATTGTTCAATTATGGCACATGGTGTAATGCCCACCGGGCAATGTTACACATCATGTTATACCCACCGGACAACATTACACAATTCCAGAATGGACACACTGTGTAATACCCACCAGGCAACATTACACTGTTCAATTATGGGCACATGGTGTTATACCCACCGGGCAATGTTACACATCATGTTATAACCACCGGACAACATTACACAATTCTATAATGGACACTGGTGTAATACCCATCAGGCAACATCACACTGTTCCAAAATTGGCAGATGATAAAATACCCACCTGGCAACATTACAAACACATAGTATTATACACCGTGTGCACATGGACACACAGTACCTAGGCGTCTTCAAATACTACACCGGCAAATTATTATTGCATACCACGATAACGAACCCTATCACATTTAATGGGTCATCATCTATCGTGAGATGAAAATTCGTCCATGATCATTCGGGAAAGTGTCACTGGATGGGGTGTGTGTACATGATGTCCTATAATATTTGAACTTTAGGGGTATCATAACATAGGTCCATGATAGCCTAAGGAAGTGTGACCGACCGGGGCATGTGTCCATGATTGTATGGTACTCAGACGCAATAACATCGCTGCATCATGAAAACGTTGCGTAATAAACAGTAGCTATGGATATATATTGCCAAATATAATTGACCCAGTTACATCACATGAATTATCAATGACATGTGGTATGATTTCCTACAAAATAAATTTTACTGGACCATTATGTACACATGGTATGATTACACATAGTCACATAACACTGGGCAATCATGGACAAGTGGTATTATACCCCACATAGTAACAATATACTGAACAATCATGGACATATGGTATGACACCGCACACAGTAACATAATACTAGACAATAATGGACATATGGTATGATACCACACACAGTAACATTATACTAGACTATAATGGACACATGGTATGATACTCCACATAGTGTTATTATACTAGACAATCATGAACACATGATATGATACCACACACAGTAACATTATACTAGACTATAATGGACACATGGTATGATACTCCACATAGTGTTATTATACTAGACAATCATGGACATAGGTATGATACTCCAAATAGTGACATTATACTAGACAATCATGGACATATGATATGATACTCCACATAGTAACATTATATTAGACAATCATGGACATATGGTATGATACTCCACATAGTGTTATTATACTAGACAATCATGGACATATGGTACAGATACCCCACATAGTAACAATATACTAGACTATAATGGACATTTGGTATGACACCCCACATAGTAACATTATGTTAGACAATCATGGACATATGGTATGACACCCAACATAGTAACATTATATTAAACTATAATGGACATATGGTATGACACCCCACATAGTAACATTATACTAAACTATAATGGACACATGGTATGATACTCCACATAGTAACATAACACTAGACTATAATGGACACATGGTATGACACCCCGCATAGTAACATTATACTACACATTCATGGACACATGATATGGTACCCGACATAGTAACATTATATTAGACAATCATGGACATATGGTATGATACCCCACAAAGTAACATTATACTAGACTATAATGGACACATGGTATGATACTCCACATAGTAACATTATACTAGACTATAATGGACACATGGTATGGTATTCCACATAGTAACATTATACTAGACTATAATGGACATATGGTATGATACTCCACATAGTAACATTATACTAGACTATAATGGAGACATGGTATGATACTCCACCCAGTTTGTTTTATAGGACTATTGTATACACGTAGTATAATGCCTCCAAACAGTAACATGACACTTGACTAACATGAATATACGGTATGATATGCCACCAAATCATAGTTTACTGTTATCACACCAGTAAATAATTACTAGTCCATCATTGTACCCAATCAAATTACGTTACACTAGAAAAGCATGGACATGTTGCATGCTACAATGTCAAAACTCACAAGACAATCATGGACACATGCCCGGGTCAGCGACACTTTCTAGAATTACCATGGGCTTATGTTATGATAACCCAGAAGGTCAAAACTCACAGTTCAATCATGGACACATGCCTCGCCCAGTGACATTTTCGTTGATTATCATGGGCCTATGTTATGATAACTACAAGGTCAAATTTCATAGGACAATCATGGACACATGCACCGGTCGGTGACACTTTCTTGGACTATTATGGGCCCATGTTATAATATCCTGGAGGTCAAAACTCTCAGTACAATCATGGACACATGGCTCGGTCAGTGACACTTTTTAAACTAGCATGGGTATATGTTTTGATATCCACAAGGTCAAATCACACAGGACAACCATGGACACATACCCGGTCAGTGACACTATTTTAGACTATCATGGGCCTATGTTATGATAACCACAAGGCAAAACTTACAGAACAATCATGGAAACATGGCCCGGTCAGTGACACTTTCTTGGACTATCATGGGCCTATTTTATGATAACCACAAGGTCAAAACTTACAGGACAATCATGGACAGATGCCCCGGTCAGTAACACTTTTTTGGATTATCATGGGCTTATGTTTTGATTACCACAATGTCAGAACTTACAGGACAATCATTGACACATGCCTCAGTCAGTGACACCTTCTTGGACTAACATGACCCTTTGTAATGGTAGTCACAAGGACAATCATGGACAAATGCCCTTGTCAGTGACACTTTCTTGGACTATTATGGGCCTATGTTATGATAACCACAAGGTCAGAAATCACAGGACAATCATGGACACATGATCCCGGTCAGTGACACTTTCTTAGACTATCATGGGCCTATGTTATGATAACCACAAGGTCAGAACTCATAGGACAATCATGGACACATGTCCCTGTCAGTGACATTTTTTGTACTATCATGGGCCTATGTTATGATAACCACAAGGTCAGAACACACAGGACAATTATGGACACTTGCCCCGGTCAATGACATTTTCTTGGACTATCAAGGGCCTATGTTAATATTACCCTTAAGGTCAAAGTTTATAGGACAATCATGGACACACACACCATCCAGTGACACCTTCCTGGATGGTCATGTTAAATTTACCCACCAAGTTAAAATTTATTGAACAGCCAACAACATATGCTACTATACCACTTCCAGTTAAATTACACAGGATCACCGTGCACAGACGTATACGATGTTTACCCCGAGTAGTCATCAACATTTAGTTGCACATTTATGAGGTTATCTAGTCGGTTTTGCGTCAGTGAAACCGGCGTAACAGGATTGCGTGTTTGATGAATAATTTGTTGCACACATGAAGCAAGCGATATTGTTTAAAGTAAGTAAAGGTGATAAAACACTTATAAAACAGCTGCACATATATTTTATGGTAGCAAAATATCTAAAACATTAAAGGGGCACATGAAAATTTTGAAATGAAACTGCACTCATGTTTCATCTATGAACGTTTAACAAAATCAACTGTTAGTATTACCATTTGAAACTGGTATTCACAACGTACTCGGTCCGGCAGATAATACCTGTGAAAAAAATATGTTAAAGTAGGAAAAACTGCAGAATGAATCTGTCTAATGTGGCAATAATTGTATAGGTATTGTTCTTTATTGATCTGCTATCATAAGTCTTTTATAGAACAGAAAAAAAGATGAACTCAATATGCTAATTACAGTTCATTTGTTACATTTTCTCTATGAAATTTAAATTTGTTGTCTGGTCTCACCATTTTAGCGTTACAACTAGTGGAATAACGGTGGTTTAAAAAAACGAGTAAATATCATGAAGAAATCTTTCTATTTTATTAAGAATACTAGGTTAGTACTTATTACAAAGTTTATTATGTTTGACACGAAACGGAACAATAGCTCGGCTCAAACAGAGGATTGAATTAGCAAAATTAAGCTTCTAATGATAACAACCAAGTATGCCAATTTATATATTTTGATAAATGATTAAACAAAAAGGAATTTATTATTTATTCGTACTTGACAAGTTAAAAAATGTATTGATTTCATTATCTAAGCCGGTAATAGTCCTGAAAATGTATCAGTTTCAGTCGTAACATCTCGGATACTTAAATTTGGTTACCTGCCAAATAAACCTAAATTCATTCATTACTTTACTATGTGTAATAATGACTGATGGTAGGATAAATAAGATGATGCCCTTTTAAAACACGTGTCTACCATAAATTGCGTACATTCACCTTTCGATTGTATCAGCTT
This sequence comes from Panopea generosa, assembly GCA_029582155.1. Classification (NCBI taxonomy): domain Eukaryota; kingdom Metazoa; phylum Mollusca; class Bivalvia; order Adapedonta; family Hiatellidae; genus Panopea; species Panopea generosa. The sequence goes on from CM055899.1 coordinate 44,064,585, forward strand.
CAAAGTGTCATGACACAGAGCAAATTTTGATAATATGTTTTACTTTTCTTTTGTATGCAGGACGGTCGGATGCATAACAAATTACACCTTGCACATTACACCATGCACGGTTTGATGGTTATACACAATAAAGCAAAATTATGATCAACTTAAAGGGATTATATTGGCATATTACCGTCAATTCCCTGTCCTAAATACACACGCCCAGCATGAAGATACACTTATGACTAAGAGATATACGCGTCTAAAGTGTCTAATTGCATAACCTCTTTCTTACAAACATCGGGTTTCTGAAGCCACGTTTTTGTTTTTGTTTACACTTTCAACGAACCGCTTTCGGGTTTCCGATCAATCATCGGATAACATCCCGATCTCGTTTTCGAGGCTTTGTTCAAGAAGTTTACGGAGTTCAACGTAAACATTGCGCAATACTTTATTGCAGTTTTGGCCAATATTCAATTACTGTTAATTTGATAACTTTCAAGTAAATAAAGGTAATACTTCAATACATAAGCATTATTTTGTGCACACTGCTTACAGGTAAAGTCTGGATTAACAGCGTGTCTGTGTTACTTGCCAATATAATCCCTTAAAGGGTGCTTCTCAGGAAAAATGATTTAAATGTTTTAAAAAATAAAATAAATATTAAAATAGATGAAAAGCACCCCATTATTATTAATAAAATAATTGTTTCGTATGTCAAATCCATCAAAACGTGACAAAATCGATATTTAAATTTGAGTAATCAACTTGAATCGAAATCCCCATTCTAAAAATAGACAGCTCATAAATTCTGTTTGACGACCTTCGCAGCAATTTTAACTACTTGTTAACCTGCGTAACGGATTAAATTGAAAGCGAAACGAAACGTGGCTCATTTAATACGTTACAAAATATTTTGCAATTTCAAGCGGGAAATATATTTTAGTATAACCAAGAAGCGTAGTCCAAGTTAGGAAATTCTTCTTCAATATATTATTTTGGCATGATTAAATAGATGTCCTTTTTGGTAATACGGGGTCAATGAGTATATAGAGGCATGGTACATTGGAAAAATATGTTTCAGCCAATTTCAAAGTTTGAAAAACCCTGATAAATTCTCTTTGACATGTCGCGACATTCTACACGGTTATAAAACATGTAAATACATACATTATTATTTATTGGCAAATACATACATTCAAAACATGAAACTGGTATGAAATATACCAGGGAAGCCAATGAAAGTGTATTTCAGTTTCGATTTAAATGTGTATTCCCCGTTTTCATCATATGATATTTATCGTCTGCTGTGGTCTAGTGGCTGGCAAGGATAAGCCCTTTCAGTAGGGGTTATTCAAAGATAAAAACAGATACTTTACTTACTTTTATAGTATGTAATTAACTGTCAGTAAGGGTAAAATCAATGTCAATCCGCATGTTATTCAGAGTCTGGGGCAGTGTTGTGTGTACCGTAATGCACGGGAATAATGCTGATATCGACATTAATATCCTTAAGTATATCCTTCCTTAGTTATATCATCAATGTAAAATGACAAGTTACGTGTTTTCGGTAAGTTTCAAAACTAAATATATTCCGACTGACCATCATTAAATGTTTGAGGTATCACCCTTTCATTATCAAAAATGACTTCTTGAATATTCTCTCCTATATCATTGGTCAAGGATTTTGGACCAATGAAGATTTATTTTTGTTTTAGGTAATTGTATGTTTGTTGCTCAAACTCTCCATTACCGCACCTTCCCTTGTTTTTTAAGCTTTGGGGACCTGTTTCATATCCAGCGGTAGAGGTCGGTAACGCAAATATTGTATGCAATGAGGAAGTACATAACTGGTACAAATGTGTTAAGATGTTAACAGAAAAGTACATCGCACATTAATAATAACCGGTCCCTATATAATAGTAACGTACAATACACATTAAAAATAACGTAACCGTATATAAAGTAGGGTACATAACACTTTAAAAATTAACGGAACCTTTATCATAATAACGTATGATACACCTTAAAGAATAACGAAATCTTGTATCACGGTAACGTTTATTACATATTGAAATAACGGAACAAAACTGCATAATATAGTACACTATATATGTCATAGTAACGTACATAACACATTTAAAACAACGATATGTCACTGAAAAACAAAAGCACAAAATCTATCACTAAACAAACGTGTTTAATTCCATTAATATACAATTTGTAAGGCACATCATTATTAAATGATGTTTCAAAAGTATTGCCACAATGAGAACTATAGTATTTCAAAACATTTATACACAAGTAAGTTTATTCAAAAACTAATAATGGTAAGTAGAACTCAATAGTTTCATAACACGACAATGTCGAGTTTAATAAATTGTTATATGTATAGTGATATGGTCGTGATGATAGATGGATGAATTAACTTTCAGTGTATCTGTGCAGCCAGTCAGTCTGACACACATACTTTTAGATATAGCCATGGATATTTAAAACATTTTAACCTTCAGAAACTGCATGTGTACTGGTTCTCTGGTTCCTCATTTCAACTTTTGGAACAAAGAATATGTATGAATCATTTTCAGACTCTTCTACCTATACCATGTTTGCTTTTGGATATACTGTTTAAGATGTATCCGCGGGATTGTTTTCGTGTTGTTGCTCTAACAACTCTTTGGTCTCGTTTGACGTGAATATCTTCACTATTACCTTTGGTGTTGATGATTTGTTATATATTTCGCCATTTGATGCGGTATTTTATCTTCTGTCATGGATATGTTTGAAACCATGTCATCATTAAACTTTTCAAATGAGTTTGGCAGTAGCTTTCTTTGATGTGTACTGTCATGTGTTTCCACTATTATATCTGAAACATTCCATCGTGGAAAATCTCCTTTGATTATGTTTTCAAACATCAACTACCATTTTAATTTGCTAGTATCTAAAATTGGAGAAAATGTCCCCGGAAATTAAAATTCTTTATAATAGAGGAAGAATTTCACCGGTCATAGCTGCAAGCGTTTGGATACCAGAATACATAGAATTTGCCTGGCCAAACCTCAATATTACAGTGAAGACATCTAATTCGTAAGTATTACAGTGAAGATATAGAGTTTGCCTGACCGGACGTCAATTTTACAACGAAGACTTAAAATTTGCCTGGCCGAACGAAGACATATAAGTCGACTGACCGAACGTCAGTATTACTATGAAGACATAGAAGTCGACTGACCGAACGTCAGTATTACAATAAAGACATAGAAATCGCCTGACCGAATACCGACACCTATCAAACCTGAAGACGAAGTCCTTTAGAGGATATGGAATATCAATTTTATCTAGAAAGAAAAGAAGGCGTGGATTGTACCATTTAATATATCCTTCTGAGCCAGTTAACAAACGCATATGTTTATATTTACTCGTATTGTTCTATTTCTCATAAGATGAATTGTGTTCACCTCTAAGTCTTTTATTTTTTAATGTATAGTTTTGTGAAAATCCACATTGCGACAGCTTACCGAGCAAACGCAATCGTATCCATGAAACCCAACAAGTAATATGAGCGGCTCATATTGCAATGTTTTGCCAATGTTTAAGACAATGCCCATACAACACATTCTGTGTAGAATGAAATACATTCGGCAGATAAAAGCAACACCATCCATATAGATATAAACGTCATTATCAATGCAGATGCGGTTATGGACGTTTTATAAGTATTAACATTTTCCTGTTATAATGCTTTATCTGTTTTGTTTGAAACCTTACTGTAATCATTGTTACATTCAACCGTTGTGTAATTAATCAAGTTGGCCAGTAGATGAAATGATACATTAGTGATAGAAACCGCAAGAAAATGTAGCCAACATGGCAAAGGTAGGCAACATGAAAGTAGGCAACATGGCAAAAACTTAAAACGCAATGCCCCTTTAGAGGCCGTAATAACTGAAAGTTAAAAATACACAAGCTTTGAGGACACTTTGGTCAATTGTGTCCGAATGAATGAATGAATGAATGAATGAATGGATGGATGAATAGGGTTTTACGGCGTACCAACACATTAAAGGTTATTCGACGCCAACAGGAAGGAATATCCCAAGTTCACTCTACATGTACAAAAACAAAAAAATAACGTATAGATTAAAAAAATATACATCAACACATAAATATGCAGAATGAACCTAGAACCTTGATACCTGCAGAACTACAGAGTTTCAGCAAAATCTATCGTATTACTCAATTTGTCGCTTCTTACGACATGTATAAGCCACAGTAATCTTATTCTTGCCATCACTCATGGCTCCCTGGAACCATACAGGGGTTGATAATTTAACCACAATAGTGAACATGACAAACAATGATTACTTCCCCACTGCAGAGAACGACAGCGATTCTATTCTTAGCCGGAATCACACGGGCTGTGTACGTTATAAAAGTAAAGAGCTAAATAACACAAGCAATACCCTAAGGAAGGCGATAATAATCAAATCAATAGTGTGAGTTTGAGCTCTGAGCAGCTTAATGATCCAGTAGACGTTTCGTGGCAACACTGATAAATAACTTTCTCTTGTCTGGTTTTGTCTTTTGTAAACTATTTATTGCAGATATCAATTGTTTCTTTTAAATGTTTGTCTTGATTATCAAAACTGTGAAGAATTTGCAAACGTAAATGGTTTTCAATATCCACAATGCTAAAGTTTCCATTTGCTGAACATTTATCAGGTAATTTTTCTCAAATAGTTTGACACCATGCCCTAGCGTTTGCAGAGGCATTTCATCAAATCGCTCCTTTAACATCAATATCGACTTTCCCGGGTTGTCAGTTGTTAACATGTATTGATGTAAATCATATACTTCACCACATGATTTTAAACTCCTGTTCCCGTTTTCACTGAGAATAGATTTTCTGTATTCGATTAACTTATTACTGACGTCAGCAACTTTTTTTTTAATGATATCTCTGAGGTGTGTTTCCTCAACGTTCAGAGAACAGTTCTTCAGTAGTGCTACTCTACTGAAATGGTCCTCGGAATCGTTTGCTAACACAGTGTAGTTCACTCGACAGTGTTCATCCTCAGCTAGCATGGTCAACATTAAAATGCACGCATAATATATCCAATTCTTCGTTCCATTGTGGTTTAGTGAATAATCCTTAAATTATTCAAAATGAAAATATATATATATCGATGATGTATTTGTTTAGAATTATAAAAAGTATGCACAGTATGACACCGGAATTGTCACCTGTCAAACAACCAGTTTGTAAAGTTTGTGCAAATGTAAATTCAGTGACACTTATACTTAATCAAGTTCATCACATTACACTCATAGCATGTCTTTGTGTGAAAGCTCTGCTTGCTATGTCAACCTTGTAACTGTAGCAAAATGACCAAGGGCCGACAACTCACGAGGGTAGAATACAAGCATACACAAAGTAAAATTTACAATTTTAATTTTAAATGCATAAAATTACGAATATACAGTTATACAATATATACAAATTAAAGATAATTACTCAACAAAAAAACACAGCTGTTTTAAAAAGGTCATATGATGGTATAAACAGTTCTATCTCCTACACGTTACGTAATCTGCATCGACACCCAAACTGCTTATATCATTTGAAGGTAAAAATTGTTTTTAAAAATGCACTAGATACTACTACGGCGTCCGGATTATCGTAGATTTAGCATCACTCGTCCCTGGCGGCGGTTGCTATATAAACTGGGTTAGCTTCCCTAGAACTTTATACTGAGTATATGGCTTTACGTCGCCCCGTACCGACTGTCGACCGTACTCCGACGTCAGGATCGTTAAGTCGTCCATACGACGAGTATGTGGATTGCTGTCCCTATGACTGTAGTACCACCAGCTGACTTCCTGCCCCGTCTAGATACGTCGTTGACGTAGTGGACATATACCTCGCTTACGTCTTAAAAAAAGGGCTACAATATATATGTATATATATATATATATATATATATATATATATATATATATATATATATATATATATATATATATATACATGTATATAAACTCAGATTTACTAGTTACTCAAATATGTAATGACATGGCGTCTATTACTTACCATCTATCAATTTCATGGTATTTTTATCAATATATGATAACAGTGCATTTATTTCTAACCATCTAATAGTTTCATGGTAGATTTATCAACATATTATTACAGTGCAATCAATTCTTACCATCTCACAGTTTGATGGTAGATTTATCAATACATGTATATGATAACAGTTCATTCAATTCTTACAATCTGCAGTTTCATGGCAGTTTAAACAACATCTAATATACGACCTTCCGTCAATCTCAAAATAGCAATTATATCTCTACATAACTTCTCATTTATAATATGAACAATAACAGACCAATTATGTATCTATTCACTTTGTGAATATCACAATAAGCATCAACAAAATTTAATTACACATTTCAATCAATTCTAACATAGCGAATTTCAATACTTCATCGAAAACACAATATCAACAGCTCAAAATACGTTCTCAGATTCCCCTGCCTATATTTTAACAAAACGCTTCTCAATATGTGGATGTGTATTTAATTACAGATATTATCGTCGGAATGGATATGAACAATTTATACAACTTTACTTAGATCTGATTATGTCAAACATATATATATATATCAGACATTTAAATACAACATAATATAAAATTCACATACCCATCTGCCGTTATGTACTGGAACAGTAATATGCTCAATCTTTCTCGTCACAACTACACCCAAAGATGATTTTACTGTAAACTGGACATTGCTTCCATAACACAGTCAGCATATATAGTAAAATAGTCCACATACCTTAGTGAATTTCGTGTAAATCATGAAACAACAAACTCTCAAACATCGTACGATGAGAATTTTACGCTACTTGGCCAATGTAAAACTAAATTAGTGACAAATAAACCCGTTTAATTATTCTAACTTTCTTATTACTAAATGGGATTTGATGAAATAAACTTCAAAATGATTTATTTTTTAATCAAAGAATGAACTCCTATCGAGCTATCGGTACGATTTAACAATTCCACGCTACCTGACCTAAATATAGCCTATATCATCACAATGGACACGTACTAGCTGGCACTACTAAATTAGGTCACAACAACCTAACTATTCTGTTACAGTAACGTAGTCGACCCAAGTGATGGTAAATGACGCACATTAGGTTATTGTGTTTATTTTTTTTATTGGGCGCAGTTTTGACAAGTCAATTCTTAAGATATATTGTGTATGCAATTAGTTATGAAAATGAAACACAATGTGTATGTACTTTAACAACTGTATAGTAAATTGAATTATCAATACGGATGGACAGAACACAGAAAAGGTGCCGAGTTGTCGTCCAGCGATCACTCACCTTTCAATGATATATATAAAGTATATTTGGTACATAATGAAACTAAAAGTAATTTTCAATGTGAATATATTGGATTTTTTTTTCGGTAAATATAACAGATATTTACATGTGAAGTCGTAAATATGGCCATGTTCGGTCTTTTTGACGTCCCTATTTACAGCAGCAAAATCGCGTATTTTTCGACCTCACTTGAGTTTTATATAATGTACAGAACCGAAACATAATCAACTCGGCATAAATTCGACAAATGTGTGGATTTACAAATGCAAAAATTACGATGAACGCCAAATTCTGAAAATACTAACAAAAATTTGGAACTTTTTTCTCTCTCGATTTTTTCGAAAAAAAAACGGTTTCAAATCAAAATTACCAAAAAACCAACAAAAGTATTTTTAAAAAATATTAAATGATTTCATACAATATATTGTACAATGGTTGTGAGCTTCTTTTAAAAATTGATAAACCAGATTTTATTTTACAATATTTAATTTTTTTAACCCTACCTTCCGTAAAAACGCTTTAAAGCAAACGTCAACGTCGGAATAGCTCACATCTGCTTGCAGCAAGATGCTTGAACATATTATCCATAGCCAAATAATGGAATACCTCGAAACCAATCATAGCATGGGTTTAGGAAGAAGATATCAACTAAAAGCCAGCTTCTCCTAACGCTTCAAGATCTCACATCAGAACTCAATGAGGGTGAACAGATCCATGCTGTACTGCTTGATTTTAGTAAAACGCTTGATAAGGTTTCCCATGAGCGTTTAGTTGACATATTACACCACTTCATGATTGAGGTATATTGTGTAAAATGCAGTGACTGTGTAACAGAAATTATTCAGATGAATAAATAACAATTACAAACAATGTTTTTTTGTGTTTTTTTTAATTTGAGAAAAAAACAAATTTTGGCTTTATCAAACATACCTCAGTATAAAATAAAAATCATGGCCAAAGACATATCATTTTATATTTGTAAGCATTTTCACTGGTACATTCAAAACTAACATGGCTTCACATGTTAAAATTTTAACCTTCGAATCCCCACTCGGCCACAATCTTCGTGATGATATATATACGACATTGTGTATCATTGTTATTCGTCTTTCACTGCTGATTCCATGCGAACAGTTATCCGTTTCTTACAGAGACGATTATGCTCGAGTACTGGGTAAACGTTCAGGATCCTAGGTAAAAAGTGGTTATGGTAACCGATCGTCTTTTTGCCCTCGATGGTATATAAATGGCGCTAAATAGATTCCAGGAAAGAGTGGTTTGGTTGATTGTCTATAGGCCCTCAATGGCACAAATGATGCTAATATTACACCATAACATTATTTTCTTTTGTAACCGAGTAACCTAGGTACTTGAGAGTTTTTATTTCAATAATTGAGGTAATGTGTCCATTCTCTAAGGATACAACCAGGTCGTTTCACGAAATACACCGAGGTATTAGCTGACTTACAGGTTAAATGTCTCTTTATGTGTATGTGATTAATGATTTTATAAAATACTTAATAAAACGATGCTAATATATACAGACCTTCTAAGTTAAAGTTTATTGAATTAATGAAGTAAACATTTTGATTAATCTATATTAATGGGGATTTAAAACAAATAATTTCCTCTATAAGCTATATAACACATCAACAAATTTCCTCTTTAAGTTATATCCCAACATAAATATTGCTTCCTCTATAAGCTATATCACAACATAAATATAATTTCATCTATAAGCTATATCACAACATAAATATAATTTCCTCTTTAAGCTTCATCACAATATAAATATTACTTCTTCTATAAGCTATATCAAAACATAAATATAATTTCGTCTATAAGCTATAACAACATAAATATTATAGTTTAGTATCAAAGTTTAACCTCCGAAGCGAAGCATTTTCATTGCATTCGCAAAGTTAATACAATCCACGCAACTTTTGACTGGCTGTTCGTTTTTATATATTGAATTATTCCCCTTTCACTTTACCACACGTCATGCTATAACTACAGTATACATAACGTGTATATACTTATGACGTGCGTGCGTGCGTGCGTGCGTGCTTGCGTGCGTGTGTGCGTGCGTGCTCGCGTGCGTGCGTGCGTGCGTGCGTGCTTTATTCTTACTATTACTTGTTTATGTGCCCTTAATACCAAAATGCTTTCTTAAATATATAAACATACAAGCCAAGTTTAACAATGACCAAAAGGAACATGAAAACGAAGTATCTACCTCAGCAGAAATAAAATGGTCCCACTCAAACTCTGGTTCTACCCGGGAAGCCTTCCAGCATCATGTGTCTAGGCTATAAGAAATTGTTTCATCATCAATATAAAATAAACAGTCAGCAATCTTACAATGAAGAGATGTCATGTTATATAAATTTATTGTTAAAATTTTGTTTTGATTCTTAGAAACAAACTAAATACACTGTGTGAAAGGGTAAATATATACAGTGATTCACGGGCTAGTTTTCGTTATAACCATTCCACCTAGGAAGACTTCCAGCCTCATTTGTCTAAGTTGTAAGAAATTGTTTCATCATCGATGTAAAATAAACAGCCATTAACGAGGCCCTCCCAGGGGTTTTGGAGATATGAGAAACAATGATCATTACTTTCAGGGATCCAGGGACCAAACTCCTAAGTTTAGAGATCCTTGGGAGATACTTTTAGGGAACTATGATAAATACTTTTAAGGATCTGAGGAATAATGGTCATTACTTTAAGAGATCCAGGGAGCAGGGGTCCCCTAGGAGGGCCTCATTTACATGGCAGTGAGAGAATGGCATTTCATATACATTAATTTTTGAAATTTTGTTTTGATTTTTAGAAACAAAATAAATACACTTTGTGAATGGGGAAATATATACAGTGGTTCAAAGACTAGTTTTCGTTATGACCGTTGTACAATGCGATGCGATATTTGAAATAAAGAAGAACTACAAAAAGAAGAAGAATATGAAGAAGGAGAAATTTTATTGATTAAGATTGCACATAGTTTCCCATTAAAAACATATAAAAAGTTAGACACACAACCACAAAAAATGTTGAGAAACCTATATGCACATATGTATTCATATACACGTGCACACATAAAGATATACACATGCGCGCAAATCATATAACACGTGTTTGCACAAAATAACGACATTTTAAAACTCATTTAAATTAGAATAAAGTTTGTTTATGCCTTAAATGGTTTGTGTATTTTAGAGTGAAAAAAAATACCATTTACTTATTCTGGGACATCATTTCGCGAATGTTTGTAGTCTGTAAACAACACAGCTTTCTGTTTGTCAGAATGTGTTTATCTATTCCAATAATCCTAATAGATTTAAAAATATAATTTTAAAAAAAATTGCGACCATTTTGAATTGTGGCTATTTTGAAAGCGGGTACATAGCCATTTTTTATGGAAATAATCTTACCTATCTGTGACAAAGTTTGGTACTATTAACAGAAAATTCACAATTTTAAGTTTCAGTCCATCATAAAATGCAATTCATTTTGATTTTATAACAGAAGTATTGATTTAGTTATGCACCAAAGAAAATCATGTTCAACAGCATTTGTTTGGCAAGAGCACGAATAGCAAGGAAACACGTTAAAATACAAACTGGATATTATAATGCATTGCACTACTAACGTTAACTATCAATACAAATACCATCTACTGTACCATCAGGTACCATACCGTTACCAATACTATATCACCAAGTTTCAAGATTCCTTAATTTATAACTTAAACATTAAATGCTTGTTACATATAGTATAACATACAAAGAATGCATCCAATATAATCATCCGTGACACAGTTTATGAAACAACTCGTATATATTATATACTCGTATAACATAACGTAGCATCTGCATATCTGTAGTTCATAGATTTCAACAAGAGGTTGAACTTTGTTATTTCGTAAATGAATTTCGTAAAGCGTTTTTTTTTTCTGTTAAATATATGTCTAAAATTCCATCTATCATCCATGATAATTAATTTATACTTTTCTTTCATAACCGACCACACACCGACACGAGAACACTCAAAACAAGATTCGTCTAGCAATCCTATATACTTGACATACGTATATTAAATGTTGTGTATATGTATTTCCCCAGTTTTAAAAGTCCTGTGAATTGCTTTGATTTCATCAAATCAACATCAATCCAATACACTATTAAACACTTGGTCTATCATAATAAGGAGGTTTTATATATAATTTCCGAAGTCATTATACAACGGATAAATAAGAATAAAATTCTGCTCGTTTTCCAAATCATGTGTATTACATAAAGTGCAATCTCTTTAAATTTAGTCGATTATTTTAAATATGGTCGATTCTGTCCTCTTCGTATTGACCAGTTCCTCTCACATTGCCTTACAATCATCACGACTTACTGTACTATCACCACCTAGCCTACCATCCACATCTATAGTTCCATCACCACTTACAATAGCATCGCCACCTACATGTACCATACTATCACCACCTACCCTATAACATCATTCTATGTACCATCATCACTTAAAATAGCATTGCCACCTGCCATACTGCCAACACCTACCTACCGTACCATCTCCACAAACATTGTGATTACCAAAATACGAGGCCTTCTACACCATCGGTCATATCTATCATACTCTCACCACATAAATACTGTCAAAACATGTCTTGGCTTCGCCATATGAATCCAATCCTTTCTCGCCATCAACATCTGCACCAACATTGCCATCATTACTAACTAAACTATATTAACCTGCCAGATAGTCATCATTTACAGCTTTCTCCTATCCGTTATGTCCACAGTCAGTATCAACAGCATTTATTTCAAGTTTGAAATACTGTTTTGCTCTCTTACATTATTGAATACTGTTTTTTTTCACATTATTTGTATGTATTGTTATTGTGGGAGTTTAAAAATCATAATCTGATAAAGTCGTCTCGGAATCTGACCATTCACCCTGAAGTAGTTAACTTCTAAACAAAAAAAACCATGTATTGTCCGTGTTCATGTGTGTGTGGTTAAAGTACCGGTCCCTGTATGGTTTGAGGTGGCCAAATGACTGATGGCAGGAAATGTCGTCTGTATTGTTCAAGGTGGTTAAATGACTGATGGCAGGAAATGTCTTCTGTAAGGTCCAGGGTGGACAAAAGATTGATTGCAGGAAATGTCGTCTGTATGGTTCCAGGTAGACAAATGACTGATTGCTGAAAATGTATTCTGTATGGTTTCAAGTGTACAAATGACCGATGGCGGGAAATGACGTCTGTATGGTTTCAAGTTAACAAATGACTGATGGCAGGAAATGTTGTCTGTATTGTTCCAGGTGGACAAATACTGATGGCAGGAAATGTTGTCTGTATAGTTCCAGGTAGTCAAATGACTAATGACAGGAAATGCCGTTTGTATGGTCCCAGGTGGACAAATGACTGATGACAGGATTGTCGTCTGCATGGTCCCAGGTGGACAAATGACTGATGACAGGAAATGACGTCTATATGGTCCCAGGTGGACACATGACTGATGGCAGGAAATGGCGTATGTACAGTTCTAGGTGGATAAATTACTGATTGCAGGAAATGTCGTCTGTACGGTTCCAGGGTGACAAATTACTGATTGCAGGAAATGTCGTCTGTATTGCTCAAGGTGGACAAATGACTGATGACAGGAAATGTCGTCTGTATAGTTCCAGGTGAACAAATGACTAATGGCAGGAAATGTCGTCTGTATGGTTCCATGTGCCAGGTGGACAACTGACAGATGGCAGGAAATTTTTCTGTATGGTTCCAGGTGGACAAATGACTGATGGCAGGAAATGTCGTCTATATTGTTCCAGGTGGACAAATGACTGATGGCAGAAAATACATGCCATTAAAGGCGACACATTGAGAAGTGCATGTATTGCATGAAACATTTACAGAAACTCTGAAGTTCTATTATTAAGGTTATATGTCATATATATGGTTTATGTACGTGGACAGTGAACCTCGAATCATGTTTCCTGTTGGTGTCATATAACCTTTTTGTATAGTGATGCGCCTTAAAGGTCCATTTTATTCATTCAAAGAGTGTATACCTAGTGATGTGTTATACAAACGTCCGCATACACGTTCCATAATTAAGAATAGCTTTTAAACATTGTTGTGCTAGTCAATAATCCTGCTCACAGAATACGCCATCCTAAGGTTAAAAAGGTCATGGAAGTCAAATATCCAATACAACTGCCATCCAATGTCATAATTGCTACATTCTAGCAGTTAACAATGAGAAATCAAAACGTTTGAAGGGTACTTGGTGCATCTCTATATGATTAGAGATAGACATTCCAATGTTCGTCTCACCACAGCATGTAATCACTGCATTTATACCCGGTGGTGTTTATTTTATTTGGTATTAAATCAGATATTAGAAGACAGTTTGTCCTTTGTTATATTACTAAATAAACTGTCAAGCACCTTTAGTTCTACGTCCACCTCTGCCTAGTACATTGGAGGATTGTCATAGCTACATTACCACTGGCAACTAATTGCAGTGATGTTCCGTAATGTATTTAAAAAACGTGACCGACACTTTTAGTTAAAACATTATTAAGAAAAAAATTTATATAGAACTTATTAAACATTTAAATATCAAAATATATTTGAAATCTTTATGCAAGTCTTAATTATTTTATTTTTTAGAATACCGTTCAAGTCATTATCTATAAAATATCATTAAACATCAAAGAAGGTTTGGATTAGCTTAGCCCCTAAACCCTAAACATCTCAGACAGATAAACAGACAGGGTTAAACCTACATACATATCTTCTATATCTTTGTGTTTAACGATTAAGTACCAGACTAAAATATATTAAATGTTGGAAACAAGGGACTTAACTGGCAGACTTCAATCGCTCACCGTCACTATCTTCATTTTGATACAGATGGATGCAGATTTTACCAAATGGTTACAAGTTTATATTTTCACATGGGTCTAATGGTTGTGCGGGAAGGCATTGTACTAAAATAGTTAGGATTCGGTTCGATGAACTGAAAGTGTAGATTGTAATTATAATTATAGACAAAATTTAATAAAATAGAACGTTTATATAATAATAAACTGCATGCATACAATAATTATAATTTCATCTTATAAGTTATATCACAAAATGTAATAAAGGTATGTCAGCAGATAAAGTTAGAATAGTATCGTGCTGTACATATAGAATACCCAAATGCTGTTTGTGTGTAAAACTATTCTTACTCGATTTACAATACTCGTAGTTTTGAATTAAAAAAAATTATTTCTTAAATAAAAACAAGTTTGAAAAAAACTTTAATAACTTAAGTTGGATTAGTTTTGTTATATTTTTTCTTCCGAAGATAAAGAAACTTTAGAACTATTTTTATTACAAAATAATATTCTTACAGATTGTACATTAAAAGCATTGATGCAAAACTATCTAATAACTACATTCTGATAAAAAAAAATCTAAGTAAATATAGCCTTGGGCTTAACCCTTGATATGATTCTACTTATCACTAACAACCGCGTTCTTCGAATTCTGCCAAAAGTTACGGACAAACTCACATATGACTTCGAATGACTCTTTTAAAAACTCTGCTGCTGTTGTTGTTGTTGTCGTTGTCGATTTTTAATAGAAACTATGTGTATGTATTTTTTAACAAATTCCTTGCAGTTAACTAATTCAGGATAACTATACACATGTGGAAATGTAAATAGCATAGAGCACCTTAATGTACCGATGTTTCTTCTTATTGATCCGTTGCTTAGCCTGTAGAACGGGCCCATCTCTCACGATTGGGTCCGTAAATAACAACCTTGGGAAAGCCACATTTGATCTCGTTGATTGGTCATTTGCTTCAACTAAAAGTTTGAATGACGTTACAGTTTAGGAAGCGTTCAATTGCTATGAATTATGGGACAGGCATAGAATTCCCTTCTTTTTCTTTGGCGGTTAATAGACCTGATTCGGGAGATATCAGGGTCTGGGATAGACTTCTGATGCTGCATTAGTAAAACGAACCAACATGGCAGAAACTATTTGAATGAGAAGAATAGAAACATGGAACACTTATCACATGAGTTGAAATTTGTAATACGTACTAGTTTGTGTGAATATTTAGCGGATTTTTATGCCATCGAGGGCAAACAGACAATCGGTTACCAAAACCACTTTTTCTTGGGATCCTGGAAGGTTAAATAGTACTCGAGTACACTCATCTCCGCAAGTAACCGGTACATGAGACTTAGACGCAATGTCGTATATCAATCACCAAAGAGACTATGGCCAATCGAGGATTCGAACTCATGATCCCGTGACTGAAATGTCAGACGCGCTACCGACTGAGCTAACCGGATATTTGTAGCAAAAGACATCTAATGATAACAAGTCATCGCTTACCTCTCAAATTTGGGGGAAATCTGCAGATATTGATACAGATCGATGAATCAATGTATTGAAAATACCACAAGCATATCCATTATCGACCCCCCGCGACAGGCAAAGTGTTAAAATCTTTAACATCAATTTTACATACAATGTGTTTAGGGATTATCATCGCGGTGTGTTTTGTAAAGAACAGATAAACGGTGTCAAATATACCATATACCATCCAATTAATAAACTAATAATGGGCCGTCTGTCAATATCGATTCTTTTAAGCACATTTTAAACTAAAGGTGCGTGTACCTACGGTCATTTCGGGTCATTTGTTATCTTCAGTTTTTATTGTTATTTTTAATAGATAATTATCTATAGATAAAAAAACTAACAATGTATTAGATTTAAATCTTGGAATGCTCGGTGTTTGTTAAGGCTATGTAATTAATTAGGCAAGCATGGTTTGGTCAAGTATAAAGAGTCACGTAATTTGATAACCGCACTCTAGAACAGTGCGGCACAATCTGTTTCGTCCGTATTTTAACCACATACAATTATGTTTACCATATGAGAAATATAAAAGGGTACTAAACTTTTTGATATATGTGTACAACAATAGTTTAGGTACTTTAATAAACTGCATATGTGCATATACATGTACTCGTGTAATTTTTTTCATATGTGTAAGTTTTCGTTACTTTTATGTGTATATTTAACAATTTTACATGTGTATGTTTAACAATTTTATATGTGTACCTATTGGTAACTTTATATGAGTATGATTCGGTTACTTTTTATGTGTACAATTTCGTAATATTTTATGTAAATGTATTTGATCAATTTGTATTTGTTGATATGTTTAAATATGTATGTAGTTACTTCATATTTGCAGATATTAGTAAGTCTATCTGTCAATTTAGTACTACATATGTTTGAATAATTTCATATTTGTATATGTCACTATTTTCATCTTGGAGAGGTTTCAGCTCTTTTTCTACAGTTACTGACTAGGATAGTTTTCAGTTCTCTTTCTGTAGCGATTGACTTGAAGAGAGGTTTCAGCTCTTTTTCTACAGCGATTGATTGGGATAGTTTTCAGCTCTATTTATATAGTGATTGACTTGGAGAGAGTTTTCGGCTCTTTTTTCTATAGCGATGGACTGGGATAGTTTTCGGCTCTCTTTCTATAGTTATTGACTTGGAGAGAGTTTTCGGCTCTTTTTTCTATAGCGATGGACTGGGATAGTTTTCAGTTCTCTTTCTGTAGCGATTGACTTGAAGAGAGGTTACAGCTCTTTTTCTATAGCGATTGACTTGGATAGTTTTCAGCTCTCTTTCTATATTGACTGACATGGAAAGACTTCTCGGCTCTTTTTTCTATAGCAATTGACTGGGATAGATTTCAGCTCTTTTCCTATAGCGGTTGACTTGGATGCACGAACTTTCAGACTGAAATTTTTAGGATGGTGTTTGGATAAAATGTGTGTAGCTTACCTGGAGACGCATGCGCATTAAAGAAAGTGAACAACAATGACAGTGTCATGTCTAACAAATTTCTAACCTGATTTGTCAGAAAAGTAGGTTGACCGTAACGAGGCAGAAATCTTACATTCTTACATACAATCTTACAAGTATTCAAGTATCCCAAAGAACTACAAGTATATAATAGCGCATGTTTGTAGTAGGACTTATATAAATGTAAATATTTGTGCAAAACGATTATTTTGGACTTTTTGGATCATTTCCCCATGTCAAGTACTTTACACTAAGTTGTGGTTAATAATAATCCGGTGTCAGTTACTGATTGTCATGTCGAGTTCGAAAAGATAACATGTATGTACACTCGTATACGGTCTCCATAGTTGATGTATATACTCGTATACCGTCTTCATAGTTGATGTGATCACTCGTATACTGTCTTCATAGTTTATGTGTGCACTCGTATACGGTCTCTCCATAGTAGATTTGCACAATCGTATACCGTCTTCCTAATTGATGTACTTATCGTATACAGTCTCCATAGTTGATGTGTACACTCGTATACAGTCTCCAAAGTTGAAGTGTACACTCGTATACAGTCTCCATAGTTTATGTGTAAACTCGTATACGGTCTCCATAGTTGATATGTACACTCGTATACGGTATCCATAGTTCATGTTTACACTCATATACTGTCTTCATAGTTGATGTGTACACTCGTAAACGGTCTCCATAGTTGATATGTACATTCGTTTACTGTCTCAATAGTTGATGTGTACACTAGTATACAGTCTCCATAGTTGATGTGTACACTCGTAAACTGTCATCACAGTTAATGTGTGCACTCGTATACGGTCTCCATATTTAATGTACACTCATATGTTGTCTCCATAGTTGATGTGTGCACTCGTATACGGTCTCCATAGTTGATGTATACACTCGTATACAGTCTCCATAGTTGATATGTACACTCGTATACGGTCTCCATAGTTGATGTGTACACTCGTATACGCTTTCCATAGTTGATGTGTACACTAGTATACTGTCTTCATAGTTGATGCGAATACTCGTATACTGTCTTCAAAGTCGATGTGTACACTCGTATACTGTCTTCAGAGTTGATGTGTACACGGGTCTACTGTATTTATAGTTAATGAGTTAACTCGTATACTAGATTTTTAGTACCTGTGTACACTCGTATACGGTCACCATAGTTGATGTGTACACTCGTATACTGTCTCCCTACTTGATGTACACACTCGTATACAGTCTCGATCAAATCTTTAACCTTCCCAATACTTTTTCTTCGGTTTTGAATCAGTATTGTACAAGTAAGCAAATTTAATTTCTATTGGCTGGTGTGATTCATATAACAGCGACGACTACGACGGCAACGTGTATTTGTCTGGTGTATATAGTCTCCATAGTTGATGTGTACACTCGTATACAGTCTCCATAGTTAATGTGTACACTCGTATACAGTCTCCATAGTTGATGTGTACTCTCGTTTACAGTCTCCATAATTGATGTGTAAACTCGTATAGGTCTCCATAGTTGATATGTACACTCGTATACGGTATCCATAGTTAATGTGTACACTCGTATACAGTCTCCATAGTTAATGTGTACATTCGTAAACAGTCTACATAGTTGATGTGTACACTCGTATACAGTCTCAATAGTTGATGTGTAAAATCGTATAGGTCTCCATAGTTGATATGTACACTCGTATACGGTCTCCATAGTTCATGTTTACACTCATATAATGTCTTCAAAGTTCTTGTGAACACTCTTATACTGTCGCCATAGTTGATGTGTACACTCGTATACGGTCTCCATAGTTGAAATGTGCATTCCTTTACTGTCTCCATAGTTGATGTGTACACTCATATACAGTCTCTATAGTTGATATGTGCACTCGTATACTGTCTTCATAGTTGATGTGTACACACGTATACTGTATTTTTAGTTGATGTGTACACTCATATACGGTCTCCATAGTTGATGTGTATTCTCGTATACTGTATTCATAGTTGATGAATACACTCGTATACGTTCTCCATTGTTGATATGTACACTCGCATATTATATTTTTAGTTGATGTGTACACTCATATACGGTCTCCATAGCTGATGTGTATTTTCGTATACTGTCTTCATAGTTGATGTGTACACTCGTATACTGTCTTTTTATTGATGTGTATTCTCGTATACTGTGTACACTCGTATACTGTCTTCATAGTTGTTGTGTACACTCGTATACTGCCTTTTTAGTTAATGTGTAGACTCATATACAGTCTCCATAGTTGATTTGTGCACTCATATACGGTCTTCATACTTAATGTGTATTCTCGTATACTGTTTTTTAGTTGATGTGTACACTCGTATACTGTATTTTTAGTTGATGTGTACACTCGTATACTTTCTTCATAGTTGATGCGTACACTCGTATACTGTCTTTTTATTGATGTGTATTTTCGTATACTGTGTACACTCGTATACTGTCTTCATAGCTGTTGTGTACACTCGTATACTGCCTTTTTAGTTGATGTGTAGACTCGTATACAGTCTTCATAGTTGATGCATACACTCGTATACTGTCTTTTTATTGATGTGTATCCTCGTATACAGCCTTTTTAGATAATGTGTAGACTCATATACGGTCTCCATAGTTGATTTGTGCACTCATATACGGTCTTCATAGTTGATGTGTATTCTCGTATACTGTATTTTAGTTGATGTGTACACTCGTATACTGTATTTTTAGTTGATGTGTACACTCGTATACTTTCTTCATAGTTGATGTGTACACTCGTATACTGTCTTTTTATTGATGTGTATTCTCGTATACTGTGTACACTCGTATACTGTCTTCATAGTTGTTGTGTACACTCGTATACTGCCTTTTTAATCGATGTGTAGACTCATATACGGTCTCCATAGTTGATGTGTATTCTCGTATACTGTCTTTTTAGTTGATGTGTATTCTCGTATACTGTATTGTTAGTTGATGTATACACTCGTAGACTGTCTTCATAGTTGATGTGTACACTTGTATACTGTATTTTTATTGATGTGTTTTCTCGTATACTGTATTTTTAGTTGATGTGTACACTCGTATACTGTCTTCATAGTTGATGTGTACACTCGTATACTGTCTTCACTTGATGTGTACACTCATATAATGTCTTCATAGTTGATATAAAAGCGATCATAGAAAATAATCAATAATCTTTTCTCAAACTCAATTTAAAAGGACACACGGCAATTTTTTATTCATGTTTACTCATTTTCACACAACATATCAGTACTTACGCCTATGGACGTAAATAGTGCATTAATTACGGAGATATTAATCTACACGTGTATCTCTCTGAAACAGCGTATTTGAGATAACATATGCACATTTTTATGAAACTAGTGGTGACATGGTAGTTTAATATGAAGCTTTTTTATAAAAACTTTAAATGACTTATATTTTTCTATAAATTTAAGTCTTTTATAATTTTGTTTTGGTCGATTACGAAGAAAGCTCAAAGCTTATAAGAATCCTTCTCGGGTCCGCTTCCTGTGGAGATATGAATGTTGTTTTTAATAGCCATCAGATCGACCTGTGGATCGAACCTGCAACCTCTGACGTGAGTGGTCCCCACTAAATTCACTACGCTAACGTTCAGCTTTCATAACTTGTGTTTTTACCTATTTATTTTCGAAGAAACTTCAAAGCTAAATAAATGTGAATTGCTCTTTGGTTTGCATTCTGGGTAGAACCAGCACGAAGTGTTGTGTTATGAGAGGCATCGGGTCGAGCTGGGGATCGAACCCATAACCGCTGATGTGAGTGGCCAACACTCTATCCACTACACTACCGCTCAGTTTAAAGTTAAAGATAACACGTGTTTAAATGTTTAAACACCCACGTTCGTTTTATTCAAGTGATATTAAATATCAAGATCACGTTTATGAATCTGCCGTCTTGATGTAGTTTCAATTCAAAAGTGATTTGCACTTTTTAAAATCGTTTCTTGTAAACTCGTCTATTGAAGTGTAAATATACGAACGATCATATAGAGCATTGCAGACGCTCTCCGGACCAACGGCGAGAAATCAAATTGAAATTGTTCAATGCATATTTAACACAAATAATTTTTAATTGAAAATAAAAACAGACCTACACACAAAATCAATTTTATAAATAGATAATACATCAACTTTCGTATTTGGTATTCATATCTACGTTGTTGAACGTTCTGGTTTGGAGATCATACATTTATAGATATGAGACATACTGTTATTTGATTGAAATTATATCGTCATACACAATCTGACAGGTTTTATGATTCATAAATATTTTATTAAAAGAAACACAAATAATGCAATAGTAGTAGGTGTTCCTGAAAAAGTAGTAGTAGTAGTAGAAATAGTTGTAGTAGTTGTACCAGCAAAGGTAGTAGTAGTAGTTGTTGTACCAGTAAAAGTAGTAGTAGTAGTAGTTGTACCAGTAAATGTAGTGGTAGTAGTTATTGTACCAGTAAAAGTAGTAGTAATAGTAATAGTAGTAGTAGTAGTAGTAGTAATAGTAGTAGTAGTAGTAGTAATAGTAGTAGTAGTAGTAGTAGTAGTAGTAGTAGTAGTAGTAGTAGTAGAAGTAGAAGTAGAAGTAATAGAAATATTAGTTGTACCAGTAAATGTAGTAGTAGTAGTAGTAGTAGTAGTAATAGTAGTAGTGGTGGTGGTGGTGGTGATGGTATTAGTAGTAGTTGTTGTAATAATAGTAGTAGTAGTAGTAGTAGTAGTAGTAGTAGTAGCAGTGGTGGTGGTGGCATAAGAAGTAGTAATTGTAGTAGTAGTAGTAGTAGTAGTAGTAGTAGTAGTAGTAGTAGAAGTAGAAGTAGAAGTAATAGAAATATTAGTTGTACCAGTAAATGTAGTAGTAGTAGTAGTAGTAGTAGTAGTAATAGTAGTAGTGGTGGTGGTGGTGGTGGTGGTGGTATAAGTAGTAGTTGTTGTAATAATAGTAGTAGTAGTAGTAGTAGCAGTGGTGGTGGTGGCAAAAGAAGTAGTAATTGTAGTAGTAGTAGTAGTAGTAGTAGTAGTAGTAGTAGTAGTAGTAGTAGTAGTAGTAGTAGTAGTAGAAGTAGTAGTAGTAGTAGTAGTAGTACTATAACTAGTAGTTGTAGTAGTAGTAATTGTACTAGTAGTAGTACTATAAGTAGTAGTAGTAGTAGTAGTAGTAATTGTACTAGTAAAAGTAGTAGTAGTAGATGTTGTTGTACCAGTAAATGTAGTAGTAGTAGAAAGAGTAGTAGTAGTTGTACCAGTAAAAGTAGTAGTAGTAGTAGTAGTAGTAGTAGTAGTAGTAGTAGTAGTAGTAGTAGTATTAGTAGTAGTAGTAGTAGTAGAAGTAGTAGTAGTAGTAGTAGTAGAAGTAGTAGTATTAGTAGAAGTAGTAGTTGTATCAGTAAAAGTAGTAGTAGTAGTAGTAGTAGTAGTAGTAGTAGTAGTAGTAGTAGTAGAAGTAGTAGTAGTAGTAGTAGTAGTAGTAGTAGTAGTAGTAGTAGTAGTAGTAGTAGTAGTGTTGATGGTGGTTGTAGTAGTAGTAGTAGTAGTAGTAGAAATAGTAGTGGTAGTAATAGTTGTAGTGACAGTAGTAGTAGTAGTAGTAGTAGTAGTAGTAGTAGTAGTAGTAGTAGTAGTAGTAGTAGTAGAAGTAGTAGAAGTAGTAGTAGTAGTAATAGTAGTAGTACAGTGTAGTAGTAGTAGTAGTAGTAGTAGTAGTAGTAGTAGTAGTAGTAGTAGTAGTAGTAGTAGTAGTAGTGGTATTGGTAGTAGTAGTAGCAGTAGTTTTAGTGGTAGTTTTAGTTGTAGTGACAGTAGTAGAAAGTCGACACACTTAGTGACATCAAATTGTTCTGAACACAAGCCAAAAATGTGTATTGAAAATGCTGATATGGGTGAAATACTGATTTTGTTTTCATTCTCCTGACTAACTCTAACAAGTATAACCGGCCATGTGCTCGTCGGTTGGACAAATGTAGATGTGGGAGACAGTGCCAGTTTCAAATGTTCCAGGCTATACCTGTATATGGCGTCCAGTTTTAATGGTTGTAATGATGGAGGAATCTCAGAATATAAATTATAGTGTATCCCAGAACCTGATATCTCCCGAATCAGGTTTATTAACCTCATATGGAAAAAGCAGGGAATGCTATGCCTGTCCCACAATTCATAGCAATTGAACGCTTACTAAATTATGACGTCGTTCAAACTTTCCCTGAAGCAACTGACCAATCAGCGTGCTTATGACAATTGCTATTCAACGGACCGAATCAGGAGAGCTTGGTTCGTTTTGCAGACTACAGAATATATATATTCTTTATTTTCTCTAAAATCGGAGAGCAGTATACAAAACATTACATAAAGAACATTTTACAATTGATAATGAGCAACACATGTCATACAATACATGAATAAATCGTTATAACATACTCTTAGATTGAAGCATTCGAATTTAATACTTTACATTACGCATTCACAGACACACACAGACTGGCAAACAATCACTCGCGCACACGCACACGCATTTACAGAAACACAAACATGGGTTTGATCGTGAATAGGTAATAGACAGACTGACACACAAATAAACTAAAGCACCATCATAAAGATTAGTTTTGTCAAATCTTCAGAAGAATTATGAATCCGTAATTAAAGAAAATCTTATCGAAACAAAAAGCGGGAAGAGCGAGGTCCGGTGCTCCCATTAACCAGGTTTAAGCCTCCCAGAGACGGTTATGCTACTGGCCGTTCCAAGGCGGTCACCCCTGACAACAGCGGGAAGAGCGAGGCCCCGTGCTCCCGTTAACCAGGTTTAACCTCCTAGTGGCGGTTATGTTACTGGCCATCCAATCGCAGTCACCCCAACAACAGCGGGAAGAGCAAGGTCTGGTACTCCCGTTAACCATGTTTAAGCCTCCCAGTGGCGGTTATGCTACTAACTGTCCCAAGGCGGTCACCGCTGACAACAGCGGGAAGAGCGAGGTCCAGTGCTCCTGTTAACCAGGTTTAAGCTTCCCGGTGGCGGTTATGCTACTGGCCGTTCCAAAGCGGTCACCCCTGACAACAGCAGGAAGAGTGAGGTCCCGTGCTCCCGTTAACCAAGTTTAACCTCCTAGTGGCGGTTATGATACTGACCGTCCCAAGGCGGTCACCCTTGACAACAGCGGGAAGAGCGGGGTTCGGTCCTCCCGTTAACCAGGTTTAAGCCTCTCAGTGACGGTTATGCTACTGGCCGTTCCAAGGCGGTTACCTCTGACAAAAGCGGGAAGAGCGAGGTCCGGTGCTCCTGTTAACGAGGTTTAAGCCTCTCAGTGGCGGTTATACTACTGGCCATCCCAAGGCGGTCACCCCTGACAACAGCGGGAAGAGCGAGGTCCCGTGCTCCGTTAACCAAGTTTAACCTCCTAGTGGCGGTTATACTACTGGCCATCCCAAGGCGGTCAACCCTGACAACAGCTGGAATAGCGAGGTCCGGTGCTCCCGTTTACCAAGTTTAACCTCCTAGTGGCGGTTATGCTACTGACCGTCCCAAGGCGGTCACCCCTGACAACAGCGGGAAGAGCGAGGTCCAGTGCTCCCGTTAATTAAGTTTAACCTCCTAGTGGCGGTTATGCTACTGACCGTCCCAAGGCGGACACCCCTGACAACAGCGGGAAGAGCGAGGTCTGGTGCTCCCGTTAGCCAAGTTTAAGCCTCCAAGTGGCTGTTATACTACTGACCGTCTCAACGCGGTCCCCCCTGACAACATCGGGAAGAGTGAGGTCCCGTGCTCCCGTTAAGCAAGTTTAAGCCTGCAAGTGGCGGTTATGCTACTGACTGTCCCAAGGCGGTCACCCCTGACAACACGTTTGGCGTGTTCGGCAATGTTCGACACTCCCTCATTATTTTGAAAGTAGTTTCTATTAACTTCTTAACTTTTAAATGGATACCAAACTATAAATTTAAGAACACCTACTGTAATTCTTAAATTATAGTTTTACAACTTTACTACACTTTAATAGTTACAACCAACGTGCATTTATAGCTACTTAAAGTTGTTTTTTTTATTACCGAATATTGATAGTAATGAATAGCTTCGTCAAATATGTAAACTCAATCAGATATACTTAATAATTAAACAACTGCAATAAATGACGAACCGCCATGGTGTGTGTAAAGTACTATACTCGAATAGAACACAGCACTTTAAAGACTCTCGTTTCGTTTGAACAAATTATACACCACTTTAAACCCTCTCAAATGAATGGCATTTAAACCATAAAAGTAGTTGTTATGCTGATATATGCACATTTAAATATATTTTATTGCATTAGCACTGCGAGGAATGTACTACTTTACATTATTTAGACAAATGGACGACGGGCGACCCCTGCTGTGTATTCATACACACTAGATTTAATATTAAGAGATAAATTTCATCTTGAGAATAAAACGAAAATTAATTCACAATTTTCTTGTTTTTCTTACCACCAGGGAAATAGAGCTAAGTTGAAAGGTTGCTCAGATAGTGTAGCTAACAGGCCGATTAATATCAGGGTCTCTTATTTATTTTTACCTTGTTTTATTATCAGGTCTGTCGTCAGCTATAGAGTACGGTATTGTGTACAGTAAATGTAAATAAATAAACCCATTTCAGACAGTTTCGTTCCATTATTCCTCTGTTAATATTGAAGATTAATTTCTATATCGTTATACAGCAACTATTGAACGGAAACTTCAAATTCACGAAGAGTTGATCTATATGCTGTATTGATCATGACGGCTTTTAAATTCGTTGAAAGCTAGATCTCCAAGCCTGGTCTGTATGTTCATTCAATGTGACACGCTGTGCTATATCAAAAACAAACACATCTTTTCTAAAGGATAGGAATACAGGTACTGGATCGTTACGAACTGGTGATGAAGTATTGTGTCGTACTACAGCGAGTCGACACCATCCCGGATAGCAGAGATAATTAATAAAGAAACAAATGAATCGGACGACGTTTATGGATTAAAAGGACGTCTAACGTCTTATATTTGATCTAACTGTGTCAAAATCTAAATAAAAAACAGAAATTGAAAAGTACATAATTATAAATAGAACAACACTTTAAATTAACTGAACGATCATCACAGAACTCAGAAATGACAATGTGTTAAGTATCTATAGACTAACACGTGTGGTTTGTATTTATGTATACAGGTAATACAGATGGTGATTAAAATGTCAGTGTTCGTCGATCTACGGGAGAAATTACTTTATTGGTAAAATGAATTTTATGGTAATTGTAAAGAGTAAGATTTTAAATCACGAACGTTTGAAAGTGGCCGAGTACTTCGCGGGATTTTGAATTGTGTGCAAGTTGTATAAGGAAACGGCGGTATTCAGATAAAAAAAAACAAAGTTGAAGAACAGTCGAAATAGAGAGTCATGCTGCTTGATCAAACAATTATTGATATTAAAAACAAACAAAAAACAAGTGGATAATAAACAGCAGCGAGTTGAACAAATGAAAGAAAAATCGAAAATGTTGATCAGCTCATGTTTTGTCAATAAGTTTTAGATAGAAGCAATTAAGGTCTTGATTAACAGAATCAACAATTATATAATGAGAGATATACTTACGCGACAATATGAATTGATTTTTTCGTGTGTGTGTGGTTTTTTTTTCTTCAAAAGTACAAATATATTTATCAAGATCGTTACAATCTATAGCAAACTTAGTTTTTTACATTAGACTTTCTGATATGTGATACAAAATGAACTAACTGAACAATCGTCTGATGCGAATAAAGTAAGTTTACACCTAATTTACGTATCGATTAAACGTTTCGACCATAAAATAAGGAAAAGGATTTTTTTTATATCAAGGTGCATTCAGTGCTTCTGAAATTGTTGGATTATTAAGTCAACTTACAAATATACATAAACTACAGGGATTATATCCGGGTTTTTACGTCTGCTTCTCGGTAAATGGTATTTGCGTTCATATTTACATAGTGCATATATTTAATTAGCATGATATAGAATACTTTACCAATATTTTGCGATTATCAATTTAATCAATTTATAAATTTATTCAAGTATCGTCTGATGTTTTTGTTCATCACAAATATAAAATATTGGCATATTGTTACGGTTCCCATTACAATCATTCGTGTATATCAAAAGCTTTATTGACGAGTTTTAATCATCCTAACAAAACTTTAATTCTTTTTAAAGACGGGGTACACAACCTTTGACAATTTGCCAAAATATCGATGATTTTATAGCAAGCCTTAGATTATTTATGATGAATTCGCGATTGGTTTATAATTTAAACTTATTAGGGCATTTAAAGCGCGTTTTGAAATATTGACAACTTTGTAATATCGGTTATAGACTTTATTTTGGCGAGTTGGACAGATTTTTAAAGATTATCTGGCCAATAATCCGATCTATAATCATTTGTTCATATTCAGCTACTAATGGTACAGTTAAAAGCCGGGCTTGCCCGTAAACGTCATTCTGAATAACGGTACTTTAAACGGGATCGGACAAGAGGATCAGTTGTACATACCATGTACGGTGTGTTATAACGAAACTAGATAGGTAACAGAAATAAGGTTGAAAAGGAAAGGTTGTCTGTGTATACCTGCCTGTGGATATAAGTGATAATTATGTATGGATATATTGAAAATTTAATTTCACCATTTGTAGTTAGATGGATCAATGGTTGACGTTAAGAAGATAGCCACAGTGGAAGAGTTGTTCAAAGGCCGGGGACAGAGAAATTATAGATTTACGATCTATTGATCCGCTACTAAAGACGACAAAAAGGTCTTTAAGTTTTATTGGACATTCGTGAACATTGGAAATATGTGAGTGTGTGGCTGTGGGGTTTACCGAACTAATAAAGTTACATGAAAACGAACAAGTATATTTATCGAAATCGATGCTTGTTGGTCGTTATACACCATATCAACCTAGATTTGTTTACACGCAATATTACAGCTGGGTTAGGGATATTTACCTAAGTCATCTCAATACAGAGGGGTGTTTCGAAATTGGTAAAACGTGTCATCTAGCAAATTTGTAAGTTGACAATCATCTTAAAAAGAAAATCGAAATTTGATTTGACCACGCGCTTGTAAATGTCACATTAAAGGTATGCTTAATAATAAGGAAATATTTGTGATATTCCTAATGGATTATTAATGTATTGTGCATACACTATTTGCACTATGACAGCATAAAGGAATATAAATTTAATCCTTTTCAAGTTTTGCACTTTCGACCTATTTTTTTATCGGAAATAACACCTGCGTGTCTTTAACGAATATTTATTAAACTTCAACATATGTATTGAAATGGTTTAAGTGATTTTGCAAATTAAATTCATATTCACAGTCACTATTCTCATGTACCAAAAAGCAATAACGTGTTTGTTACAAAGTAGTTTGGATTATAATCTGCATTTTGTGTAACTTCTATTGAGATAGCGAAGTTCTATTGCTATGGATTAATATGAATGGGCTGGACGTCAATCCACCGGAGTCATTTGATGATAATAATAATGGGGTTACTGTACCAAAACCGACAACCGCTATCTCTGAAAGCGAAATAGATAATCTAGATTTGAAAGAAAACGAGGTTGCTTCAATCTTTGAGCATCAGAAGACGAATCAAGAACGCTCCCCGTCTTGTCAGCTACATAACGGATCTGCAGTCAGCATGGCTGATAACAACACAACCACTTGCGTACCGTCACAACGAAAACTCCCAATACCAAACACTGCTGCCAATGCAAACTCCAATTTGAAAGGAATACTGATAAAGCCAAAACGAATACTCCCTGCACAGCCTGATAGTTCGAAAGTGAAAAGAACTGTTCAGGAGAATGGTTCGCAATATAAAACGACTGAGAGAGCAGACGACAATCCGCACGCTGGATTAAATCAGACGAGTGAAAGTGTTAACGATAGTGATGACTCATCTAGAAAGTTAAACATTCCCAAACTAGATATAGACGTAGACAGATTAAAGTCATATTTTCAGACGCATAAAAATGATGTGGGTAGGCGGTATACGGATTTTAATGGGAAAGACATTCAAAGCGGCATCATTGAAGGTGAAAATTCAACATCCGTAAGGCCGCAAAGCGAATGTGGGAACGCTCCACATTTGTGTTTAACACGCGAAAACACTCTTTACAACTTCAGTCCGGATGGATTATCTAAAGTTAGAGAATGGTGCTCGCCAAGTGAAATGAACAAAATGGCAACTAAAATGGCCACTGATAGTTCGGTAAAAAAATGTTTGGAACGAGGTATCAGGTCCCCGTCTCCAAAAAGTAACACCACGTGGGACAGGTCTAGTTCAGGGTACAGTAGTGACGAAAGACCGGACCCCAAATCCCCACCCCTTATTCATAGTGCTTGTGTAAGTTCTAAAGCTGAAACAGATATTGTAGACGATGACGGTGTTTCTATGGTGACTGATAAATCTAGCTGCAATCACACACAAACTAATGAAACGTGTCACAAAGACAGTAATAACGTTAAAATAACTTGTAAAAATAACGACGAACATTGTGTTTATGACGACTTGGCTCGTTCTAAAGAAGAAGGGAATTCGAATTTAAATGTATCGAACCAAACTACAGACGCTGGTGAAACAATTAATCAAAGTGTAAACTTGCAGTTGGAAAGTACAGCAATGATTAAACAAAACACGCGGCGTCCTGCATGGTCACCGCTTTCAAATATGTCGTCTGCGAGTGGTAGAATTCAGTATAGGAAATCTGGAAGTGAATCTATGATTAGTTTAAGACATCCGAGCAGACAGGGTCAGGTGGACTCGAATTTTGACGGCTTGGAGGTGTGTGGTAAATCTTATCCACAAACTCCTTCAGCGTTCAAATCGGACTTGGAAGTTGCAAAACTTGATAGTGTGAGTAGACCCGAAACGTCGTCTCCATCAGTATTTGCACCCATAGAGAGACAAGTTCCAAATCTGGAGCTTGGGAACGAAGTGCCAAAAAATGCATCGAATGGACAAGAGTCTGCCGTAAAACTAAGAAATTTTCGACAACAGTTTGCAGTTTGCGGCAGTCCTAGGGATATTAAAAATCTTACTCTTAACTTGAATGGTAAGTGTCTTACTGTATTCACGATTTCAAAAAAAAAATATTATTATATAATATTGCTCTCCTTCATCAATGTTCATAGAGAAATTACATATCGTTTTTCCCATTAATTGACTCGGAGTTAATTATCAGACATAATATTATGTGTTGTACTATTACTTCCACCTGATAATTACCCGCTCTTTTCATTTCCATTAAAATTAAAAAATGCTTAGTTTATACCGCTGCAGTTAAGCATAAACAATAGAGAATGGTTTAAAACAGGATCGGTTCCAGCAACATGGACTTGTATTGTACCATCTGTTTACACTTGTTCAAGCTAATCTCCTCCGTGAATAAAGCACTTGTTCTTCAACGTGCAAAGTCTTTTTGTCAACATTAAGCTCTGAATTATCAGATTAGAATATGCAAGCTTATTCACACGCAATTTCCACGACATCGCTTGACAAGTATCGGCCATAAAGTAGACAGCGAGAAGTGGTCATTGGTTTCAGTTTCTGGTGACTTTTATAGTTGTTATACGATGTGATGATAAGACAAGCAAGGTGCCTATGCAGTAAGCTACTTTCTAAGTGTAATGAATGGTTTCATTGCTCTATTATATACTAAAGGAAATTTTGGCAATTAAAGTTTTTACAGGTATATGTATAGTAATTTTAAGAAAGTGTGTTCCATGTATCTTTATATCCTATAGCTCTTTCTCGAATATATGTGACTTCCTGCATGGAAAGAAGCAAACATGACGAAATCATTAATTACCTTGTACATTCAAAGCAGGCTGACTTATCTATTTAAAGAAATGGGCGGAAGCTAAAATTTATATTTTTTAAAAGTCTTCTTATTTTGATAGTGATCTCTGATAAAAGCTCCCTTGGAGGCACTGAACGTAAAAACAAGGCAATAGAAGATTCAGTTGTATTAAATATTTTCATGATGGTTAATGGACCATGAAACACCAGTCATGCCAATCCCCTCCCACCTCTCCCCACTCCCCCCCCCCCCCCCCGCCCCCCCGCCCTTTACCGGCTTACACGGTGGTCTATTCTCAAACAACATTGAATTAGCTTCATGACTTGAAGAAGGAATAAGAAATAATAAAACTTAGTCAAAGCACAGGGAGTCCTTTTACGAATGCCACACGGCACGTAAGACAGCTGTTGTCAAGGGTACATGGACATTGGTTCATATATGCAGTTATCAATCATAAAATTTCATTTATTTTTCAACCGCGTTCGGTCAATAAGCATTGATTTTTTTTATTTGGATTATAGAACGGTCACCTCATCCTTTACCTGTAAGCATCTTAAATCTCAAAATCAGCAGCGTAGATTTATAGATGGCATTTTCTAAATAAATAAACTTAAACCTATATACCAACAGAACGCCAACCATGAACAAACAAGGCTTCGTCACTAAGGTCATTTCCCCTTTTAGTCGAAGCGCTTTACCTCATTGAAAAAATTTCAAAATGGTTTGGAATTAAAAACTAAAAGTAATTATACAAACATTAGGTTAACTCTTGCCCTAGAAATATATAATGATTTAACATACATCTTGTGGGTTATTTAAGAGGTATTGACACGTCAAAGAGGTCACGCATATATATTAGTATGCTATGTATACTGTATATTGGTATATAAGAATTAAAATAACGTTTCTGACCTTGGTAAGGAATCTTTACATTCTGATAACGTATTCAATGAAATGTTTAACTTATACAATCTATTGAAAGAATCAGAACGTATCTAAGAAGGCTATCGGGTTTTGTTTTTTTTTTAAAAAAAAAAGCACTTTCATCAACACTGGTAGAGGTGTCAGCATGACTGCCAGCATTACAATGGTCGAGGGAGGAGTATAATACAATACCCAACTATATACATGGCCTCTTGGTGTTTTTTGAAATATGTTTGTGTCGCTGTTGTTTCTGTGTCCTTTGATTACTACGTTTATGATGGACATACATGTTCTTATTTATTTTGTTCTGGTAATGATTATGTGATGGTATGACTAATAGCACCCCACATCCGGGTTATATTGTCGAAGTTCAAGGTTACACGTGTGATCTTTATTAACGTTGTAAGATATATTTACACGCTGTTTTCTCCCTCGACCATTGTAATGCTGACACATTCGTGCTTACCCTTCTCCCAGTGTTGATGAATGTGTATTTTTAAAAAAACACAGATCTTTACTTGTGGTTTTAAGTTTCAACTTTTGATTGTTAAGTACCTGTTTATCATCGATACACCGTGAACAGTTTAAACACACAATAGACAAGAATACGATAAGTGTCCATAAATAAAGGAAGATCAAATACACCATAACATACTCTTGCAAATAGTTTTTTATTAAAAGGTGAAAATTGTGAACTTTTTATACTTCATCCAGGGGCGTTCCTAGATGGGGTTTTAATATACGCCCGGGGGAGGGTGTGGGAAGGTGTTGTCCCTTCCTACTTGCGGGGGATTGGGGTCCTCCCCCGAGATTTTTTTTCTTTAGTAGAACTGCAAATGAGAAGTTTAACACGGACTGTGAAGACATTCAAATTGTACGAAATTAGCACAAACCCCTTACCCCATACCCCCAAATTCATTTTTTAACCTTTTTTTATTTTCCTCATTCAGCTCCGAGTTCTATAGGAGCATGCCTAGAAACGCTCCTGCCATGTACAATTGGTCTAAATAGACTACTTTCCTCTCGGCACTGCGGTCCAAAGTTCAAACCCAGTTTTGCCACCATATTTGAAGCTCCTTGCTGTAAGACGGTGGTTCTACTCAGATTTACGTGTAGCGTCAGAGGTCTTTCTCCACCAAAAAAACTTCCATAAAATCGTTTGATGGACGGATGACATATACAATCGATAAAACCTATTGTTTGTTGAAAATTACCTTAAACCAAATTAAAAAAAATTGATATTTAAATGTATAAATTACTTAATATTTAAAATCCTCCAAATCAATGGTGTCTTGTATGGCGGATACGTTTTTAAACGTTTGATATTTTCTTGATATATAACTGATAGACTGAATTAACGTGGGGTAATGCAATTAATTTTATATTCAAGTAACCGTGTACGATAAAATATTCAAATAAATATATTCAAGAGTTTAAGGGCTTCCTTTACAACCAGTGTTATCGGTCTTTGGCCTCTATTTATATTTATTCAAACATTTCAAGTAGCAATTAATAATGACTTGTAAACGAGGGAAATTTGACTGTGGCTTTGGGTATGAGCATTTATATGCGAAATGTGTTTTAAGCGTATATTCAATTTTGGATTTTGTTTCAATACAAATTGCATTGTATGAACATGTATTTACTAAAACCGTTTTGCAGACATTTCGTTTACATTACTTGTAGATTAATAAATAATTGTTTAAATTGAGTTCAACCTGAACTTCAAAATGACTACCAAAAACGAAGCAGTCTCCTATTACACGCAAACATTTTCATATTAATAAAATGAAATTGTATATTTGTTTTAAAAACGGGTTTTAACCAAGTTCAAGGTTTTGATTTTAACTTATTCATTTTACTTCGATTGCGAAAAAAAGTTATTACAACTAAATCAAACTCAAAGTCTTCCTGGGTAGAACCAGTACTAAGCATATATGCAGATATCGTGTCTTGCTCAATTACAACACACGTGGTTGTGGTGGAGGATCGAACCAACGACCCTCCGAATCTGAGTTCGATGCTCAACCACTGAGCCACTCGCTCCACACTTTTAGGTAATCTCTTTTTCAAAACCTGCCTCTAATGAAGTGAAAATGTTTTTTACAATATTAATGTTCGTATTTCAATTCAGTTATTGCAACCAAAAGAGACATAATCCTCGCCTTTCTGAGGCATCTATCGGCAAATGAGACTTTTATCAATTATTTACGTAGGGTATTTATCTTCGGTCTACTAGTTCCACGACGTATTATCTTCCATTTCTGAATGGAGCCTGTTGTGGAGCACGGGGCGAGTGTTATCGGAGAAGATGTCTGGCTGTCACTAAAGAAAGCCTAGTTTCTGGCTACATATTATTATTTTTTATTATTAATAGTAGTAGTTTTATTATTATTATTATTATCATTATTTTTTATCATAATCATAATCACAATCACAATCACAATCACAATCACAACCACAACCACAACCACAACCACAATCACAATCACAATCACAATCACAATCACAATCACAATCATAATCATAATCATAATCATAATCATAATCATAATCATCGTCATCGTCATCGTCATCGTCATCATCATTATCATCATCGGATGAAATACACAATCTATCTGACTAAATTATCACAAGAAAAAATGTACATACAATATAATACAAATGATATAACATATAAAACAGTGTAAGTTTTCTAACAAAATACTGCATATCTGATTAAAATGATTTCAGTAACAATATATATAAAAAGCAAAATTACTTGATTAATTTAAGTAATTCAGTAAAGTGAAAATGATTTTAAAAAGCTTTAAATTTAGTCAATGTACTGGCATCCCTGATGTTGCCAGGAAGAGAATTCCTTAAGTTGGGCGCAGCAAACATGAAGCTTCACAAGGGGTTTCGTGGCATTACTGGTTAGGTACCGTCTGATATGACGGACATTGGCACGTCCCCTACATATGTCTGAAGCGGCTCTATCTTTATTATACAATTGGGTGTCGGCGTGTATGCGTGTTTGTGATGTTGTGGTGTCTGTGTACTCTAAAAGCTACATCGTTTTTGGAATTTATTTTCTTAAATTGACATATCAATGAGAGACTATATACATAACTAAACCATTCTAATTCTTCTTTTCTTTTTTTTTTTTTTTTTTGCTATACGTGTTTGGTATCTAGTAATTGACATGGTGCAAGACACTATGTACATGTAGAAACTGGGTTACATTTTGATAAACAGTAAACGATCAAAACCTTCCCATTTGCACAATTTCAACCAAAATGTTGTTATTCAAACTAGACGTCGATTGTTACACACGATAGCCAACTAGCGCCAATCTCCTGTTTTATAACTGGATATGTTTCATATTTGTGTTCTGTCTGGCCGTTATGCTTAAATAATGATACCGTCGTAGTGCGTTTCTTTTTCTTTTTGTATTTTTTTTTCCTTTAGATCTCAATTTGTAAGTAGTTAAATGAGACTCGAAGAGAAAACTGTACACAAGATAATATTATTTACAACGGGTGTGGTGGTAAATAAATAATCGGGCAATATAAAAATTAATATATCAATCATGAAATAACATTTTTTTATGCAAAACGGTTAAATTCTGCAAACGCCTAAGCTGATTTTAATTAACCTTCACAATGAGTAAAAAAAAAGTATTTCCCTCTTACATAAGATAATTATGTAATTTAAATTCGTCTTTTTTCATCGTTTCATTAAATATTTTATCAATACTCTATTGATAACAGCAGATGAAGGAAGGCAGTATAAATAAACACATTTTATAAGCGAATTCCATGCGTGTTTGTATATACGAATATTGCTTATATTGGCAAAACTTTGGAAGGTGTGAGGTTTTAACTGCGCTTTTGAATTGACAGAGCCACGCCCAATTTATTCGATTTTTACAAAGGTAATTCGTGAGTTGGGTTTACAATTTAATGAAACTTGGGACATAACGAGCGTACCTTGGTAACATTTAAAGATGAAGTTTGTCTCTGTAATTGGACAGTCAGAACATTTCCATGGAAAAAGGTGGTCAGTAGTTAAGTTAATAGAAGACTTGAGTATTTTGCTTTTTCACATGGTTCGAACTTATATCACCAATATGAGTACACCCTATCATATATGTTTTACTTTCGATGGTTTGTAATTTTACATAGATTATACATGTCTCTCTCGGTATCTTCCTTGGTGGAACCGGTACTAAGATGTGTTTATAAAGTATCTTACTCGAGAGCACCCCCTTATATAATCATGGTGGGGTGGGGGTGGACTTACGAACCTCATATCCTCCGAAATCAGCTAACGAGAGCAATTCTTCCTTAAAACTTCAACCATGTTTATGTGCATGTTTAAATATATATATTATTATTATTATTATTATTATCATTATTATTATTGTCTATTTTGAAGAAGTGTACTCTGCCTTAATTTACTTAAAGAATTATCCTAAGTATTATGTAAACTGTTATAATAAATACTAATAAGTACGCCCTTATTATGATAAATAATAATAAGGATAATAAATAATAATAATAATAAGTAAGCCTTTTTATAATAAATAAATAATAATAAGTAAGCCTTTATTATGATAAATATTGATAAGTAAGCCTTTATTATAATAAATAATAATAAATAAGCCATTATTATAATAAATAATAATAAGTATAATAAATAATAATAAGTAAGCCTTTATTATAATAGATAATAATAAGTATAATGAATAATAATAAGTAAGTCTTGATTATAATGAATAATAATAAGTAAACCTTTATTGTTATAAATAATAATAAGTAAGCCTTTATTATAATGAATAATAATTAGTATAATAAATAATAATAATAAGTAAGCCATTATTAAAATGAAAATAAAAATATGTCAGCCTTGATTATAATGAATAATAATAAGTATAATAAATAATAATTAGTAAGCCATTATTACAATGAATAATAATAAGTAAAATAATTAATAATAAGTAAGTCTTGATTATAATGAATAATAATAAGTAAACCTTTATTGTAATAAATAATAATAAATAAATAATAAATAAAAATATGTAAGCCTTGATTATAATGAATAATAATAAGCATAATAAATAATAATTAGTAAGCCTTTATTACAATGAATAATAATAAGTATAATAAATAATAATAAGTAAGCCTTTATTATAATGAATAATAATAAGTATAATAAATAATAATAAGTAAGCCTTTATTATAATGAATAATAATAAGTATAATAAATAATTATAAGTAAGCCTTTATTAAGATGAATAATAATAAGTATAATAAATAAAAGTATGTAAGCCTTGATTATAATGAATAATAATAAGTATAATAAGTAAGCCTTGATTATAATGAATAATAATAAGTAAGCCTTTATTATAATAAATAATAAAAACTAAAGCCTTTATTATAAGAAACAATAATAAGTAAGCCTTTATTTAACAAAAGCTCTCATGTGAACATGTACATGAGGCTACCGTAATCACGTGACCTATGAAACCTAGACTCATGTTTGGGTGGAATATGGGGTTTAACTTTAGGAAGCAGTCACGATTGAAGAACGGATGAATTACTCTGTCTAAAACATGTTTGAAACATTATTTGTATTAAATATAAATCCAACCTTATCTTTAAAACAAAGCTGTTTTCAGAACTTGTTTGTGTTTTTCATAAAAAAATAAATATGTGCTCAACGAGCGACGTAGAATTCGCTGAAAGATAAGCTCACATAACACGAACGCTTTATACTAATATAGATACTAGGCACAATCCAAACATGCAAAAAAGTGACCGAAACTGTCACTACACTGGAACGGTCAGTAACCAACCAATCACAGGGTTAACAGGGGCACCCGTCCTCGCTCTTCCCGCGTAGCAACATCATCAACATGTACTCCGACCATAACAGTGCATTTGTAGCAATGTACGGATATATACTATGTATTTCTACTAATAAAGTGTATAAGTAGCTGATAAATAGTAAGGTGTTATATTCATCATAGCAATGCATTCATTTTTGTTAATAAATTGCCTTCCTTATAAACATAGATTTATCACACCAATGCAAGTTTATCAGGCGCATGACGTCATTATGTATTATTATACAGTTTGACGGGATTTCTACAATATTTAACAAAAGTTTGAGCTGATTTTCAATTTCATAAAAACTATGAATAAGAAAGCTTTACGTGATAAAGAGAATACCATATTAGTTTCTAATATTATCAACTTCATTAGGTTCGGCACAAAAAAAAGGAGTCGGCAGAGCCTCGTCTTGGCTTTTTTTCTAAGCCTCGCCTGATAAAGTTGATAATATCAGATATTCTTCTCTCTATATATTGATCTAATGAAGGTCAAATCGGTCAGTAAGCCTGTATGTTTGTCAGTCAGTCCGTGTAACAGTTTGCCATATTTAATGTGCATGTTCTAAGCAACCAAGTAATGAGTATAAGAAACAATTATGAACATGTTTGGAAGCGGGACGCAATAGAATGGACAGAGAGGTGGTCGCTCAAACTAGAGGTCGTCGTTTCTTGGTTTCGGTTTCTTAGAAATTAGTATGAACATTGGATATACATCTGACACCCGCTTTTCCATAACGTCTCTTTATAAATACGAATTAGGTACGTTTATTCTTCTATAAGATATATATCTGTATGTTTGAAAGTGTTCTTCCTGGCCAAGTGATGTACATATAAGACATCTGTGTCAGTAGCAATTAATAGTTACACTGAGGTCGTGGGCTTGAGCCCAGCTCGACGAAAACATCTCCTCAAAAAAAGCTGATGAAAGAAGGTATTTGCAATAGTCTTACTTCGACTCGGTTCTCATTTGTGCGTTTGAGGTTTTCCCAAAAAATAAAATTTCCATAAACGCATAATTATGTGTTATTTCATCAAAACTATGACATTGACAAAAACACTTTCCAACCTGTTAACTTTGACTCAGTCAGGATATGCACAACGTAACCCTGTCTTTGATAACGAGTGTCCTTTTTTCCATTTTCATTCTATAAAGAAACCCGCTAAACTGACTTAGATTTATGAATGCTATTTGATCTTTTACCAATACATAACATAATAATCTTAATAAAACGCCTTTCTTATCTCTCATATTAACGGTTAGAGAAGGTTATTAATTTGATATACGCATAAATAGGAAACCATGAGAAGTGTTTGGCTGGAATCTCTTTGAATATGTAAGTATTTATTAAATATTTGAAAAGTGCTTCATCACGTGGATGTCACTGCCAATTATGATTTATCAAAACATTTAGTGTCGCTATGATAATGTTCAAGGACCCTTCTTGTACTGTGTGTCTAGGGGTGTAACATAACGCAAATATGATTTATTATATAAAAAGTTTATGACATAAAAACATACAAACACTCTAGACCTATCCTTGTTTTCTATTTCTTGTTTTGCTTTTATCTTTATTTATTTTAGGTTTGGTACTTACATATTGTGTGCCTTTTTATATTTTAACTTAGCACTACATCGTATTATTGATTGATTGATTGATTGATTGATTGATTGATTGATTGATTGATTGATTGATTGATTGATTGACTGAATATTTAGCGTCATTTTTATGCCATCGAGGGCTAATAGACGATCACTTAACCTAACCATTGTTTCCTGGGGTTGACCAGTACTCGAGCACACCCCATCTCCGTAAGTAACTGATAACTTTCCCACTTGAATCAGTGGTGACAGACGAATGATAATGAGACGCAATGTCGTATATCAATCATCACGGAGATTTGCCGGGCGGGGATTCTAACTCACCACCCCTGGATCGATACTCAGACGCGTAACCCACTGGCCCGGCTCATCGTACTAAATATTGCGAATTATCGTATGTTGATACTATAGTGTAAGTTTTCATCTCAATATACACGTGTTGGCTCGGCCTATGTAGGATCGGCGAGAGCGGCGAGTCACGGGTTTAATCCCTCGTTGAAAATAAGTATATTTCATAAGTTTGAGGTTAAGATAGAAAATTCCGAAACAAGAGATAACGGGTTAACTAATTTTTCGGAACGTTAGAATATGTTGTGTTGACGCCAAGGCTTTCTTCTTAATAACTAAACAAAAAAAGATATTTTGATTTAATTCATCATTGGCTTTACCACGACCATCCATATAATTCACAGCACACGCTACGTCATGGTAGTGGCAACTTGGCAGTGCGAGAATTTTATCTCGGCCCCAGTGTGAGATAGAAATGTCTCCAATATCCGTATCCGTATCCGGTATGCGAGAACACGTGTGTATCCGGTGTGTGAGAACACGTGTGCATGTGGTATGCGGGAACACGTGTGAATCCGGTATGCGATAACACGCACTGGGTTCTCCGTGTTTTAAATCATAATTGCGGCCCAATATAAATTACGGTATTTTCAGTCATTAAATTAAATAAATTGAGTGAAACCTAGTTTAGCCATTCACAAATGTTTCTGTTATCAGATAAAAAAGTAATTGACATACATAGCTTAATTATAGACCATTGATTAACGGCGGTTTCACGTTTGTCAGGCGTCAGTGTAGGACACTGATATACTAAGTTGGTATCTCAGAGACGTGACACAATGTCTTGTACAGGTCTTACGACGTTGTTTGTCAAGTATTTAACTACGAAAAACGAACCAGTTCAAGTCAATACCGCTGATTTTGATAACTCGGTGTTCAATAAAAAAAACGTTGATTAATTGAACCGTCAATATTGTAACAAATAAAGGAAAGTCAACTTTAAAATAGTCAAAATAGTAGACCAGGCAACACATGCACATGGCTTAGTTAAGGTCGATGTTACCCTTGAACATTCTATGATATCATAGAGAATGAAATAGCAGTGTTTTGGTTACATGTTTATCCCATTAGTCAGTATACTTAATGGGTATGTAAATATGTAAAAATATAAACGTTGATCCCGATACGCAATATATGGATATTAATGTACAAAAGTGCCTAAAATACGCAGTTGAAATACACTGGAGAGAGAGAAAGAGAGAGAGAGAGAGATAGAGAGAGACAGAGAGAGAGAGAGAGACAGAGAGAGAGACAGAGAGAGAGACAGATACAGAGAG
Source organism: Panopea generosa (assembly GCA_029582155.1). NCBI lineage: Eukaryota > Metazoa > Mollusca > Bivalvia > Adapedonta > Hiatellidae > Panopea > Panopea generosa. The sequence goes on from CM055899.1 coordinate 44,105,782, forward strand.
AGACAGAGAGAAGGAAGAGAGAGAAAGAGGGAGAAGGGGGGGGAGAGAGAGAGAGAGAGAGAGAGAGAGAGAGAGAGAGAGAGGGGAGAGAGAGAGAGGGAGGAGAGAGAGAGAGACAGGCAGAGAGACATAGAGAGAGACAGGGAGATGGAGGAGAAAGGGGGGAGAGACAGACACAGAGAGAGAGAGAGAGAGAGAGAGAGAAAGAGAGAGAGAGAGAGAGAGAGAGAGAGAGAGAGAGAGAGAGGGAAGAGAATGAGACAGAGAGAGGGAGGAGATAGATAGAGAAAGAATGTGACGAAAAACACACTAATATAAAGATAATAGTTGCTGATATCGCCCGGTGTTTTATAGTACATATAGTACATTCAAATTACACACACGCACAGTATGCTAAAGGATTATGTGAAAACAAACATAAGGCTCAAAACAAATTAACATATAAACAGCAGTATTAATAAATCATCAAACAAATGTATTTGTCGCTTTCCTTACCTAATAAATATAGGCAGTTTCGCTTTTGGTTACCTAATGAGCCTAACATATATTGATCTTATAGCCACCCAGTTATTGATAGTATAAAATGACTTTAGTAATCCTTTGTGTACCAAACTCATAAACCCAACTTCATAAATATACGCTCCGTATTTGGTAAATAACCAAAACAAACATATCTAAACATGACCTTGGATACAACGTAATTTCCGAATATGTGTGCCGTGGTGTGCTCGATGGGAAAGTATTTAACATACATCATATATTATCATCTATGTATCATATATGTACATAGATAAGAATAGTGACAGTCATGCACGTATCATGTTTAAGCACTATAAATATTCGGTCAAACCTGTGTTAGTGGTCACCTCTATTCAGCAATCACTTGTCTTAAACAGTCACATTTTCTATTCACCATTTTTATAATTTTAGGTTAAAACAACATGTATATAGCAGACACTCGCCTTAAGATGTAATATTTGCTCTTGTCGTTGAGTGGCTGCTTAAGACAGGTTTGAATGTATTAATATATGTGAAGATAATTATTTATGAACGACCAGACATATGATAAAACTTCAGACCAGACTACGGGGAGCGCACCTAGCTACAATGCAACCCAAGGACACAAGCCCATAGAATCAACAAACTCAATATAATTGATTTCAACCTCATTCATATATCAAAGTTTTACCTGCAACACATCTGGATCGTAGGAACACTTTACATACATTAACTGTAGCTTTATATGAGAAGGATCCAATTAAGGATCCATAACTACTCGAACAGATATATATATATATATAAATCAATGGCTTAAATCAGTCTAAAACGGCAGTCTGAAGTATCGACTTTCGATATTGGACATGAAACTCACACGTTCCTTCTCTGAAGAGTAACAAACTTTAACATCAATCGAAAAGACGAAATTATATCAAAGTAACTTCTGATTGTTAAAAACACATTTTATCTTAATTGACATTCAAAATCGAAAAATATACTACTTTAAGTGCACAGATCTGTAAACTGTGAAGATGCAAAATGGATTCATTGTTTGTGTTAGATGTCTCCCACGTTTAAACAGTAAAAGACTGGTATAATGACGTGCTTATGTGTATATAAATTAGAGTACAAAACATGCATGAATTAAAAGGCATGTGTTTTATGTTATTTTTGTGAAGTACAGAGATTCCTCAATGATAAATTATAAATTGCAAATTTACTGTTTTTAAAAATAAATTGAAAAAAAATAATAAAAAATTCAGTTTCAGTGAAAGAGCAAATTCAATTTCACTCGATAATACTGAAACTGGCATCCACATTCGTGGTTTTGTCGCTTGTGGCCATGACTACAGCCATCACTCGACGAAATAAAAAACGACATTTACCTTAACCCAACGTCTTACTACTTCATTGGCATAATTGTTTGCACGTGCATGAGGTGCCGCATGCCGTTGTAGTGTTAACCACAGTGTTAATCGCATCAAAGAAATGTTGAATCTCGACCACACTTGATAATGTAAACAGGAAATTATCAAAACCAAATTATTAAATACACCAGAAGTATCAAAAATTAGAGTATGTGGACCTGTAAAACGTGAGAACGTGAAAAAAAACAGACGCTAGTGGTACATTCAAATAAAAGTTCGTTTCTGTGTTGATGCAAATGTGAAGTTTTCCATCGAAACCATTTTTTTTTGGGGGGGGGATGGGGGGAGGGATGGGGAGGGGTGGGGGTGGGGGTATGGGGGTGATGGGGAGGGGTGGAGTAATATAAAATCACGCCAGATAATATATTCATATTCTATAGTGTAGAAGTACATCAGTATTGCTAGTTCCTGGTTCAAGCACATCGACAGTCACGACGGAACATTTTTACCAAGTTTGGTACGGATACACATGGTAGTCATCGATACATTTTGTAATATGTTAATCCTTTGAACTGTCAGCATGTCAGTCAAAATTCATGATCATGGTTGTTCAATGACGAATGGTCAATGCGTCGGATAAATCAATATGTGTATGTGTATGTGTCTGTGTCTGTGTCTGTGTCTGTGTATGTGTATGTGTATGTGTATGTGTATGTGTATGTGTATGTGTATGTGTATGTGTATGTGTATGTGTATGTGTATGTGGTTACAATTCAATGATATTAAAGAGATAGATAAATTGTTTAAATATACATGATACCGTGTCGAGTAATTTGTATGTACGTTGTCGGCACAATAAATCTTTATATATGCACATAGTTTTACAGCGTGCTGCTGTGATGTAAAAATGAAATTTATTTTAAAAAGTTACAGAGCATAACCAATTAACTCCCGATAGTTACTGTGGTCTGTGTGCGAGAATTAAACCGGGGAATTCCGGGAAAGCCACATGTCTGATTGTTTTTTCTTCATTATACTGTATACACATGGTGGTATAGTGCCTCATCATCTACTGCTGTTATTTTTGTTGTTTTTAATTTCACCCGTGATTATTCAACACGGATACAAATGGTAAAAACGAGTAGGTAGTAGGTGACCATTCTTGACAACTTATGTCATTGCATTTTTGACAACTTATGTCATTGCATTTCTGTATCTATTTATAGCGGAACAGGCGTTATATTGTACTTTTGAGCCGGGCTTTTTATGCCAAAGCGTTGCAGTGTTGGCCACCACCAAAATGATCATACGCGACAGGGACTATTTTTTTTATTCCTCAAACTACATTTTTTCATGTATTTGATATAAGCATGCAGAAACACAAACAATAGAATATATTGTGGATATTGTACCATGTCACATGAAAGTCACTTATAACCTTGTCATTAGGTTAAAAGCCTGGTTGGTGATCAAAACCCGTAGCCACTTGCATACGAGGAAAAGTCTCTGTCACTACACCACCGTTCTGATAATCCACTATTCTATGAATGCCATGCACGTGCGTGCACATGTTTAATCTCGATTCCATTATTAGGCTGTAAAACATATCGATGTTCTTCGTCTGCTGCCGTGCACCAAACACAACGCGCATTATAATATGCAGTTAATTTGTCTTTCTTTTTAACAAAAGAGCAATGTCCTGTTTTATGCTCAAACGCGACTGTCTAAGGTATTTCAGTTTATTCTAAAAGAACTGAATTGAATGGTGAATTGATAATTGAATATGTCAGATACAGTATGACAATAGCAATTGTTCTAGAAGAATGCACGTAACGATCGCGATAGACTGGACTTAACTCTTTTCAGCCCAGTTGTTCACAATGATAAATAAGTCGTACAAATTCCCCATGTGAAATTCAATTAAAGTTGTATAAATAGTGAAATAAAATGTAACATAGAACGTTTCAATTATTACATCTATCTTCCGTACAAGAACGTGTTTCGGTGAATGCAATATTCGTTGTCTCTCAGCCATGCCACAAACATCACAGCTTGGGTAATAAACTCTCTCAACCATTCGCCAAACATCTCAGCTTGGGTAATAAACTCTCTCAACCATTCGCCAAACATCTCAGCTTGGGTAATAAACTCTCTCAATCATTCGTCAAACATCTCAGCTTGGGTATAAACTCTCTCAACCGTTCGTCAAACATATCAGCTTGGGTATAAACTTCTCAACCATTCACCAAACATCTCAACTTGAGTATGAACCCTCTCAACCATTCCCCAAACATCTCAACTTGACAATGAAATCTCTCAACCATTCGCGAAACATCTCAACTTACGTTTGAACTTTCTCAACCATTCGCCAAACATCTCAACTTGACTATGAACTCTCTCAACCATTCGCCAAACATCTCAGCTTGGGTATAAACTCTCTCAACCATTCGTCAAACGTATCAGCTTGGGTATAAACTCTCTCAACCGTTCGATAAACATCACAGTTTGGGTAATAAACTCTCTCAACCATTCGCCAAACATCTCAGCTTGGGTAATAAACTCTCTCAACTATTCGTCAGACATCTCAGCTTGGGTATAAACTCTCTCAACCATTCGTCAAACATCTCAGATTGGGTATAAACTCTCTCAACCATTCGTCAAATATCTCAGATTAGGTATAAACTCTCTCAACCATTCGTCAAACATCTCAGATTGGGTATAAACTTCTCAACCATTCACCAAACATCTCAGCTTTGGTAATAAACTCTCTCAACTATTCGTCAGACATCTCAGCTTGGGTATAAACTCTCTCAACCATTCGCCAAACATCTCAGCTTGGGTAATAAACTCTCTCAACTATTCGTCAGACATCTCAGCTTGGGTATAAACTCTCTCAACCATTCGTCAAATATCTCAGATTGGGTATAAACTCTCTCAACCATTCGTCAAACATCTCAGATTGAGTATAAACTCTCTCAACCGTTCGTCAAACATCTCAGGTTCTGTAATTAACTCTCTCAACAATTCGCTAAACATCTCAGCTTGGGTATAAATTCTCTCAACCATTCGCCAAACATCTCAACTTGGGTATAAACTTCTCAACCATTCACCAAACATCTCAACTTGAGTATGAACCCTCTCAACCATTCCCCAAACATATCAACTTGACAATGAAATCTCTCAACCATTCGCGAAACATCTCAACTTACGTTTGAACTTTCTCAACCATTCGCCAAACATCTCAACTTGACTATAAACTCTCTCAACCATTCGCCAAACATCTCAAATTGAGTATGAACTTTCTCAACCATTCGCAAAACATCTCAACTGGGTTTAAACTTTCTCAATCATTCGCCAAACATCCCATTTTGGGAATGAACTCTCTCAACCATTGTCCAAACATCTCATTTTGGGAATGAACTCTCTCAACCATTCGCCAAACATCTCAATTTGAGTATGAACTCAGAGAACCATTCGCCAAACATATATCAACTTGGTTATGAACTTTCTCAACCATTTGCCAAACATATATCAACTGGGTTATGAACTTTCTCAACCATTCGCAAAACATCTCAATTTGAGTATGAAATCAGTGAACCATTCGCCAAACATATATCAACTTGGTTTTGAACTCTCTCAACCATTTGCCAAACATATATCAACTTGGTTATGAACTCTCTCAACCATTTGCCAAACATATATCAACCGGGTTATGAATTCTCTCAACCATTCGCCAAACATCTCAACTAGTATGAACTCTCTCAACCATTCGCCAGACATCTCGATTTGACTATGAACTCTCTCAGCCATTCTCCAAACATCTCAACTTGACTATGAACTCTCTCAGTCATTCTCCAAACATCTCAACTTGACTATGAACTCTCTCAATCATTCGCCAAACATCCCAGCTTGACTATGAACTCTCTCAACCATTCGCCAAAAATCTCAACTAGGTATAAACTTTCTCAACCATTCGCCAAAAATCCCAATTTGGGAATGAACTCTCTCAACCATTGGCCAAACATCTCAATTTGAGTATGAACTCAGTGAACCATTCGCCAAACATATATCAACTGGGTTATGAACTCTCTCAACCATTTGCCAAACATATATCAGCTGGGTTATGAACTTTCTCAACCATTCGCCAAACATCTCAATTTGAGTATGAACTCAGTGAACCATTCGCCAAACATATATCAACTGGGTTATGAACTCTCTCAACCATTCGCCAAACATCTGGATTTAACTATGAACTCTATTAACTATTCGCCAAACATTCGAACTTGACTATGAACTCTATCAACCATTCTCCAAACATCTCAACTTGACTATGAACTATCTCAACCAAAATTTCAACTTGAGTCTGAACTCTCTCAACCATTCACCAAACATCAAAGCTAGATTATGAACTCTCTCCATCTTTCGCCAAACATCTCACCTTGACTATTCGCTAAAAAATTTAACTTGAGTCTGAACTCTCTCAACCATTCGCCAAACATTCCAGCTTGACTATGAACTCTCTCCATCATTCGCCAAACATCTCACCTTGACTATGAACTCTCTAAACCATTCGTCAAACATCTCAGTTTGACTATAAACTATCCCAACCATTCTACTCAGACGCATGTCAATATGTCTGAGGTAGTTTACCGCTTATTCAACTTGATGCCATAGTATATGACCTGTATCAAATAATGTACCAGGTATATATAGCAATAGTATACTGTACAAACGATCCGGTCATTCCTGCTATGTACCCTTGAATAACATTGGTTGAGTTCGTGCTACCACGTGACTTTAAATGGTGATCAAAGGCCTCTCTCAAATCAAACGATTTATAACCAGACGTAAATCTACAGACCAGGAGCTCGTTTCACTAACCTTTGTAAGTATTAAGATTTTCGTATGAACAAATTGTGACAACTATGAACTTTTTATTTTGGCTATTTTGCATTTTTTAAAAAGAATTTTATTTACACCAAGAACTTACGAGTGTTAGTGAAACGGGTCGCAGAGTACGGCGAACGCACCTAACTACAATGCAAACCAATGACACAATGCTATAGAGTCAACCAACCCAATAGAATAGATATTAACTATGATTTATCTGAACTGTTATACACAAACTGAAAGCTTGCTTTATATGAGTATAAAACCACAAAATTGTTGTTTTTTTAAAATGATTACCATAAAACAATTATGTGGCTAGTTTTGAATCGATAGATACAAACCGCAATTATTTCTAAACGCTTTGGATAGCGCTAGTGAAGCTTTCTGGCTTTTTCAGATATAAAACTCGAAATGACTTGACTTCAGCATAACATGGATCCCAGCTGACTGTAGCGTGGTTTCCGACCACGAAGCGGTGTCACAGAACCTACATAACATGACGGAGTGGCTGTATTGATCGGCAATGAATAAGCATTGGCTTATTAATCGTTTCAGATCATTTATAAAATATGAAGTGAAATAGTCTGTTTAGTGAATAATTCATTCTGTAATTGAATTGTTATGTGTCGATGTATGAACCATTCTTTTTTAAGGTAAACCGGAAATTTAAATTCATCCATGCTGTCAATGTGTAAATCAGTATGTTGAGATTGGTCCATGTTGTCAATGTGTAAATCAGTATGTTGAGATTGGTCCTTGCTGTCAATGTGTAAATCAGTATGTTGAGATTGGTCCATGCTGTCAATGTGTAAATCAGTATGTTGAGATTGGTCCATGTTGTCAATGTGTAAATCAGTATGTTGAGATTGGTCCTTGCTGTCAATGTGTAAATCAGTATGTTATGATTGGTCCATGCTGTCAATGTGTAAATCAGTATGTTGAGATTGGTCCATGCTGTCAATGTGTAAATCAGTATGTTGAGATTGGTCCATGCTGTCAATGTGTAAATCAGTATGTTAAGATTGGTCCATGCTGTCAAGGTGTAAAGATGGCATTCCTGTTTTTTAATCTTTATAACTGTACATATTGTTGACACTGTCGGACAGTTTATCAAATAGATATATCAAGCTGATAAGCATGCTTTCTGGTAATATATACACATTTATATAACAAATATCGAGTTGCCATAGTTACTGTCTTACATTCAGACGCTCTTCTTATATGTCGAGGTGACATTCAGGCTTCCACCTTGTATGTCGGAATGACTATTCCAACTTCTACTTGTATGAGCCGGGCCCGATTAGCTCAGTCGGTTACGCGTCTGACTATCAATCCAAGGGTCGTGAGTTCGAATCCCCCGCCCGGCAACAGTCTCCGTGATGATTGATATACGACATTGTGTCTCATTATCATTCGTCTCTCACTACTGATTCAAGTGGGAAAGTTATCAGTTACTTGCGGAGACGAGGTGTGTTCGATTACTGGTTAATCCCAGGAAACAGTGGTAAGGTTAACTGATCGTCTGTTAGCCCTCGATGGCATAAAAATGACACTAAATATGCAATAAATCAATCAATCTACTTGTATGTCAAGGTGATAGTTAAACTACTTAGTTTCTTCTTAAATAGCGGAATATCGATATGACCATAAGCACTGCCTGTGGCATTTACACTTTCTACCAAATAACAACGGCTCGTTGAGATGACACTTTCTACCAAATATGAACGGCTCGTTGAGATGACACTTTCTACCAAATATGAACGGCTCGTTGGAATGACACTGATGATTTCTGCTATGTCAATGGTGCACCGATATGCCAGCCTTACGTTTTCACTTCATTTACGGTTCATTGGTAATGTCACAGTGTTTACCTAACATTTAAGCAGAGAGCATAATTATGCAGCTAGTCCGGGGCTGGACTTGAACCCGAGAACTTTCGCTGGTCGGGTCAACTAGACTCATGATATACATTTCTCTCCTTGAAGATTAAATACACCACTTATAAACGTTTCTCGTATATATATATATATATATATATATATATATATATATATATATATGTCACAGACCAACATCCGGTTACATTGTTTAAATAATGGTAAATCGAGACGTCACCAATGCTTTCTACTATATAAACGACGGCTTACATGATTTCTGCTCTATATATATAATACATCTAGACGCAACCCATACTTTCTGCAATATTAATAGTGACATATATGCTTTCTGTTATGTTTGTAATACATCGAGAAAAAATCCATGCTTTCCTCAATATTATTTGTGAAATCCATGTTTTCTGTTATGTTTATAATACATCGAGACGCAATCCATACTTTCTGCAATATTAATGGTGACATATATGCTTTCTGTTGTGTTTGTTATACATCGAGGAGCCATCCATACTTTCTGCAATATTAATGGTGAAATCCATGTTTTTGTTATGTTTATAATACACCGAGACTCAATCCATACTTTCTGCAATATTAATGGTGACATATATGCTTTCTGCTATGTTTGTCATACATCGAGAGACAATCCATGCTTTTTAACTCGCCGGGACGAAGTCCAAGGAGAGCTATTGTCATGACCCCGGCGTCGTCGTCGTCGTCGTCGGCGTCGTCTGTAGACACCCAGGTTAAACTTTTGCGTTTAAGTTTCAGTTATCTATGCAACCACTCATTGGTTGTGAATGAAACTTTGCATGTGTGTTAACCATCATCAATGGAACACACAGAGACAAGAACCATAACTTTGGATTGAATTTTGTCACAGTTATGGCCCTTTTTGGACTTAGACACCAAGGTTAAACTTTGCATTTAGTTGCGTTTAAGTTTAAGATATCTATGCAACAACTCATTGGATGTGAATGAAACTTCACATGTGTGTTAACCATCATCAATGAAACACACAGCGACAAGAACCATAACTTTGGATTGCTTTTTGGCACAGTTATGGCCCTTTTTAGACTTAGACGCCTAGGATAAACTTTGAGTTTAGTTACGTTTAAGTTTAAGATATCTATGCAACCACTGATTGGATGTGAATGAACCTTCACATGTGTGTTTACCATCATTAATGGAACACACATAGACAAGAACCATAACTCTGGGTTGCATTTTGGTACAGTTATGGCCCTTTTTTTACTTAATGTTTCAGGTAAAAGTTTTTTATCAGGTAAGATATCTATGCAACCACTCATTGGATATGAATGAAACTTTGCATGTGTGTTCACCATCATCATTGAAACACACAGAGACAAGAAGCATAACTCTGGGTTGAATTTTGGCAGAGTTATGACCCTTTAAGACTTACTTTTTCGTCTGTAGACACCAAGGTTAAACTTTTGCGTTTAGATGCGTTTAAGTTTTGGTGTTTGCCTCCAATCTCAATCTTTGCATTGGTGGTGGGTTTTATCCCATCGGCGAGCTTTGTTCTCTTCTGACAACTCTTGTTGTTATGTTTGTAATACATCGAGAGACAATCCATGCTTTCTGTTATGTTTGTAAAATATCGAGAGACAATCCTTGCTTTTTGTTATGTTTGTAATACATCGAGAGACAATCCATGCTTTTCTGTAATTTGTGTAATACATCGAGGAACCATCCATACTTTCTGTAATATTAATTGTGAAATCCATGCTTTCTGTTATGTTTGTAATACATCGAGACGCAATCCATACTTTCTGCAATATTAATGGTGACATATATGCTTTCTGCTGTGTAATACATCGAGGCGTCATCCATGCTTTCGGCAATATTATTGGTGATATCCATGCTTTCTGTTATGTTTATTATACGAGACGCCATCCATACTTTCTACAATATTAACAGTAGCACCCATGCTTTCTATTGTGTTTGTAATACCTCGAGGAGCCATCCCTACTTTCTACAATATTAATGGTGGCACCCATGCATTCTGCTATGTTTAAAATACATCGAGACGCAATCCATAATTTCTACAATATTAATGGTGACATCAACGCTTTCTGTTATGTTTGTAATACATCGAGACGCAATCCAGAATTTCTACAATATTTATGGTGACATCCATGCTTTCTGTTATGTTTGCAATACATCGTGACGCAATCAATAATTTCTATAATATTAATGGTGGCACCCATGCTTTCTGTTATGTTTGTAATACATCGAGACACCATCCATACTTTCAACAATATTAATGGTGGCACCCATGCTTTCTGTTATGTTTGTAATACATCGAGACGCAATCCATTAATTCAACAATATTAATGGTGGCATCCATGCTTTCTGTTATGTTTGCAATACATCGAGACGCAATCCATTATTTCAACAATATTAATGGTGGCACCTATGCATTCTGTTATGTTTGTAATTACATCGAGACGCAATCCATTATTTCAACAATATTAATGGTGGCACCCATGCTTTCTGCTATGTTTGTAATACATCGAGTCACAATCCATTAATTCAACAATATTAATGGTGGCATCCATGCTTTCTGTTATGTTTGTAATATATCGAGGCGCAATCCATTAATTCAACAATATTAATGGTGGCAGCCATGCTTTCTGTTATATTTTAAATACATCGAGACGCAATCCATAATTTCTACAATATTTATGGTGACATCCATGCTTTCTGTTATGTTTGCAATACATCGTGACGCAATCAATAATTTCTATAATATTAATGGTGGCACCCATGCTTTCTGTTATGTTTGTAATACATCGAGACGCCATCCATACTTTCAACAATATTAATGGTGGCACCCATGCTTTCTGTTATGTTTGTAATACATCGAGACGCAATCCATTAATTCAACAATATTAATGGTGGCATCCATGCTTTCTGTTATGTTTGCAATACATCGAGACGCAATCCATTATTTCAACAATATTAATGGTGGCACCTATGCATTCTGTTATGTTTGTAATTACATCGAGACGCAATCCATTATTTCAACAATATTAATGGTGGCACCCATGCTTTCTGCTATGTTTGTAATACATCGAGTCACAATCCATTAATTCAACAATATTAATGGTGGCATCCATGCTTTCTGTTATGTTTGTAATATATCGAGGCGCAATCCATTAATTCAACAATATTAATGGTGGCAGCCATGCTTTCTGTTATATTTTAAATACATCGAGACGCAATCCATAATTTCTACAATATTAATGGTGACATCCATACTTTCTGTTATGTTTGCAATACATCGAGACGCAATCCAGAATTTCTATAATATTAATGATGACATCCATACTTTCTGTTATTTTTGCAATACATCGAGACGCAATCCAGAATGTCTACAATTTCTGCTATGTTTGTATTACATCGAAACGTCATCCACGCTTTCTGCAATATTAACTTAGGGTGGTATTCTGGTGCAGTGGCAGTAAACCAGTATATTTCAATGCATGGATTATGCTAAATATATTTCAAGTTTGTCAAAACGTTCTTTTGCTTTATAAATAATTTAAAAAAAAATTGATGGACAATAAAACATTGATCTGTTAATGTTAAATGATTTTAAACTGGCAACACAGAAAACCACGCGGCGTGCAAAGATTGTGAAACTCAGCAATGTTCGTCCACTGTAATTACCATTAAACGTTCCTAGCATGAAATCCAATTTATACAAGTATAAATCATGTGTTAAAATCTATTTTTGTAAGGCATTACCGCTGACATATCCTGCTATTCAACTATGCATAACTTTTAAATGTATTAGAGTGGATGAGTGGAGTTGAGGAAAAATCTGATTCAATAGTGAATCATGTAGAACGGTAGGCAGTACGGAATGAAGCGATTGTGATTCAAACTTGGCCGTCTTTAGAAACGTTGCCAAAATCTTAAGGCGAACAGAACTTCAAGGTGAAACATAATTTTATACGCCCCTTGTTTACGCGTAATTATATATATTATAAACTGGCTATTGAGGTCATTAATCACACCTCATTGCCTCTTGTTTAACTGAACCTTCTGGGATGAAATAATGTAAAACTTATACAAAACTTGACATTTTAAATGTTTATTTTTCTATTGGGTAATTTGATTCTGAATTTTTAATAACGCCGAAACTGGTATTTTGATAAGGCGGAATTCAAATTGACGCAAGGGTTTAAAAAAAACACGTCAAAAGGCTTACGCAGACAAGGGTGAAATTAAAATCTGACTATCAAATTATTAAATATGTAATTACAAAACCTATAATTGAAAGTTGAACACGTATTTATCACCACGTGTAGAATGAATGCCGGATTACGTCAAATAAAGACATAAGGAATACCAGCACCTCAATATTGATGACATCGGCGAAAATTGTCTAATGACATTATTAGTTGCGTTCAGAATATACATCAAAAGTTTATTTCACCAACATCATATCAACTGAGAGGTGTGTTTTCAGTAAACATTACCTGGCGCGTTAGCAAAAGAGCTGTGTTACTTTATATTAATTAATTTTACTAAGTTCATTTTACTTCGATTGTAAAACAATTTTTAACAGCTCGTTCGGTGCCTTCTTGATATATAGAAATGCTCTTGTTTGTGGAACTCTATTCCGCCTTATATAAAAAAATGCAAATTCTATTAATCAGTTCAAAGCTTTATATTAACAATGGAATAAAAATTCGTAACAGCTCTAATAAGTTTGGTAGCTGTCATCAAAATTGACATACACACACACGCGCACGTACGCACGCACGCACGCACGCACGGTTGTCTTGATATTGGTTGTCTTGGTGTCGATTGTCTTGGTATCTGTTGTCTTTGTGTCGGTTGTCTTGGTGTCGGTTGCCTTAATATTGGTTGTCTTGGTCTCGGTTGTCTTGGTCTCGGTTGTCCTGGTGTCGGTTGTCTTGATATTGGTTGTCTTGGTGTCGGTTGTCTTGGTCTCGGTTGCCTAGATATTGGTTGTCTTGGTCTCGGTTGTCTTGGTCTCAGCTGTCTTGATAATGGTTATCTTGGTGTCGGTTGTCTTGGTGTCAATTGTCTTGACATTGATTGTTTTGGTGTCGGTTGTCTTGGTGTCGGTTACCTTGATATTGGTTGTCTTGGTTTCTGTTGTATGGATCTCGGTTGTTTTGGTGTCGGTTGTCTTGGTGTTGGGTGTCTTGATATTGGTTGTCTTGGTCTCGGTTGTCTAAGTGTCGGTTGTCTTGATATTGCTTGTCTTGGTCTCGGTTGCCTGGTCTCGGTTGTCTAAATGTCGGTTGTCTTGGTGTTGGTTGTCTTGATATTGGTTGTCTTGGTCTCGGTTGTCTTAGTGTCGGTTGTCTTGATATTGATTGTCTTGGTCTCGGTTGCCTAGTCTCGGTTGTATAAATGTCAGTTGTCTTGGTTTCGGTTGTCTTGGTGTTGGTTGTCTTCCTACTAGTTTGGTGTCAGATGAATCGGTTGCTGATTATCTCGGTGATGATGTTTGGACTGGTTGTCTTGGCATCTTGGTATCGTTTGTGATGGCGTTAATTGAACTGGTATCGGTTGTTTTGGTGCTTGATGTCTTTGAGTTGCGTATGTTGATGTCGGATATCTAGATATTGGTTGTGCTGGTGTTGGTCGTGTTGATATCAGTTGGTTTTGTGCTGGTTAACTCTGTGATGTTTCTTTTGATATCGGAAGTTTTGTTAGTGGCTGTATTAATGCTGTTTATATTGGTGTTGTTTTGTGTTAAATATATAGGTGCGTTGTTCTCCTCTTGCTGACCATCCTAGTCTGCATCTTCTTTATCTAGATAATAAAGTTAACCCAACTAGAAAGTATTCTGTGTTCTGTTTTTGATGTTGGTATAAAAATCATACGAAACGTACATAGGAATTAGTTTTGTACATATATAGTGTTTAACTCGATTGAAAACAAACACTTAGTGGAACTCATGGTCGAGTGGCCGAAGGCGCCGTCTCAAGATCGCTAACCTCTCGTCGCTAAGTTCGTAGGTTCGAGTCCCGCTCGCTCCAAAAACTTTATGTGAGAACGTTTCCAGTTGCATGTGGATGGATGGCTGTTCTACTCTACTCAGGTTTATTCTGAGGTCTTCCTCCACCAATAAAACTGGATATGCCATATATAACCTGAAATGTGTTGAAAATGGCGTTAAACCCAATAAAAAAAACTCAGAGCTTACATGGAGCGCTCTCGAGTACACTTCCTGGGAAGAACCAGTTCTGATTGTGGTTTTCTTAAAGATGCATTGAGTTGGCTGGGATCGAACGCACAGCCTCTGGCATAAGCGGTTAACACTCTATACATAGGAAGTGAATGCAAACAATACAGTCAACATGTCAAAAGTGGGTTCACATTGAACAATTGTGTCAAATAAGTTCCCATAAAAATGGGTATTTACGCTAATACGGGTTTGTAGCCCTAGTGCGCATTATGAAAAATACCTTATATTATCTTTACTTTAAAGAGTGCATCATGGTTTTAAATGCCAAACCCAATAGTGTAAACATCAAGTTTCTCTATAAAATTGTCTGGTTTCGGAAATATATTGAAGTAAACAGGATACATTCCCTTATCAGTGAAATAAGAAGTCATTAAATTTTAAATGTAATTGTAAAATAATTGTGTGAAGATGACTACGTACTTAACTGTTTTGGAGGGTTGATTATAAATCGTGGTTTATTATATATTGCCAGTAAGCAAGCGTTTTATTACGCAAACCCCTTAACATTGCCTATAAGTGGTCATTAACATTTATATATATACATACATATATCATACAGCCGGGCCCGATTAGCTCTGTCGGTAGCGCGTCTGACTATTAATCCAGGTGTCATGAGTTCGAATCCCCTTTCGGCAACAGTCCTCTGTAATGATTGATATGCGGCATTGCGTCTCATTGTCATTCGTCTCTCGCCGCTGATTCAAGGGGAAAGTAATGTGCTCGAGTACTGGTTAAACTTCCATGATCCCAGGAAACAGTGGTTAGGTTTACTGATCGTCTGTTAGCCCTCGATGGCATAAAAATGACGCTAAATATTCAGTCAATCAATCATATATCATACGTCTGTTCAACAATGCTTATTCGGCTCGTTTTCTTTTGTATTGTAATATTCAACTATTTCATAGACTTACTGTGTTCTTTAGTTCAGTACAATTCAAGGAATCGATGACTTACAACTAAGTCGTACATTATAAACAACCATTATAGTAAACTGAACATAAATGTGCTCGTTCGGTTCTATTGCTATGTATGTTGCTAAAAAAATCAAATTGGGTTTCATAAATTGATAAATGTAAATTCATCATATCTCTCATGAACCAAAAAACACACACGATCATTTAATCGTATATACAACCGATATGTATATTATATCTGATTTGGAGTAAACACATTTAGGCCGCCATGTTCTAAATAATGTCCAAATGTGTGTAAAGTATACAGCTTGAACTTAAGTAGGGTCAGTATAACAGGACTACGTAGACGACGATAATTATAATCTATTTAACGTTAATCCTGGCTTATCCCTGACCGCTAGATAAATACAATTCCTCGCGTAATCCAGCACAGTTTATTGACATGCACGTTAATTGCTGGTCTTATTTTAGGTTAGACACAACTATTTCATTTACCGAAGACTCACGTTAAAACTACTTACCTTTGCTCTTACTTTTCTTTGAAAGTATTTACTCCCACCTCCCAACTTCACATCTAAGTTCATCTACAACAGTTATGGACGTACATAGAATGGAAATCCACATTTTTTATTTCAAGTTCATGACTAAGGCCAAATACTAAGTAGAGGAAGAAATTCTATTGGTTTTACCCTTTACTCCATAAATACGCGTTTTCCCGCACCAATCACAGAAGGCCTTTGAAAACAGTGCAGGAAGAGTTCAGATTGCTCGTAACGAGCAATCTGAACTCTTCCTGCACTGTTTTCCACTCTGTCAGTTAATATAAACATAATTCACCAATTGCTGATACGTGGTGAATTAATGCTTTCAACTGGGAAGAGTCCAAGAAAATGCTTATATGGCAAAGGGTTAGACTATTAGTATTACAGTTTCTCATCATATAAAACATATATATAATACATTGATGTGACATATCAATGCACACATTTTAACAATAACAAAAGCTCTCAATCACACTTTCCAGTAAGAAGGTAATTTTTTATAATCTATTTTAATTATAAAAAATCAATATCAAAGTAGGATGCACACTTATTGGTTGTATATTATGGAGGCGGGCTAAAGTTAGTTTGATATTTGTTTTTCGCTATTCGACATTCAAATTGAATCTCGAATAACAAATACATTGATATTCGATATTCAAACATTTTTCAGTGAATGTCGAATGTCAATTTTTTCGAGATTCAACATTCATATGGTGATTTCTGATGAATAACGAATCTCCAGGTATTTGATATTCGACATTCAAACATTTTTTAGTGAATGTCGAATGTCAATTTTTTTTAGATTCAACATTCATAAGGTGATTTCTGATGTATAACGAATCTCCAGGTATTTGATATTCGATATTCAAACATTTTTCAGTAAATGTCGAATGTCAATATTTTGAGATTCGATATTCATATGATGATTTCTGGTGAATAACGAATCTCAAGGTATTTTATTTTCGACATTCAAACCATTTTTAGTGAATGTCGAATGTCATTTATTTTAGATTCGACATTCATATGATAATTTCTGATGAATAACGATTCTCCAGGTATTTGAT